>CAXIUP010000230.1:0-10000 GCA_964035015.1 Corallium rubrum | reverse complement strand
AGTGCAGTGTGCAGTGCAGTGTGCAGTGCAGTGTGCAGTGCAGTGCAGTGTGCAGTGCAGTGTGCAGTGCAGTGTGCAGTGCAGTGTGCAGTGCAGTGTGCAGTGCAGTGTGCAGTGCAGTGTGCAGTGCAGTGTGCAGTGCAGTGTGCGGTGCAGTGTGCGGTGCAGTGTGCAGTGCAGTGTGCAGTGCAGTGTGCAGTGCAGTGTGCGGTGCAGTGTGCAGTGCAGTGTGCAGTGCAGTGTGCAGTGCAGTGTGCAGTGCAGTGTGCAGTGCAGTGTGCAGTGCAGTGTGCGGTGCAGTGTGCGGTGCAGTGTGCAGTGCAGTGTGCAGTGCAGTGTGCAGTGCAGTGTGCAGTGCAGTGTGCAGTGCAGTGTGCAGTGCAGTGTGCGGTGCGGTGTGCAGTGCAGTGTGCAGTGCAGTGTGCAGTGCAGTGTGCAGTGCAGTGTGCAGTGCAGTGTGCAGTGCAGTGCGGTGTGCAGTGCAGTGTGCGGTGCAGTGTGCAGTGCAGTGTGCAGTGCAGTGTGCAGTGCAGTGTGCAGTGCAGTGTGCAGTGCAGTGTGCAGTGCAGTGTGCAGTGCAGTGTGCAGTGCAGTGTGCAGTGCAGTGTGCAGTGCAGTGCAGTGTGCAGTGCAGTGTGCAGTGCAGTGTGCAGTGCAGTGTGCAGTGCAGTGTGCAGTGCAGTGTGCAGTGCAGTGTGCAGTGCAGTGCAGTGTGCAGTGCAGTGTGCAGTGCAGTGTGCAGTGCAGTGTGCGGTGCAGTGTGCAGTGCAGTGTGCAGTGCAGTGTGCAGTGCAGTGTGCAGTGCAGTGTGCAGTGCAGTGTGCAGTGCAGTGTGCAGTGCAGTGTGCAGTGCAGTGTGCAGTGTGCAGTGCAGTGTGCAGTGTGCAGTGCAGTGTGCAGTGCAGTGTGCAGTGCAGTGTGCAGTGTGCAGTGCAGTGTGCAGTGCAGTGTGCAGTGCAGTGTGCAGTGCAGTGTGCAGTGCAGTGTGCAGTGCAGTGTGCAGTGCAGTGTGCAGTGCAGTGTGCAGTGCAGTGTGCAGTGCAGTGTGCAGTGCAGTGTGCAGTGCAGTGTGCAGTGCAGTGTGCAGTGCAGTGTGCAGTGCAGTGTGCAGTGCAGTGTGCAGTGCAGTGTGCAGTGCAGTGTGCAGTGCAGTGTGCAGTGCAGTGTGCAGTGCAGTGTGCAGTGCAGTGTGCAGTGCAGTGTGCAGTGCAGTGTGCAGTGCAGTGTGCAGTGCAGTGTGCAGTGCAGTGCAGTGTGCAGTGCAGTGTGCAGTGCAGTGTGCAGTGCAGTGTGCAGTGCAGTGTGCAGTGCAGTGTGCAGTGCAGTGTGCAGTGCAGTGTGCAGTGCAGTGTGCAGTGCAGTGTGCAGTGCAGTGTGCAGTGCAGTGTGCAGTGCAGTGTGCAGTGCAGTGTGCAGTGCAGTGTGCAGTGCAGTGTGCAGTGCAGTGTGCAGTGCAGTGTGCAGTGCAGTGTGCAGTGCAGTGTGCAGTGCAGTGTGCAGTGCAGTGTGCAGTGCAGTGTGCAGTGCAGTGTGCAGTGCAGTGTGCAGTGCAGTGTGCAGTGCAGTGTGCAGTGCAGTGTGCAGTGCAGTGTGCAGTGCAGTGTGCAGTGCAGTGTGCAGTGCAGTGTGCAGTGCAGTGTGCAGTGCAGTGTGCAGTGCAGTGTGCAGTGCAGTGTGCAGTGCAGTGTGCAGTGCAGTGCAGTGCAGTGCAGTGCAGTGCAGTGCAGTGCAGTGCAGTGCAGTGCAGTGCAGTGCAGTGCAGTGTAGTGTAGTGTAGTGTAGTGTAGTGTAGTGTAGTGTAGTACCTCCCTTGCCAATTAAATTAACTCCCAGTTCGTTGTAGCAAAGAGGTCCAGTTTTGAACATCGATACAATGTTATTTATGTTATGTTATTCTGTATTATGTTATCTTAAATTGTTAAATATCATATATCATATATATTACCCGATGAGAACAAGTAAAAAAATGTCAACAGGTAGCCAACACTAGTGTAATACGGTTTGTTCTTGTTTTTACAGCCCGAAAGCATCACATCTGATGAATTGCTCACATTACGTCGTACGGAGTATGCTTGTTCAGCTATAGAAGGCGAGTCCGTCAGTGATTCTGGTAGCGATGTGCAATCAAGTGGAAGTAGTTGGAGACGTCCGTCTGGGAGTGATGATTCGACTTCCCAGGAATCTGACAGTCAAGATGTTGACAGTGCAAAGGGGGTGAGAAAGAGGAAGAGTGCAACGAAAAGGAAGAAGGAGCCAAAAAGTGGTAAGAATGGTTCAAATTATAGAAAAAAAGAGGCAAAACTTGAGAACCTGGATCAAGTCTTAGAAAGTAACAAGGAAAGTGAGAAAACTAAATTAGTTTCATCGCCTGGACCTCAAGCAGTGAAAACAAGGCGCAGTGTTCCATGTCCTATGCCATGGTGTTCTTCAAATGTCATCCATCTTCCTCGACACATGCATACCGTACATAAATGGACAAAAGAAGCAGCCAGTAAGGTATTGTTGAAATATAACATCAGAAAGCGAAAAAATCCGGAATCGTCTGAACACTCTAAGGATGATAAAGAAGCTAGCAAATCCCCAAAGAAAGAAAAGAAAAGAAAGGAAGATTACCACCGCCGTCGTAGTTGTCCGGTCGATAAGTGCCATTCAATCGTTCGCCGTTTACCCGCTCATTTGCAGAAAATTCACAAGATGAGCAAGTCGTCTGAAACTTATAGTAGGGACCTTAAGATGCGACGACGTGAAGGGCGACGACGTGAAGGGCGACGACGACCGCAGTAGGAGTAGGGGACTGGGGCGGGTCCCTGTCGCGGCGGGAAAATTTATAATGTTAAGATTTCAGTCTTTCTCGCGACGACGACATTGATTGATCTCAACCATGGCTTCTTTTCGAGATACAAGAAATGCGATTTTAGACAGCTACCTTGATGGTGTCATCGATGAGGATGAATTTATGCTGCTCACACAAGAAAATACATCAAAAAATCCCGATTTTCCATACAACGAATACGGAAAATTTGATTTGGCAGACTTAGAAAATTCTGAATGTCTTGCGGAGTTTCGGTTTGCAAAAAATGATATTCCCATTCTTGCCGACGTTTTGCACATTCCAGAGAACTTTATTTGCAGCCAAGGTACGAAATGCAATGGTATAGAAGCCTTATGTATTACACTGAAGAGGTTTTCCTATCCTTCACGCTACTCTGACCTCATTCCTCGTTTTGGAAGGCCAGTCCCTGTCCTAAGTATGATCAACAACACTGTAGTTGATTTTATTTATGATATGCATAGTCATCTGGTGAATCAGTGGAATAACACCATCCTTAATCCTGTTCAACTTCAATTATATGCTGAGGCTATACACAACAAAGGTGCTGCATTGGATAACTGCTTCGGATTTATAGATGGAACTGTGAGGCCAATATGTAGACCTGGCAGGTTGCAAAGGATTGTTTATAATGGGCACAAGAGAGTGCACGCTCTTAAATTTCAGTCTGTAACTCTGCCAAATGGTATGATAGCAAATATGTATGGTCCTGTTGGTAAGTTGCATTTTGTATTATGTTCATGAATATATTATTAAATTTATTGTTTTCATCATATTATTTATGTATTATCAATATAATATAATATAATATAATATAATATAATATAATATAATATAATATAATATAATATAATATAATATAATATAATATAATATAATATAATGTAATATAATTATTATAATTATTTAAAATTAATATATATTATTTGAAATAATTATTATAATTATATATAATTATATTATATATATACTGTGTATATATATATATATATATATATATATATATATATATATATATATATATATACACATACATAGCAATGTGTATGTCTTTTTCTTAACTTCAGAGGGAAGACGGCATGATGCAGGCATGTTGGCAGATTCCGAACTTCTGCAAGATCTTGAGCAGAATGCATTTGCCCCGGATGGAACACCAATGTGTCTTTATGGTGACCCTGCGTATCCCCTCCGGGTGCACCTCCAAGCCCCTTTTAGAAATGCAGTATTGACCCCACAAATGCAAGATTTTAATCGATCGATGAGTGCAGTACGCATTTCAGTTGAATGGCTCTTTGGAGACATTTCCAATTACTTTAAATTTATAGACTTCAAAAAGAACTTAAAAATTGGGCTGAGTTCTGTAGGGAAAATGTATTTAGTGAGTGCAGTGCTACGTAATGCATTGACCTGTCTTTATGGAAATTCTACATCAAAATACTTTAATTTGGTCCCACCAGACCTCCAGGAGTATTTTGTATAAAACAACAATGTAATGGGAAAGTTATTTAATTTAACAAAACATCAAAATTATTGTCAAAGACAAAAGTTTTTTGTAACAAATAACAATAAAAAATGCAAAACAGTTGTAAACTTGTACAAAAAATGTAAACTTATATCAGACTGTTGCTTTTTGCCATACATGTATACTCATTTTTTGGAAGCAACTTTATCCAATAACAAAAGAAATAACTGATTTTGTCTCTGTTGCTGTTCCATCTGCTGTGCTAGCATTGTTTGCATGACTTGCATGTTATTTTGTTGTGTTTCTCTCTCATGTTGCATCATTGTCATAAATTCATGGTGTCGTGTTGTCTCAGTCTCTTGTTGCTTCACCTTCAAAGCCATTTCCTCTCTCATCAAAGACTGTTGAGCTTCACTTTTCTCTTTCAGGTAAAGTAAGGTTTCATTGCCAGACCGTCTATTCTTTTTATTGGGAGTGCCTTTTTCCTCACCATTTCTTCTTTTTGTCTCTGCTAACTTTTCCATGGCCTTTGCTCTGATATCTTGGGCATCTACTACTTGACCAACAGCAATTTTCTGTTTATTTTCTTTATCTTCTTTCTCAGCATCCTCAGCAGCATCTTCTTTCTCTATTATTTCCTCTAATGCTGTTTCTATTTCAGTCATATTCGTGGCTATACCACTGGCTTTCTTCTCATATTTAAGCTTGGCTCTCAACCGGTTTGAAAGTTTGGTGTATCTATCTCTTACTGCTCGCTGATCCAAATCTGCTTTAAATGGTGGTTCTGAAATCTTTGAAAGATGATAGGCTATTGTTTTCCACAATTTCCCTCGTTGTATAGTACCTTTTCTAGCATTTACAAATGGATCAACTGCCAGTATCTCTCTGCACAATAATATGTCATGGTTATCAGTCCAAGTCATTTGGTTCCTTTCACCACTATAAATAACAAAAGACAAGCAAAATTTCAGTTTATATAAGCTTACTAGTTTATTTAATAGTATTATCTCACTATTGTATTAAAAAATACAATACAAATAATTAAATACCATTAAATCGCTCAGGAAATATCAGAAACATTTCAGCAGTGTAAAATAAATCATATTTTCGATTAAAAGCTGTGATTGTAAACTAAAACTACTAACAATTCACGGATGAAACATTTTGTTCTCAAGAAAAAGACCTCATCGAAATGGACAGGAAAGGCTTTGTCAACCACTCAACCAGTGAAAGACGAAGGCTATGAATAATGAATTCAACCACAGAACGAGTGCATGCATGACAAGACTAGTTTGAAACTGATGTTTATGCGGATTTTAAGTAACTACAATCAAGAAAAATTAGACGAAAGAAACAATGCCAAAAATCGATGATTAAGGTACTTACGATGAACTTGTTCGTTGGAGGCCATCCGAAAGTGAACTTGTGGAGGCACTCATAACTTTCTTAAAAGTGATCTTTTATTCAAAGAAAGTAATAAGAATTAAAGAATAACGTTTGAGAATGATTTCACATAAATAAAAAGCGTTGTAATATAACATAAGAAGCCAAAATTCGAAGTAAAATCTCACCTTGCTACGACGACGTGAAAACACCTGAAAACACGTCGCAGAAAAGACCGCGACGACGTAAATAAATTGTGCACATGCGCAGTAGCGCTAATTTACGATTATTTACTTCCGGCGTAAGTCGTCGTCGCAAAAAACAAGAAATCTTAAGGTCCTTAGTCAGGCCTTGTTAACAGCACCTTACGTTCGTGATGGAAAGCATTGCATGATTCGATTAAAAGAGTTTGTCACGAAAAAGAGACAATCTGAAGCAGCAAAAGGTCTCGCAGACTCGGATAGAGAAGGAGATCTAATGGAACATTCCTTAGAAGCTCCCGTGCAGCCCATAGAGGATTCTGTTGTAAATCTATCGGAAGATTCTTTGGATGATCCCATGGAAGGTCCTGATGATGGTGCGGTGGAAAATGTTGTAGACAGTCCAGTAGAAGATTCCATTAGAAGCCCTATTTTCAGGCAATTTGAAAACTGGTTACGGTCTCCAGATGGCGGAAAACGAGACGCAAAGACTGCGAAACAACATCGCAGCCAGCTAACCATCCTCCTTGATGTCGTCGATGAAACATCTGATGTCCAGTCTCTCTTTGACATCAAACTTGTTCGACAACTATTTTTAAACTATGTCGAGCTTAAAAAATATGAAGCTTCAACTATCAAGTCGTATTTGATGAGTCTCCGTCATTTTTTTTCATTCCTTCTGTCTGATGAACCAGAGGAAGTTTCCTTCGACCCCCAGAAGTTAGCAGCGTTGAGAGATAAAGTACACATGTGGTCACTCTCATACAAGAGGGAATCCTGCACACGGCGGTGGGCGAGATTGGAAGAGGATTCTAGGAACCAACTTACCCCTGCTGACATCCAGTGTTTCGAGAAGAGCGAAGCGTCTCGGGAAGCAGTGAAGCTTCTGGGGCAATATTCCGACCCTGTTGCTCCTGTGGAAGTGATCCAGAGTGCTTATACGCTGGTGAGAGATTTTCTGTTTTCACAAATCTTCATCGATAACGCGAATCGACCAGGTGTGTTGTCTTGTATGATGATAGAAGAGTTTAAAAGAATGCAGCGGGAAGAAGAAGAGTGGGTAGTAGCGGTCATGAACCACAAGACTATGCATATTCATGGTCCAGCTTATGTTGTCCTCAGCAACAAGCTTAAAAGTTGGCTGTCAATTTTTGTTAACAAGATGCGTGCACAAGTAACAACCTCCAAGACTGGACATGTATTTTTATCCTGGAATGGCCAGCCTATGACATCTGGGCAGATCACTAAAGCCATCAAGTCTGTCTTTAAAAAGGCGCAAGTGGATGTCAAAGTTACATCGACCTCGTTTCGCAAAACTGCCGTTACAGAAGTTCATACACAGAATCCTGAGCTCAGTGGAAAACTGGCAGGGTTAATGGCGCATAACGAGTCCACAGCAAAAAAATACTATTTATTATCTGAGAAAACGAAAGCATCCGTGGAAGCGTCCAAAAAGCTTAGACACATTATGAGAAATAAAGAAAGTGCATTTATACAAGAAAGTGGGGATTCCTCAGAATCTCGCGGAAAACCAAGTGGTAGCGTTAGCAAGCTTGATGATAAAAAAAGATCGCCATGGACCCCTGAAGAAGTTCAGAAAGTTCGAGAAGCTTTCAAAGATGAGATCCAGACAAACGAAATTACGATAAACATCGTCCGGGATAAGATTGCATCCCAGCCAAAGCTGTCGGGAATGTCATCGCGTAGGGTATATGACCGCCTGAGAAAAGAGCTGTGTGAACCAGTGCCAGTCAGTCAAGTACCACCCAAAGAATTGGAATCGCTTGAGCAGCGAGTTGACAGAATGACTGAACATTCAAGCCAAGAAACATCATTGGATGCTTATGACGGACAGTCATCTATTAGCATCGTCCCTCCAACACAGCAAAGCAGCAACATATTCGTGGATGGGGACATATTAGCTTTACGTTCTTTATTTGCTGATATGATCTCTAATAAGGCCATATTACAAGTCGAAATAAAGAAACGATGTGGAAACTGTGCTGATGGGAAAAGACTGTTGCAGAAATATACGGTTGCCCAGTTGATAAATCGCATTAAGTATGAGAGAAGGATGCAACGCAATCAGAAATCATGAGAGAGAACTAATTATTTACTTTGAGCTAAGCATTTTTTATTTAGTGAATCATGTTCTGTTTGTAAGCATAATAGATAGTAGCGTGGCCGTTACTCTTCTATGAACTATTTAGTATGACTGTGTAATAGACCTTAGAAGCATTTACGTTATACATTTTTGGGATATGTTTGGGCATAAATATGGTGGACTGTCTTGTAAAGCTCAAAGCCAGTGGCAATGATGTACCAGGTGCAATGTTACCGCTAAAAGTTACAGAAGACAATACTGTAAGGGATTTAAAAAAGATCGATTGAAACCAGAGGAGTTACCGTGTTGGTTAGCACGAGTCGAAATATAATAATAATAAATGAAAACAGTTATAACAGTTTACCTTTTCAGAAGTTTAGATTTCGACTAATCTTTACCATCGGTTAAATCCTCAATCTCTATATTAGTTCCAATCTATCATCCAATGATATTGCACCTGGTACATTACTGCCTATTCACAATGGACACCTGCAGGGCGCAACATAAGTTTAAAAAACTGTCACTTGAACAATTTAGTCCATATTGACCCAAAGTTTGATAAGTAAGTTAAAATACTCGCGTCTGTTCATATTTCAACTATAACTTGTTACTACATAATGTAACTTTTGTTATAAGCAAAAGACGATGTGCAGTTATATGTGTGTTCTAACTCTACTTGTTTGTGTCAATTATTACTATACAATATGTAATATTTAAAAGACGAGTAGGAAGGCTTTATCAGATTTAAAACACGAGGGCGTGATGCCGTGGTCTTATACTAATAGATGAACTGATAGAGCCCAAATTGCGAGTGTCTTGAACAGCTTCAAATACGACCCATTTGATACGTTCATTGGCGTGCATGAAATTTTATCACATATAAAACCACCGACGCGGTAATGGTTTCCTTTCTCTTTTCCTCATGAATTATTCTTTAATAATGTGTTATATTCTAGTGTGGTGCGTTGCAAGCAGTGCAGTGCAGTACGATTTGGTATGGTATGGTATGGTATGGTATGGTATGGTATGGTATGGTATGGTATGGTATGGTATGGTATGGTATGGTATAGTATATATATACAAGTGTATGTACTATACCATATCATACGCTACCCTATCCTTTTCTACACTGTATTGTATTGTGTTGTGTTGTGTTGTGTTGTGTTGTGTTGTGTTGTGTTGTGTTGTGTTGTGTTGTGTCGTGTCGTGTCGTGTCGTGTCGTGTCGCGTCGCGTCGCGTCGCGTCGCGTCGCGTCGCGTCGCGTCGCGTCGCGTCGCGTCGCGTCGCGTCGTTTCGCCTCGCGTCGCATCGCATCGCATCGCATCGCATCGCATCGCATCGCATCGCATCGTATTGTATTGTATTGTATTGTATTGTATTGTATTGTATTGTATTGTATTGTATTGTATTGTATGTAATAGATACATGCATATTTGTGAGCAGCCGAACTGTGTGGGATTTACAATGGCTCGCCGAAGTATCTTACTTAAACTACGATGAGTTTATATCATGAATACTTTGTTTAGCAGTTGTAGAAAAGGCAAAAACAAATTATTTCAACAAGGACAAAAGCTCAATTTGAGCCAATGGGTCCTAATTAGTATGTTGTATATCTGATACAGCATTGATGTTTTATTTGTCAATGCTGTATCTGATTCACAACACCTGTTTAGACTGCATAATAGAATCTATATTATGTAATGTATCATATACAATATATTATAATACATAATATATTATCTATAATGTATACAATATGATATATTATAATATATCATATTGTATTACAATGTATATTGCATTGTATTACAATGTATATTACATTAATATTGATATTTCTTACGATATTTGTTCAGTTACAAAAGTGCCACTTAAAGTTACAAAAGTGCCCTACAAAGGTTACAAAAGTGCCCTAAAATCTAGAAGGTTACGAAAGTGCCCTACAAAGTTACAAAAGTGCCACATGAGGTTACAAAAATGCCCTAAAAAGGTTACAAAAGTGCCAATGCCTCTAGCTCGC
>CAXIUP010000229.1:35000-97500 GCA_964035015.1 Corallium rubrum | reverse complement strand
GCAAAATATAAAATATATACAACTTAGCTTGATTAGGAGTACTTCTTTGCAAATCTTTATAATACATGGATACAGTCTTCTACTTGTTCAGTTTACTTTGAGTTCACATAATAATTGGGAGGCTTTCTATTTCGCTGAGGCCTTGCTTGAATCATCAGTTCTTCTTGCCGAACATTCTGCTTTCCTTGCTTTCCTTTCTCTCTTCCCGGAATACATTTGAAATGTGAAACATTTCGTGTAATAGTGCTTCCTCCAGGACACCTTGCTGTTATCATGCTTCCTTTCTTGCTTACAACTTCAAGTAATTCTGTTTCATATTTCGTACTGAACTTGTTTTTCTTCTTCTGTAACACAATCACTTGATCTCCTGGACTGATAACAGATGGTTGGGCGTTTCTCCTTTCGTCTGCGTACTTCTTCATTTTCTCTTTCTTCATACTGTCTCTCGTTCTCAAATCTGGGAATTTGTCATGCTCATCTCCTATAATAGGTGGAGCTTCTGGTAATCTCGTCCGGATAGTTCTATTGAAAAGAAGTTCAGCTGGAGCTTTGTTGGTTGTCGAATGCGGTGTGGCACGGTAGTTTAAAAGAAAATGATTTAATGCAACGCGCCAGTCACGTCCTTCGGCATGTGCTGCTTGAATTGCCTTTTGTAAAGGTTTCATAAAGGCCTCCACCTCACCATTTGCTTGCGGCCATAGTGGAGTTATCTTGTGATGTGCAATACCATTGCTATCCATGTAGGCTTTGAATTCCTCACTCTGAAATGGTGGACCATTATCGGAAGTAACTTTCTCTGGAAATCCGTGTGTTGCAAATATACGTTCCAATCTCTTGATTGTTGCTGTTGCAGTGGTTGTTTCCATTAATTCAACTACAGGGAACCTTGAATAACCATCTATAACGACAAAGGCAGATTCTCCAGTAGGGAATGGTCCACAAAAATCCATATACAGGGATGTCCATGGTTTCTCAGGGAGTGGTGTCATGTGTAGTGGTTCTGGATTTGTTGCTCTGGTTGTTGCTTGACAAAGAACACAGGATTTCACTAATGTTCGCACATCGTTGTCAATGCCTGGCCACCAAACTTTAGTGCGGAGTAACTGTTTAGTTTTTACCATTCCTTGGTGACCTGTGTGGGCTATGCTTAGTGCTCTTTCTCGGAGACTTTTAGGTATGACCAATCTGGAACCTCGAAGAACAATACCATCCAAATTTGATAGTTCTTCTCGGACTGTGTAATAAGACTTTAATGCAGGATCGCGTACTCGCCATGATGCATTCTGGATGGTTTTACTAAGAAGCTGCATAGTTGGATCTTTCTTGGCTTCAGTTCGAATTTCTTCCAGTGTCATTGATTTTGGCACAGAATGGTTTGCCACGAAATTTATGTACTGTTCCGAGCGGTCGGTGGCTGTTGTTTCTGGCAAAGGTTGTCTGGAAAGGATGTCAGCTGGGTTTCCACTGCCTGCACGGTGTTTAATTCGGAATCTGTATTGTTGGAGTCTTAAGACCCATCTTTCAATTCGTGGTGGTGGTTTAGATGCTCTGCTGTATAGGCTCTCTAATGGTTTATGGTCAGTTTGTAACTCAAATTCTGTCCCAATTAAATACATATGGTGACGTTCACACCCCCAGATGACTGCTAACGCCTCGCGTTCTGTCTGTGAATATCTTCTCTCAACTGGAGTTAACGAACGACTTGCATAGGACACAGCTCGCTCAGTTCCATCTGGTTGAACTTGGGAAACTATTGCACCTAGTCCTACTGGACTTGCATCAACGGTAAGGATGGTGGGCTTGCTAGGATCGTAGTATGCCATGGAACAATCTCGAGTGATTTCTTTCTTAATTTGCTCAAATGCTGCTTGATGTTTCTGCTCCCATTTCCACTTGATACCTTTCTTTGTCAACTCACGAAGAGGATCGGTGATCGTTGCAAAATTTGACACAAATCGCGAACAGTAAGTAGCAAGTCCCAAAAAACTTCTGAGCTGACTCACATCTTGTGGAACACCTGCATGCTGAATTGCTTGAACCTTAGCAGGATCAACTGATAAACCTGCACCTGATAAGGTATAACCATAGAACTGGAGACTGCGTTGGTTGTATGAACATTTACTTGCATTCAGCGTTAGGCCTTTCTCTCGTATTCGCTGAAACACTTTCTTCAGAGCTTCGTCATGAGCTTCTTGATTGCAGCCATAGACGATCATATCATCCGCAATACTCTTTGTGCCAGGAATTCCTTCTAGAACTTGTTGGATGGTGTGTTGAAATACCTCTGGCGCTGATGACAAACCAAAAGGTAGTCTCTTGTACTGATACAGGCCCTTGTGTGTACGAAAAGTAGTGACATGACGTGATTCTTTCTCCAGCTCGATTTGATGGTATCCGGACCGTAAGTCTAACTTAGAAAATACGGTTGCACCAGCCATTTCTTCCATTAATTCTTCAACTGTGGGTATGTTGTGGTGTTCTCTTTTCACAGCTTGGTTAACCATTCGCAAATCGACACACAGACGAATTTCTGAAGGATTACGCGGTTTCGGTGCAGCTACCAATGGACTCACCCACGGTGTCGGACCTTCAACTTGCTCGATGATGTCCAAGTTCTCCAATTCAATAATTTTCGCTTCAATTTGCTTGCGAAGGTGAAATGGTGTTCTACGGCAGGGTTGGACAACTGGTTTGACTTCGGAATCGAGATGAATTTTCTGCTGATAATCTTTTAATTTACCAACTCCTTGAAAAATATCGTGGTATTCGGAGACCAAATCACGTAGTTTTGATGACGATGGTACTTCTGGCTTCTTTGGCTGTTCCACTGGTGTAGAATTACTTGCGTTGTCATGGCTCGCTTGATTCAAATAATTAACGTGCAAAGTTAATAATCCTAATTGTGTAGCAGTCGTTACACCGAGCAATGAACCAGAAATACCTTTGGCAACATAGAATAAGGCAGGAACAGTCCGTGATGACTCTGGAAAACACCAATTAGCTGAAGAGGTATACGTGCAGCGTACGGAAATATTTTGGCTTCAGACGGTTTAATTTTGGCAGACAGACTTGGTTGTTGTTGTTTTAACGATTCAAACGCTTGCTCATCCAAAATGTTTACGCTGGCTCCGCTGTCGATAGTTACAGGTATCGGAGTCTTACCAGCAGCAATATGCACTTCGACTTGCTTAAGTTTAGCTTTACCGTGTTCAGAATTGTTCATAGTAAAAACATATTCGTCGTCGGTAGAATCAGAGGACCACGTTTCTTTAATTTGATTGACAGGAGTTCGCTTGGCATTGTTGAATGGAGGACGCGTCGAGTTTCTTTCGTTTGCTTTTCCAGATCGACACACTCTTGCAAAATGATTCTGCTTTGAACATTTTCGGCAGGTTTGTCCTTGCGCAGGGCATGTTTCTTTATGGCTTTTACTCCATTCGTTACCACAATTGCGACACGGGTTGTTAGACTTTTGTTGTTGATACAGTGGTTTGTTTTGACGGCTTTGAAACGAAGACGGGCGACTTTGGAAACGTTCCCGACGGCGCTGTTCTTCATGATTTTGACGTCGATTATTGAGTACGTTAACATTTCCATCGCTTTCGCTGCCCTTGGACATGATATTTGCTTGTGTTTGGGAATTTTCCATCGCTCTGGCTAGTTCTAGCAATTTCTCTAAAGTCAAATTTTGTTCGGTTAACAAACGACGTTTCAATTTCAATGAAAAACCTGAGGCAATAAATTGATCTCGGATTTCTTCCTCGACGTTTGAATACTCGCACGACTCAACTGCTTGACGCATTCTGGTAATGTACATCGCGGTGGTTTCTCCACGCTCTTGAGTTAGCTGTTTAAACTTGTAACGCTCGAAAGTGACGTTCTTCTTCGGTTTAAAATATGCATCCAAAACATCACACGCATGTTGAAAAGATGTACCAGTGTCACCAAGAGTCTCAAACACTTGCTGAACTCGTTCCCCAGCCATATGAAGAAGAGTTGCTCTTTTTTGAACATCTTGTGTGATTCCCGACGCTAAAATAAAATAATCTAATTTCTTACGCCATTTGGTCCAGCGTTGATCTAAGGTATGTTGATCTTCGTCGATACTGAAATTAGGAATCGATGGCATGTGCATCGCTTTCGCCATTTCGTAATCCGGTTTTGCTTTTACTTTATACGCGTTTAATTTTCGTTCGAATTCGAATTAATCCTCGTCGCCATTGTTGAATGCATATGTCTACACGACCACAGACAGATCACAAGTGACTTTATTACTAAATAGACACGCCTACTTATGTGTCATCGTTCTATAAATATCTATACATAAATACATACACTACAGGTAGGTAGGTAGGTAGGTAGGTAGGTAGGTAGGTAGGTAGGTAGGTAGGTAGGTAGGTAGGTAGGTAGGTAGGTAGGTAGGTAGGTAGGTAGGTAGGTAGGTAGGTAGGTAGGTAGGTAGGTAGGTAGGTAGGTAGGTAGGTAGGTAGGTAGGTACAATCATTTTCAAAAGTCTTGGGACATTTGTGTCCTTTTTCGGTTTTCCAACTCCCCCGGCGCCCTGTTCAATGTTGTATACCATGTTTACGGTGAATTTTGCCGGAATTGTTAATTTGTTTCATTAGACAACATTGTAAAGGGTGGGGGAGGGAGGGATAGTGTGCATATCGCAAAATAGACGATGTTAAACGAATATATTTAGAAAAGCTCAAGTGTCCCAACTACTTTTGAAATTGATTGTAGGTAGGTAGGTAGGTAGGTAGGTAGGTAGGTAGGTAGGTAGGTAGGTAGGTAGGTAGGTAGGTAGGTAGGTAGGTAGGTAGGTAGGAAGGTAGGTAGGTAGGTAGGTAGGTAGGTAGGTAGGTAGGTAGGTAGGTAGGTAGGTAGGTAGGTAGGTAGGTAGGTAGGTAGGTAGGTAGGTAGGTAGGTAGGTAGGTAGGTAGGTAGGTAGGTAGGTAGGTAGGTAGGTAGGTAGGTAGGTAGGTAGGTAGGTAGGTAGGTAGGTAGGTAGGTAGGTAGGTAGGTAGGTAGGTAGGTAGGTAGATAGATAGATAGATAGATAGATAGATAGATAGATAGATAACTTTATTTAATTTATTATTGAGTCGGTTTTCTTTGATGTACCGCGGGCTGTATATAGCATACAGCCCTTGAATACTAATTAGATAAGAAATGAAGAAAAAAACTAGGAAAATCTTTGTCCAAGAAAAAAAGACGAAACTTTGTTGGAAAACCTCCTCAATAATAAATTAAATCAGATAAATCCCTCGAACGTCGGGCTGTATGCGATATACAGCCCTCGGACGCTTCGCGTCCTCGGGGCTGTATATAGCCCTCGTTCTCGGGCTTTATCTCTTACTTAAACACGCTTACAACGTCAACAAAAGCTGATTTCCACGATGGACGTGTACACTAAGTAACAAATATATATATATATATATATATATATATATATATATATATATATATATATATATATATATAAAAGAATGTCATTATTTATGTCATTATTTACATTATTCGTATTTTATTTACATAAAACTTACTCTACCACAGATATAATTTTACAGTATCTTCTGTTTGATATATTAAAAGATCAAAGTGCTAAGTATCTTATGAACAATATCCAAAATTCTATAACATTTGGGAGAAGTTCAGTTCGCATTGACGAGCAATGATGCGAACATTTTGATCATTTCAAAAAGATACAGATAACGCAAAAACCTGAACTATACACCAAATGAAAGCTTAAGAAATTGTTACTGCAACATATACGTACACGTTTACACGACGTCTAATGTATCCAAGAATGATGTATGAAAGTTGAAACGCCCGGCGCCCGCGGCTGTTTAGAGACAGAGAAGCTTTTTCTTTACGTGGTAGCGAATGAAAGGCCATTGTGTGATGTGGCGTCGATAGATAATAATTGCAGTGATTGGTTTAAATTTGAATTCCTGTGTGGAAACTCAGCGGGGAGATTGATATAAGACACATCCATAAGACCATAACTCGTAAATATTCTCTTGGTTTTCAACTGTTCATTGAGTAGGTACTTCCTAGCGTTGCACTGTGAAGCGTTAAACTACAAGAAAGAACCAAGGCGTAGAATTATGTCGGACAACAGTGATTCTAACGAGGTAAGTTGGTCGACGATATCCTACAGTTTGCGCTTGTTCGTTTGTAATTCACTTTTAATATGTGACGGAAAAGGGCATAATATACTTAAGCTGCTCATATTTAATCAACAGACGTGCTGTCGCTCTTTTATAGAAGGCTCAGTCGTATATTCATTTCTACGTCGTCGACGGTAAAACCTACTATGGAGAAAAAGAGAAGTTGCTTGGGGACTTCACGTTAAAAGTTATTGGGGAAATGAAGTTAGCAACGGAAGGTTCAGCAGGACATTGGGTATGTTCTTGCGGCACTGCTGATATTGGAGCCGTTACAACCAGGTGCGTAACATAATTTTTTCACAATTCTGTTAGCCTGTGGCTATATACGCCGTGTTTTACATCTCTTAGGT
The DNA here is from genome assembly GCA_964035015.1 of Corallium rubrum. Taxonomy (NCBI): domain Eukaryota; kingdom Metazoa; phylum Cnidaria; class Anthozoa; order Scleralcyonacea; family Coralliidae; genus Corallium; species Corallium rubrum. Next base: position 90,977 of record CAXIUP010000229.1, on the reverse strand, counting down.
ATAGACTACTCTGATTATACTGGGTTTTTCTTTCGAACGCTAATAGTGAAATGAAAAATTAAAAGATTGTTTGACCCTCATGCACAATTAAAAAATGAAATAAACATTCTATTGTTCTGGTTGGTGTATATGCATGAAGTACATAAACATATTTTTGTAACGCTAACTCCCGGTTAATCTGCAGTCGTCTAGTCATTAAAAGTTGAATACTATATACTATATAATACTATGTTTTAGACAATCATTCCATTATATCATTGATACATAAATTGTAACAGCACAGCCTGGGCCTTGCGGCGGTAATTCACAACACAATAGGGCCTTTATACGGGGCAAAATAAGGCGCGGCTTAAATAAGTCGCGAACAGCTCGTATAAACGGGCATGTAATCAATAAGCCGCGACTAAAATAAGCCCAGGGTTGAAGCTAGTCTAAAATAAGCCGCGGCTTATTTAAGAATTGACCGTTTATACGACCTGTTCGCGACTTATTTATGCCTCGGCCTATTTAAGCAGCGACTTATTTTTGCCCCGTATAAAATGCCCTAATATTTCGGTCTACTTATGTTTCCATAGGTCTCCATAGAGAAAAAAATATTAATTTTGTGTTAGATAGAGGAACGCAATAGGTCAAAAAAACGTTAAAACAAAATAATGAGAAAGGATTTTGTAGCACCAACAAAGCTGGTGTTGTTGTATCAATATCCTCGAGAAGAAAGGCTTATTAATATATTTATTGCTCGCTTTCCCCGTTCATAGTGCAAAGTTTAACAGAAACTCTGCAGTATTGTTATGAGTACTTGTCTTAGTTGAAACTAAAATCAGTGAAAATGTGTGAACCACTAGTATATTCTTACAAAGTTTCGTGCTTATATTAAACAAATAATATTTATACACAAATCTTCTCTGCCAGAACTGTCAGTATATAATTTTTGAGTTAGAACAGCACTTTTTGTGAAGAACTGAACAATAACAAAACCTCTGAAATTCCTTTACCTTTCTTCAGAAGGATTGTGCTAAATATCAATTGTTTTGGGACAAAACAACGCTTCGTTGACTCTCTGAGAGAATCCTATGGAGGAGGCACTTTTCTATTGGGTCCTCAAGTGACAGGAGCAGTAATTCAGATGTATGCGACGTATCTGAAAGACGATTACGAGGGAGGGCAATTCAAGCGATACTTTTTTGAACCAACGTTTATGGGGTATCAGGGAAATAAGTACTGGCTGGTTTCAAATAAAGTAAGTCTTATACAATAATAAGTTTTATTCTATCCCCCCCCCCCAGTGGCGTAGCCAGAAGGGGGGCAGGGGGCCCAGCCCACCCTGGCAAAAGTGCTGGCCCCCCCTGAGAAAATTTGGCTTCATATGCCTCAGTTAAGCCTGACCCTTCCTAGATTTTTCCTGGCCCCACTTGACAAAAAATCCTGGCTACGCCTCTGTTTCCCCCTGTAATTAAGTTGTCGATAATTTCAGGGCAACATTATTTTACTAAATAAAGCATTCATCACAGACAAAACGTTTTCCTATGATATGGCAATATCCTCTCTTTTTTACATGCACATCTTGTGAAGAACCCTCGTTTTAGATGTTAGTACATCATGTTTACACTGGCTATTTTTGCTGCGATTTTTCCCCCCCGGACACATGCAATAGAAAAATTCAATAACAATTGTATTGGACCAATATTTTTGTAATAAGTCATCCACTACGTATTTTGTGACCTGCATGAAAATTTTACTACAAGGGTCACAAATAAACAATTTGATTCGACAAAATTAAGTCATGTCATTAGCATTTATATCGTCAATATACAAGTTCAAATGAGGCTAAATAAAAGTAAAACACTTTAAGGTTTGTTTCAGTGGGCCATAAGTGTATTATTTTACAGTCCACCTGCTTCATCATAAGCCCGCAGTTTGGAGTGTTTTCAAGAGCAGAGCAGTTTGATGATTTAGCCATGTCTGGGATTTGAAACTTCCAATTATAATTATAAGCATGCATGTAATTTACACAAACAAGTTGAATGCTAGCATTAAAAAACTTGTTAGGGGAAGAATTTAAGCTAGGGTTACACACACCGATTTATGTCGCCAATTCGTGTCGAAACGGCATTGCGAGATAAATTGGTGTGTGTAAACCCAGTCGACACCGATTTATGCGGTGCTTAAGCATTGCAAGTTTTTGATAAGGGATCAAAAACTTGCAACGAAAAGCTGCAACCCCACACAAGTCGACAAGTGTAACATTCCTATCACCGATTTGTGTTGCAATCAAGCCAAATTTCTTTTGTTCAAGCTCCGCCCATCCTTGCTTTATTTCTATCCTTGATTTTTTTCAACACAAATTGATGTGTGTAGCTGGGTGACCGATTTATCTCGCAATACCTTGCGACACAAATCGACGACACAAATCGGTGTGTGTAATCGTAGCTTTAAGTTGAACTTCCTGAACATGTGTAAAAAAGCACAAGTTGTAGCAAGACTGTCATCAGCCCGTTATCAAGATGTTTTCGCATGCACTGCTTGTTGCCAGTTGTTGTGACAAGTTGTTGACATCTTGTAACAAGGTTGATGACGATCAGACTTGCTACAAGTTTGTCCCATCATTCTGATACCATATCTCATGTAACAAGTTGCAGCAAGGTTGATGACAACAAGCTTGTTACAGCTTGATGAAATAACACTACCGCATTGCTACAACTTGTCAACAGACTTGCTGCAATGTTGGTGCGAACACATCTTGTTGACAAGTTGTGAGATATTTATGCCTGTAGGTATATGAGCAGATTTGTTATATTGAGTTGTTGACGTTTTCATTGCAGTTGCACATTGAACAGGGTAGAGCGTTGAGAGCTGATGAATTAAAGTTTGTACCCATGGATGAATCACTAAGTCATTACCAGTTGGAGATTAATCCACAATTGATAATGAATTCAGAAAATTTAAAGGAGTCTCTCAGAAGGTTAAGTGTTGCATGTACCCAAATAACATGAATAAATTTAATTGCAATGAACTTGATTTGCTCTTAATATTACACCAATGACAATGCGATTAGGTGATTCAATACATTTAGTTTTGCATTGCATAGCTACATGTATATTCAGTCCTACACTAGGATATATTATGTCAGTACTAACAAATTTGTTAATAATCTAAGAACTTCTTGTAGTTTTACAAATAATCTGAATTACAAAAACACGTACTGAACAACTTTCTTGTTTTACTTATTACAGATTCTTCATTCTGGCATGTGGGTTCGGACAGAATGCTGTCCCTTTTCAGATGACGACAGCCTTCATTGTAGGCAGGTTGATTAGGAATGCCCTACAGCCTGATAATGTTTGGAGTAAGTAGAACAATCAGACTTCTAAGGTCTTCTAATTGCTTGCTGCATGGCTTTAGACGTTTCATTTACCCTGAATTACTAACAAAATATCTGCATGCAGGCGAGTACTGTCATGACTTTCTCTAAATAAGCTTTTTGCGACAACTAGTTGTGGCACAGACTGTATGGGAACTTTCAATTCCTAACTTTTGTAACGTACATGTATCTTGACAAACAAGTATATATACTTATCAATAAGAATAAGTGACAAAAGTCCTTGTCTATCGGTGTTCAACACATCTGTATTCAGGTTGGGGTTTTTTTTACACTAATTTCAGCGGAAAGCTCAATTGGAATGGTTTTTTCTGAATGTAAATGTGTTGGAAAGTCCCTCATCCTGCTAGTTCTTGCCCTTGCACAAGGAATACCCAGTCGAGTGCACCTGATGTTTTTGAGTGGAGGAAATCAACTTCTATGTGGAACATCATCGTGAGTATAAGAAACTTGCAATTTGTATGTAATTACAGTATTATATATAAAACTATTAAATGGTGCCTTGGACTAAAAAGATGTAAAGAGTTATTTTTCTAAAAAGTAATTGTGTGCTAGCTATGCATATATATAAACTTTGCGTGTAAGTAACATACTCTGTGGGTTCCAAGTCGAAATTGAACAGGTGCATGTCCACTACAATAACAGTGAACAATGTCTTCTATAGGAAAAAAATGCAACAAAGCCTTTCAAAGACAACAGGCGTTGTAATGATTGATGATCCGGACAGCAGTAGGCCCTTCAGTGAGTTTCTACTTCAGGTGCAAGGGAGACTCATGTCTGGGTCAAATAAAGAAGGAATGAGTTCTCCAAAAGCTTCTCCTCTTCTATCTTCCAACTCTCCAGAATTAGCAAGGTACTGTAGTGTAACACTCTACAACCTGGGTCCAATTGTGTCTTTTAAATAACTGTACAGGTTACATCCCATTAATGTTTTAATTAAAAAGTACCTTTATTTTGACTTACAACCTTATAAAAATTAAACAATTTTCTTGCTAACTTTTTGTTGACAGGCTCATAGGCAGGGTGATACGATTTAATTATATTGCCCCGGCGGAGGACAAACCTCCACACAACCCTGAACAGTTAGACAAGCTGCTATTGTTCATGGAAGAAAACAAAGTAAGTACTAATCTTGCAAACACTAACGAAACTCAGTATACTGTTCAAATAGATGAGAGTTGGACTTCTGGTTGATACCTGTATGTTCACGATTTAAATAAGATGCGTCTTAATAAGTATTAAAAATTCCAACTCTATAAATTAATATATGACATATATAGGGTATTCTTCTGGCATGGGCAATTAGATACCTCGACTTCTGGGAGCAAGTTTCATCTGAGTCAATGGCAACAATTTCAAAAGTCTTGAAGAATGTTCTTGCTGAATTCAATCAACAAGATAGATGGTTGAAAGGTGTTTCCACTATGGTGCTAGCAAATACTCTGGTAATTATAAATACATGCAATTACTAGAGAGCAGTCACCGACTGCATATACCTCTGCCAGTGGGTTATTAGAGACCAACTAGCTAACAAAACCAACACATGCATGTATGAATAAAATGCTTGATTGCACTCGTACCAAAATCATGCAAAAATATTTGCATAAAATAAGGATAATGAGCATGCGGTTAAGCATTTTTTCTACCTAGAGAATCTTGCAGTCAGATTTTTATTCATTTCTCATCCAAATTTGGACCAAATTCAACCAAAATTTAATGGATTGGTTGTTCGTCTATGGCCAACCCTTCTGCAAACTTACATGAAAATCGGTGTAATAGTTTTTGGGATATCCTGGTGACAGACAGACAAACGAACGAACGAACGAACGAACGAACGAACGAACGAACGAACGAACGAACGAACGGACGGACGGACGGACGGACGGACGGACGGACGACGAACGAACGAACGAACGAACGAACGAACGAACGAACGAACGAACGAACGAACAATTAATTAAGCAATTAGTCAAATAGAGGGAAAGAAGATTGGATGCTTTTGAGCCATCCTAAGGACATGTTAGAAATTGGGGAGGGGGGGCAGCTTCCTGCTTCCTAAGCCTCTATAATTTTTTCCCCCAATTATTAAGAGCATTTCGGATCTTTTTACTATGCTCAGTCTTGCTATATTTTGCACACTGAGTAAATTCCCAAGTTGTGGATGCTCGTACAAATTTTAATTACTTCTTCCCACAAGGGGCTTTTCAAGAGCAATTTACATTACTAAATTTCAAGTGGCTGAGTCGAAGGCATTTTAAAGGCGCTCGAAGCGGCCGCCCAACGACACATTCATGACACACATGTCAGACCACAAATCACAGACCTAGGTGTTGATTTTATGGAGGGAGGAAAACCGGAGAACCCGGCGAAGAACCCTCGAAGCACATGAGAGATCAACTAAACTCTACTCACATGGACCAAGCTCGAGAACGGGGTTATTCCCAGACGGTCACCCATCCAAGTACTAACCCCGTCGAACCGGGCTTAACTATTCGTGAGAGGCAGCGCCCTAACAGCACACGCTCAATCTTGATTTTTGCGGTCTGACATGTGTTGGCTGTTTTTTTAAAGCATTGTTTTGAGAGAAGATTTACGATCTTAACACCTAGGAAGTTTGTGAAACAATTTTGCTGTATTTAACAGATCAAACAAATAATGGTAGCCTGCCAACAGGTGCTTATTTGAATAAAGGAAAATAATGACAATTGATATATATTGGTTGATAATTATTAACACATTCAAACATAATATATTTTCCGTTTTGAATAGGCAGTGCAATTTGATTATCTTTACATCTTTAAAAACTGTTGTAAGATAAAATTTTCATTTCACATACCGTTTACAAAGTTCTTTTTCAGCGTTTGACAATGATTTAAAAATTTCTTCATTGTTGGCTCGGTTCCATTCTGGTCGATTGCAGAAAATGCTTACTTTCATTTTTGCAGCCTCGCCACCTATTAATTACAACAAAATGTAAAATTATAATTTAAAGAAATTGATACCTACGACACTCAAGTGAAATTTTTGCAAAATCATTTCTCGTTGAATAGTGTTGCACTTTTCTACTCCGCGACGAAGTAGTTGCGCTTCTGCTGGTTCAAAACCACAATGGGGACTGTATCTATCGCTATCTCGATCTTAGAATCACGCACAGCTTTCGACTTAGTTCAATATCTTTAATACAAAATCTTCTCTGTAACTCGCTAGCATACTGTTCGCTAGTCAAGTTCTAGTGACAACTGACATTCAATCCTATAAACTATACTTACGACGGCGTCGCCCGGAAGCTGCGCCTTACATTGTCTATTGTTTACACGTGAATGCCACGTTCAGTCTCAGATCAAAGTTCACAAGTATCACCTTACTACATGTTACAAACCTTGACTATAATAATATAAAACTAATTAATAACTAAAATACATAATTAAGATTACAAACATTCGACACACTCCCCCCTTTGAGCCTATAGGGTTCAAACATGACTTGCGTTTTCCAACGTGCATCCATGGCCGCAGCCCGTCTGGGTCTTCTGCCAACTACGCTATTCTCCACCTCAGCTTTCATCATCCCTTCTTCACTCCCTCCACTTCCTTTCTCTTTTACCTCATCAAGTCCTTTCTCTTTTACCTCATCAAGTCCTTTCTCTTTTACCTCATCAAGTCCTTTCTCTTTCGTCTTCACAATATCATTCTCACTCACTTCCAACGGATATAATTTCTGTACTGGCCTGTTTAAATACATTGGATTTCCTTTGGTTATCACCTTTACTCTTGCTCCTCTTACTCTCTGATCTCTTCCCATCATTAAGCTTTCATCCCTCGCCATTTTCCAATATCCTCTCTTAAGAGTCTCGTCAAACACTAAAACCACGTCTCCCACTTTAACACATCTACCCACCTCTCCTTTCTTTCCTCTGTGATATTCTCTTAAATTCGTCAAATATTCCTTTCGCCATCTTTTCCAAAAGTGAACTCGCATTCTAGCCAAATACTTAAATCTCCGCTTAACTTCTCCCTCGTCATCATTAACCTTATGGGTAATTCATCTGGCATTGACACAAGCCTTCGCCCAAATATTAGATGTGAAGGTGTCAAGACTTCCGTCTCCACCTCATCATATAGGTATGTCAATGGTCTAGAGTTCAGAGTACCTTCAACCTCAACCAAAGTTGTTAGCAATTCGTCAAAAGTTAACTTAGCATTACCAAGCACCTTACGCAAACACCCCTTTACCAACCCAACCATCCTCTCAAAAAATCCTCCCCACCAAGGAGCCCTTTCCAAATTAAATTGCCATTTCAAACCATTATTCTCCAAATATATTTTCACTTCTTTACTATCATACAATGCTTTCAACGCCTTCTGTGTAGCCTTAAACGTCTTGGCATTGTCTGAAACTATAAGTGTAGGAGCACCTCTCCTTGAAGTGAACCTTCGCAAACAATTCAAGAAACAAGGAGCACTAAGATTCCTCACTAAATCAAGATGAACTGCCCTTGTCACACAGCATGTGAACAATGCAATATACACCTTAACCATTTCCTTTCCTTCTTTAGCAAACAATGGTCCTGCAAAATCAACACCTACTTTAGAGAAGGGTGGTGATTCTTGTACTCTAAATGCTGGCAAATTCGCTTCTACTGGTGCCCTGTAGGACTTACCAATGTGCTTGTTGCACACAAAACACTCATTGATTGATTTCTTAACTACCTGTCTACCTCTAGGTATCCAATACCTACTTCTTAACTCTGCAAGCGTAGCTCGCAGTCCACAATGGTGCACTCGTTTGTGACATGCCCTAATGATCAATTCAGTTATCCAATGTTCCTTAGGTAGGATTATTGGTTCCCTAGCCTCGTCCTCTAAATCTGCATTACAAAGCCTACCTTTGCACCTCAACACCCCGTCTCTTTCTACCAAACCTAACTGATTGACTAATTGTTGATAATCACTTCCAGACCTCAAACTTGCTTGAGCAGACTTTATCAAAGCACTCTCAGCTACAGCAATCTCTTCTACCTTCAATCTACCAAGTTCTATTTCATTGCCTTCTAATTTCCTCTTCAAATTCTTAATAAACCTCATCACCCATGCAGTAACCTTAACAAGTTTACCTAATTTACTATAAGTCTCAAAGTCAATCACATTTGCTATACTAGGACTCTCAACCACCTGCGTTTTCATGACAATTGTTTTCTTAACTTCTATCAAACTGTCATTTGTATCTGCAATTTCCTCTGCAACTGGCCAATGACTCTTTGGACCGGACAACCACTTTGGTCCCTTCCACCAAAGTTCACTTTCTTTCAACTGAGATGCAGATACCCCTCTAGAGCCTAGGTCAGCAGGGTTTTCTTCTCCAGGGCAGTGACCCCAATCCTTCTTCTTACTCAGTTTCAGAATTTCATTTACTCTATGCCTGACAAATTGTTTCCACTCACCCCGATTATTAATCCAGCATAAGGCTGTCTTACTGTCTAACCAGTAATGAGTCTCGCTAAACTCTATGTCAACTGTCAACGCTGTCCTAACTGTGTCCATCAATTTAGCTAGAATTCTAGCAGACATAAGTTCCAACCTGGGAATAGTTTGAACCTTCATTGGTGCAATTCTTGTTTTGGAGGTCAACAATTCCACATGATAACCACCATTTAACTCGCACACAAAATACACAATTGCACAATAGGCCTTTAAGCTAGCATCTGCAAACCCATGCAATGAACACTTTGTTTTACCTACTAATTGACCATACACACATCTGGCTACCACAATGTGCCTTACTCTTTCAAGATCTTCAACCCAATCCAACCACGTTTTCTTTCTCTTGTCTTCAAGCTCATCATCCCAAGCAACTCCTTCTAAACATAACTCTTGGAACAACATCTTAATACTCACTGCCACTGGACTGATTATACCTAAAGGATCATATAACCCTGCTAAAACACTAAGGATGTTACGCTTAGTAATAGGCAATGATTTTGCTCTCTCTGCCAATCCTAAGAAACAAAACTGAAAGGTATCTGATTTACAATTCCAAGCTATACCAAGGACCTTCTCTGAAGTGCCACTTTCATTCTTCATCCCAAGAGAAGATTTGGCATATGTTTGGTTGTCCAATGTATTCTCTTTGCTATCATTTTCTTCAATAGATTTTATTTTTTCTAACAAAGCTTCACTGTTACTAAGCCACTTCCTAAGCTGAAACCCTCCTTCCTTTAACCTTTTATTGGCAGATTCAAACAACAAGAGTGCTTGATCATCAGTCTGTTCACCTGCTACCAAGTCATCTACATAAAAACTGTCTTTCAATTTTCTTGCAAACTGAGGATCTTCGCTTACAAAACTGTCTAAGTGATACTGCAATGTCGCATTGAATAAGAATGGTGAACAGTTCACACCAAACACAACTCTACAAAATCTATATTCTACTGGCTTAATCTCTTTATCATTGATATCTTCCACCCAAAGAAACCTTAAGCAATCCCTATCAACCTGATTAACTTCCACATTGAGAAATGCTTTCTCAATGTCTGCCACTAATGCAATTCTCTTTTCTCTAAATCTCAACAATATGTGGAACAATAACGGGGCTAATGGTAGTCCTACATGAAGGCAATCATTTAAAGAAGTACCCTTTACAGAGTCCTTACACGAAGCATCATAAACAACTCTTACCTTTGTTGTTTTGGCCTCCTTTCGAACTACTGCATGATGTGGTAGATAATGAATCATTTTAGCCTTTTCCAATTCAACTACTGGCTCTATAATACCTCTTTCCAGCTGTTCCTTCATTACTCTGTCATATTCATTTAAAATGTCTGGATCCTTCTTTAACCTCACTACTTGACCTCTTAACCGCTTCAAACTACTACTATAATTACTTGGTAAAGCACCATGACCTTCCTTGCAAGGTAAACTTACACTGTATCGTTTGCCATTAAACTTTATTGAATCTTTAAGAGACTCATACACATCATCTTCCTCCCTTATTCCTAATGTTTCAAAATCCCACAGTCGTTGAACACCTTCATCAAGTATCTTATCACCCTGTACAACTCTGTGCCCAACACAATTCACCTCAACACAAAATAAAGTATTATCCTCTTCATTCAACTTACTTCCCTTGATGGGACCAGATAGTACCCATCCTAGCTTAGTGTGTACAGCAACAGGCTCATCACTTTTTCCTCTAGCCGTTCTGCCTTCCTGAAAATGCCAAAGATAATCTGCCCCAATCAACAATTCTATTTCCAAAACTTCCTTTCCTTTACAAACATCCGAGAACCACAAACCTTGTAAATGTGGATATTCCCTTTTCCTTAATTCTACATGTTCATTTTTTATTTGGGAAATGCTCTCCACTCCATACACCTCAATTTTCACACTTTCTCCCCCTTCAACTGGTGACACTTCCAATTCATAAATTTCACGTAATATCCCCTCTGCTTTCTCTTGCCCAAACGCTCTTATTTCTATCCATTCTTTCCTTTTAACCGGTATTCCTGCTACCTGAGCTGCCCTCACTGTCACAAAGGAGCGATGGCTTCCTGAGTCAAACAATACTCGCACCCTCACACTGCCTTTCACTCCCTTCACTAAAGCTTGTGCTGTCTGCAATGCCACTCGACCCTTCGAACTCAGACAAGAATGATTATTGGACTCAACAGTGTCAGCAACAACCCCAGTACTCTCACAAACAGACCTATGGTGTCGTTTCCCACATGCATTACAATTATTAGTGCTTAAACAGTTTTTACCTATATGTCCCTTTTTTAAACAAACAAAACATCGTCCATTCGTCCGTACTTACGAATTAGTTGTTTACGTTCGTTTACATTGGTAACCTTCTTACATTCTTCGTGAGGATGTTCCTGCATGCAGAATGCACATTTCGCCTTTTCTTGCCTAATATTAAGGAGAGCTGCGGCTGATCCTCCCAAACTACGCTGCTGATGTTGGGTCTTTCTTTCTGGCTTCTCGGTTTTGGTGACCACTGACTCGTGTGCTTCTCGTAGCTCGATCTCCTTCAGCAGGGCTTCCAAGACTTCTCGCATTGACCATTCCAAAAAGTCGACACCCCTCGTTATGGTCAAACGAAATGACTCTGGCAACTTCTCCAAGATCTGGCACTACGATGGTGGAATATGCGCTCTCTTCCACTCCCAGGGCTTTTAGACCTCGGTAATTTGTCTCGCACGTGTCATACAGCTTCCGGAGTCTTTCGATGTCTCTATCGTTGAACACGGGTTTAATATTCATAAGTTCTTGGATGTGCGCTTTCTGGATGGCATTTTTCTTTCCAAAACGCTTCTTGAGAAGATCCACCGCTTCTTTGTAATTTACTCCTGTGAGCGCGAACCCAGCGATGGTTGACTTTGCTGGCTCGACCAAAAGACTTCTCAGATAAGCGAATTTGTCTACATCAGACAAACAATCATTCTCGTTCACCGAACTGTCGAAACAGTCCCAAAACTCTTGCCACTCTTGCACTTTACCACCGAATTTCTTTACTTCTAATTTTGGCAGCTTTGCTCGAATAGTTTTTTGTGGTTCATTACGGACGAACGGCGAGAATGGCGTCATTTGCGGTGTCGGCGCTGCGGTTTGACGCAGCGCGTCATCAATATCGAGGATAAGTTTTCGCAACTCTGCTCTCAGATTGTCTGCTTCTTCAATTTCTTTCGCTAGTTCCTCGTCAGCGTCTTCTGCCTCGCTGCTGCTCATTAACTCGATAATATCTTCATCGAGATCTTTTAGTAACTGTATTTTGTCGTTCAACGTGTCTTTCAGCTGTCTCAAAACATTTCTGTCCATTTCACCAGTGTCGGCGTTCGTAAGCCTTTCGTGAATTTTTGCCACTATCTTTGTTGCTGAACCTTTGTGTCCTGCGCGTATTCTCTTCTTTTTCATTAACTCGTCCATTTCAAAGTTCTAGTGCGCGAAGATGTTTCGACGAAGGACCAAGTTCTTCTCTCCGAATCTTCGCCTCCGGCTCGACTGGACCAAGTGTTGCACTTTTCTACTCCGCGACGAAGTAGTTGCGCTTCTGCTGGTTCAAAACCACAATGGGGACTGTATCTATCGCTATCTCGATCTTAGAATCACGCACAGCTTTCGACTTAGTTCAATATCTTTAATACAAAATCTTCTCTGTAACTCGCTAGCATACTGTTCGCTAGTCAAGTTCTAGTGACAACTGACATTCAATCCTATAAACTATACTTACGACGGCGTTGCCCGGAAGCTCCGCCTTACATTGTCTATTGTTTACACGTGAATGCCAAGTTCAGTCTCAGATCAAAGTTCACAAGTATCATCTTACTACATGTTACAAACCTTGACTATAATAATATAAAACTAATTAATAACTAAAATACATAATTAAGATTACAAACATTCGACAAATAGATAATGTTGCAAATATACTATACGGTTCCGGTTTGAGCCTGGACACGCGTAATTTGACGATTAAGGCCAAACGGCATTGTTTCTTCGCGCAAACGTCGCGTTGTGGGTTTGTCAGCGTAATGGCCTATCGGAAAATCACTGTGGAGTTCTTAGCTTCACTTGACGAAGATTTAATTGTGTATAAAGATGAGTTATATACATGCCCACATTTGCTTTGAGAATTTGGCGCTCGTTTTAAATTGAAACAACGCCGTTTGGCCTTAATAACATTACAGTTTCCGCTTAGCAACTTGTTAGTTTCCCGTGTGAAACGTGTGTCGTTATCAATTACGCGTGTCCACGCTCAAAGTGGAACCGTAGACTCGCATGACATAAATAATGTGTAAACTTGTAAATTCAAAGCTGTTTAGTGTCTGATTAACGACTGCCCAAATTAGTTTACTTGAAAGCTAATATTTCGCTTACTATAGCTCAGAGCTTTACAGAATTTACGAAGAATGGTAATATGAATATGTTCTTGCTGGTCGTGTAAATAAATCTGTGCGAAAAGTTTTAAAAAAGCTACAAGTGTTGGCGAAATGTATCTACATAGTGGATAATAATAAATTTTACGGGGATATCTGGCCATTCATTAGCAACCTCATTGTTATTCAGCTACATATTCCATGCGGTGGGCTGTGGCGCATCTAACTTTATTTCGTGTACATGTATTCATATTGTGATTCACAGTTATAACATCATCTTATTGATTCTATTTACGCAAAATTTTTAATAACTATAAGCAATAGTTTTCGAAATATTTTAAAACCGGTAGAGTAAGTCAACTGCCCAAGGTCGGAGGTCAGCTCTCCAGATTTGGAAAGCCTGATCTCTGATTGGTCAATGTATGACGTCTGCTCAAACGAGTGCCACATTCCATTGGTAGGTGGAGGGGGCCGAACACTGTTGCGAGGGAGGCTAGGCCAGTGTAGAGTTCACTGGGCTAGGCACAATCAGGCCAACACTGTATTTTTTTTTCTGGCGTGTAGTTTTTTTTCTCGCCTGTAGGTTTTTTCTCGCGTGTAGTTTTTTTTCTCGCCTGTAGGTTTTTTCTCGCCCTTATTTTTTTTTCTCGCCCTTATTTTTTTTTCTCGCCTGTAGTTTTTTTTCTCGCCTGTAGTTTTTTTTACTCGCCCTTAGTTTTTTCTCGCCCTTACTTTTTTTTCTCGCCCTCAGTTTTTTTTCTCGCGCTTAGCTTTTTTTCTCGCCTGTAGTTTTTTTTCTCGCCTGTAGTTTTTTTTCTCGCCTGTAGTTTTTTTTTCTCGCGCGTAGTTTTTTTTACTCACCCTTAGTTTTTTTCTCGCCCTTACTTTTTTTTCTCGCCCTTACTTTTTTTCTCGCCCTCAGTTTTTTTTCTCGCGCTTAGCTTTTTTTCTCGCCCTTACTTTTTTTTTCTTGCCCTTACTTTTTTTCTCGCCCTTACTTTTTTCTCGCCCTTACTTTTTTTTCTCGCGCTTAGCTTTTTTTCTCGCCTGTAGTTTTTTTTCTCGCCTGTAGTTTTTTTTATCGCCTGTAGTTTTTTTTCTCGCCTGTAGTTTTTTTTCTCGCGCGTAGTTTTTTTTACTCACCCTTAGTTTTTTTCTCGCCCTTACTTTTTTTTCTCGCCCTTACTTTTTTTTCTCGCCCTTACTTTTTTTCTCGCCCTCAGTTTTTTTTCTCGCGCTTAGCTTTTTTTCTCGCCCTTACTTTTTTTTTCTTGCCCTTACTTTTTTTCTCGCCCTTACTTTTTTCTCGCCCTTAGTTTTTTTTCTCGCCCTTACTTTTTTTTCTCGCTCTTACTTTTTTTCTCGCCCTTACTTTTTTTTCTCGCCCTCAGTTTTTCCCCCGACTTTTTTTATACAATTGGAGTGTTATTGGACTGAAAGTTGAAACATGGCGAACTTGAATATTGTTAGTTTTGTAATTATTTTGCTCGTAATCGGAGATACATTTAAATGTTACGCAGTGTTACCTCCCTATCTACCTACTCTACAACAAGGGAATGTCGAACGTGGAGATATCATTGAACGTTACTTTCATTTGGGAATGAATTACAAAGAGATATTACTGCTGATTGGATTAATGCATGGTTATTACTTGAGTATGCGTCAACTAAAAAGAATTCTAAGGTCTCGTGGTCTTGGGAGACGAATAAATCGTAGCGATCTTCAAGAGGTTTGTCGATGCTTGGAAATGGAATTGCGTGGTAGTGGAAGTAGTATTGGGTATAGACAAATGACCCAAAGACTTTCACACGCCTATGGCCTTTGTGTTGACAAAGATACTGTTAGAAACCTTTTAAAAATTCTGGATCCGGAAGGGGTGGAAGCAAGGTCTAAACATCGATTGATGAGAAGGCAGTATAAAACGGAGGGACCAAATCACTTGTGGCATATAGACGGGTACGATAAATTGAAGCCATTTGGCTTCTGCATACATGGAGCTATTGATGGATACAGTAGACGAATTATGTGGCTAGAAGTTGGCCCTTCTAACAATGATCCTTTTATTGTAGCTCAGTACTATGTTGACTGTGTTCGCCAAATTGGGGGCACTCCCAGATTGATAAGGGCAGATTGTGGAACAGAAAATGTCAATATTGCTGCTATACAACGTTATTTACACAGCAAAGAAAATAGCTTTCTGTTTGGTAAATCAACCTCGAATCAGCGTATTGAGGCCTGGTGGGGTAGTCTGAGAAAAGGGTGGACAGATTGGTGGATCAGATTTTTCAAGGACATGAGGGACTGTGGTATTTTTTGTGACGGAGATGTTGTACATGATGAATGTCTTAAATTTTGCTTCATGCAAGTTTTACGGGATGAACTGTACAAGTTTGCAGAACAATGGAATTTGCACAGAATAAGGCCAACAACAAATGTCGATTCTCCAAGTGGTCGTCCTGACCTACTTTATTTTCTCCCAGAAATGAACGCTGCAAGAAACTTAATAACACCAGTTTCATTAGATGACAATGAGGTTGCTGAACAGAGATGCTGTTACAGATCTCCAGAAACTGGTTGTGCTGATGAATTTTGTGAATTAGCATCAATAATAATGCAAGAAAAAAATCTTGAGATGCCACAGACGGCAGAGGATGCAGTAATTTTGTTCTCGGTACTGACAGAAGAGATTCAAAACTTATTATAGTGTCTACTTATTTTCATAACAAGACATCCAATACACATGCAAGTGGAATACGGATTCAATTTTGTTTGTTTTATAACAAGATGCTAAAGAGGCACATGAAGTGCACTTTACATGTATTTGACAAAAACACCTGTGAAAAACACAACGTTTATTCAGATAGGAAACTATATAGTTTTAGTTCACCTTTGAATTGGTTTCCTTTGTTCTTTGTAGGGAGCTCAGATACCCAAAAACCTGGTTTGGAGAACTGAATCAAACGAATAACTAAGAATACTAGTTGGTTATATAATCCCAGAGACAATGTTCCTGGGTAGAGGTGTGCATCGGATCGGATTGGACGCTTACAATCCGACAATAGACCTTTCTGCATGAAGTGAATCGATCATGTGATCTTTCTTTTTTCTTTTGATGTCCGAAGTTTTATGAGAGCCAATCAAATCTCTCAATGCATCATCCACGTACTTCGTGCGGAAAGGTCTATTGGTTAATGTTTGAAATCCAAATCCGACCCGATCTGAAATTGTCAGATCCGAATCCGATCCGATCTTATCCAATCCGAGTTTGATGAAGCATTCCGATCCGATCCGATCTGAAAAAATCCCATAAAATCCAACAAAATATTCAGCAGTGTGATTTGAACAAACAGGCTTGTTTGTCGGCCTTTCTCTCGCCGATGTGAGAGTGAAAATCGCATGCGAAGGGCTTTAAAAAGATTTGCACACCTCTATTCCTGGGACAAAAACCCATCTGTATTCCTTAATCATTTGAAATTAACATACATGTGAATAACCAACACTATAGTTACCTCGGTTTCAGAAAATAATATATACAATAGCTACTTACTTCTCGGGAGTTAACATTCACATTCAATATTTCATCATGTTATTATTACAGAAATAAACTTACATTGCTGACTCAGGTTATTTCGTGCAAAGATGTTATTTTAAAAATATAAACCTTTTAGAACTTGATATTCTTTACAAATATCTTTTTGTAAAAGTAAAGGATGCATGCCAATAAACGAGAAACAAAACGCATGCTAAGTCAATAACATTCCAGTTAGAGTCATGATTAACTCTTCCTTTAAAATACAATAATAACAGCAACATTAATGTATGGTAATAAGGGGTGTACCGGTGTAGAGGGCTGGGAGGTGAAGGGGGATGTCACCCTGAGCAGCACTTCCTTGGGGTGGTTGGGGGGTGTGGCATTTTGGATGTAATCATACCATAAAATTGAAATATTCACTTTTAGGATTTTAAATGAAAGTCAGTTAATAATAGTGTGAAAACGTTTTCAAATGATAAAATTGTCTGATGTTTTGTTATCATTTGTGTCGTTTTTGTAGATGGTTTGAATTAAATTTTGCAATTATTATAGGAGCGACATCCACATCTTTGCCCCGAGCACGACTTTTTCTCGCTACACCCCTCACTAATCACCATATTAAACTTACATAATGTCTATTTCCCAAAATTCACTGTCAATAATGTTGTTCATCTCTTGTCTAAATTCTGCAAAATTCTGGTATGTCGAAGGCAATTCCAAAGATGGTGCACACGTATGAGCAATAGGGCGTCTTGCAAAGCCATCGAGACAAGTGAATGTGACATCAATCTTTTCCACACAAATCATGTTTGCTCCTGTTAGGAATCGCAAAACTTTTCTTAAGGTTTCATCATCTAGACCTCTCAAGTATCGCTTAAGATAGGCAACAGCATCTCTCTGTGCATTATTTTGGGGCTCTGGCATAACTTTGAGGAGATTGATCACTTTCTTGTTTGTTGGGATGGCCCTCTCGAATACAGCTATGAGTTCTGAGGGGCTAGATATGACTGGCTTCAAACCACAGAATGCCATACGCCAGCAATCAATTATGTACTGACCAGCTTGAATTTGCTCTTTGTGGGCAATTTCTAAAATTGTACCCCTGCAGTCTTCTGGAGTTGGAACTCGCTTGCATCCAAATCTATCTAAAAAATCAAGCCACTCGTCGTTCTGTTCATCGTCCAAAGTATTACCTAGGGCATGCATGACTAAAGCCCTTTCATCTTTAGACAGATAGGCTAAGAAGGAATCAAGAAGAATTTCCTGCGAGACCTCACTTTCTCCAAATAGGGTGGCAATAAGGAATGCCTTGTTCAACTTAATAGGGAAAAAATTAAGTTGATGAAATCCTTTTACAAGGATTCTTCCTATGGCCTCCCACTCAGATGCTTGAAAGTCATGCCTTATGACTGGTATGCGTTCATCTTCTCCAATCATGCAGGAGTTTTCAAAGTCTTTCCAGAATGCTGACAGTGCATCTCTGAAGACCCCATTTGCATCTGATCCTGCTTCTGCCTGTCCATGGGCATTAATCATTGTGACTTTTATATAAGCTTCCATTAGTGATGAATCCTTAAATATTTCAATCATATCAGACATGACCTGCACCCTTCTAATCCTGATGAATCTACAAATAAAGCAAAGAAGGGTGTTAATTGTATAAAACTGATATTAATGTACAACAAAGCAAGAAATGTGGTTAACTACCAAGAGTTTTAGGGACAATATACTGGTGTTTCGAGCGGGGACCCTCGTCAGAGTAAAATATTATGAAAAACAAACAAAATAGGGTTTATTCAAAAGGGTGACATAAGTTGAAAATCGCCAATCAAATGCGGGAGAGATAAGCTTAACAAACTAATGAATAAATGACTTCACTTAAGCTATATAATTTATAATTATAAGCTATATAAAAAAATTTAAATGAAAAACTTGTATGAAATTAAATAAATGAAAAGTGTTCCTTGAGGTTCATGTACGGTGTCAGTGCCAAGTTTAAAAATGAAACGCTGTGTAGTTTGTGGTTATCATTACCACATAAGGTGAGAAGGATAGTTAGAAGTTGTCCATTATAGATTCCAACTACCTGGTTGATGATGATTGTTGCTGGGTAGAATTGTCTTGATCAGATGGGTGGATAACAGAAGCATTATTTCTAAAAATGAAATATGAGTTTTAATGAATTTGTCTTACAACATATATTATTTTTCAAACATTAAATCAAAGTAGAGAGGTACTGTTACTGTAGTCCAAAAAGAAACCATAACGCCTAATATGTATATTTGGGCTCTCTCTATTAGGAGATCTCATACGACATATTTAATATATTTAATATATATATTTATAAAATAACATTTTGAAAACAAGCGCGGCGATTGGTTAAAAGCCGTGTTTCTATAACTTTATGGAAACACGGCAAGGTCCACTCCATTCAATACGCCATCATTACGGTGTAGGCTACACCATTTTATTATATACTGTAGATGCGAGTGTTTTATTAGAAAATATGCAGTGTCGTATTTTCCATATCCTCACTAGTGAAGATATTGATGACGTCATTAAGAACTTTACCTATTTTTGCATTGAATCTATATAATAAAAAGAAAATTACACGCTGGCTTGAAGATATGAATTTTACCTTCTCATGGTAAAAACGATATTTTACTCATTCGCTACGCTCATTCGTAAAATATTGTTTTCACCACTCAAAGATAAAATCCATATCTTCGCACCACCGTAAAATATCCTCTATATACGCCATCCAGTACGCCATCATACGCCATTATGAAGGGTAAGGAGAATTTACGCTTTGAAGCAGTGATTATTTTTACGTTCTATACCTATTTTCGACAGGTTATTTTATAAAGGAAATAGAAAACATTTTTCTGTGTTCCCATACAGTTATAGAAAAACTTGTGGACGTTTGGGAGAACTCGAAATAGCGAAACTACAATTTCTCGTTCTCCCAAACTTCCACTCGTGTTTCTATAACTCTATGGAAACACGGAAAATGTTTTCTATTTCTTAAATAATATATATATATATATATATATATATATCTTATGCTACATATGACAAGTGTCTGTCAAGTCTTGGAAGAAGAACATTTCAATACTTTGAATACCAAAAATAAATTATTCCATTATAGATTCCTACCTGGGTAGGATTGTCTTGATCAGATGAGTGGATAACAGAAGCGTTATTTCTAAAAATAGGGTATTTATTTCTATAGTAGGATTTTAATAAATTGCAGAAAATTAATGGGTTAGGAAATAAAGAGTTATCCATCTACAAGAAAGTACACTAGCTGATACATGTATGGGGTAATTGCATACACATATTTCCAGCACATATTTCCAGTAATTCTATACATTACTAAATTTAAGCAAGACAGTATAAATGTATAGTAATATGGGTCTACTCCCATCGTATCCTAATTCCACTTTTAGTTATTTTTAGATCTTGAGATAGCCAAATCATCAAATGATAGTCATGGCATGTGACACCTATCAATCATGATTTTTGCGTGGCAGTTTACACTCGTTCCTTTTGGGAAACCAAAATGGTGGGGAAAAGTCATAGGAGTGAACTACATTTTGTCGAAGAATCGCATTATGAAAAGCTTTTATTAAAATTTTTACTGAAGAATTGACAACAGCCAAGACTCCTCATAAAGGAAAAGAGTTTTATCTTTTCTAAAATCCTTGTGTAGTAATGTAACTTGAATACATGAATACAACTAGAAGTTACTACCGCAAGTGAAGTGCTGTCTTGAAAGGGACAAAACCTTTAGCCTACTCCACAGGCAAATATCTGCAGTCCGTGACCAATGTGGCACCCCTCTTGCCCACTCCACCCAAGATTACCCACACCACCCAAGATTGCTCACACCACTCAAGACTGTCCCCTCTACCCAAGATTACCCACACCATCTAAGATTACCCACTCCACCCAAGATTTCCCACTCCACCTGACATTGCGCACTCCATCCGATATTGCCCACTCCACCCGAGATTGCCCACTCCACCCAAAATTGCCCACTCCACCCAAGATTACCCACTCCACCCAAGATGGTCCACTCCACCTGATTGCCCACTGCACCCAAGATTGCCCACTCCACCCGAGATTGCCCACTCCACCTGAGATTGCCCACTCCACCCGAGATTGCCCACTCCACCCAAGATTGCCCACTCCACTCAAGATTGCCTGCTCCACCCAAGATTGCCCACTCCATCCAATTTTTTCTCACCTTTTCACCATAAGAGCCCACAGAATTAACTGTGAAGAAGACTGGGAAGTCCAAAAATGTAAAATTAATTACAATAGCCAGAGTATTTGCACATCTCTTCTATATTTTTTAATTATATAATTGAAAACTACAAATTACTATAACTTATCGCTTGACTTGACATCACAATTAACATACAAATATTAAATAATCATGTCTCTTGCTCTAATGCTGTGGCAAAACTGCCAATGCAATTCCAAGTGCTTAATATGTTTTGACAAATCTAGAGCTATAATAAAATTATAGAGCAATGTACCATTGAGCCCATCAGATTATTTTGCAGAATTTGTATAAGTCAAAATACACACACGCAGATAGTATAGTAGCGTCTGATCCTGATCAGAATGCTGATCAGCACAAACACAATGAACCCACACCAATATTGGCAATATACACCTAAAGATAGAAGAAAACATCTGTAAAATCTCCTACTAAAACAAAACAGTTTGTTGTCAGTTGTAGCAATTGATATCTTACCTCGACAAGATAATCTCTCCTCCCTGAAATTGTATAAAAGGACAGTTGATAAGTGAACATTCTCGTAACGAGAACACTGAACATTTGACCAGCACGTCGGCTTGACTCGTGGCATGGCCAGTTCAAAAATCCATAAAATAGAAGATAAAAGCCGTTAAATCCCTTGACTCTTTGCAAATGTACTGATAATTGAAACTAGTCGCCTTACCTTGACAAGAGAATCTTTCTTGACTGAAATCGAAGTTAAAATTCGGAAGGACAACTAAGGCAAAGCACAACTGTCAGAAGTAACGATTCGGAACGAAGCTCTTCAGTCTTCACACAACAAAGTATCATGGTGACGTTTGGCGAGTTCCGAACAAACGAACATGTGATTAGGAAAAACCTACGTCATAAAACGTCATAAATCTGTGGACAAACATGAAAGAATCGAGTTTTATCGTCGAGTGCTATACATAGTTCCGCGAAGAGGTGTGGGCACGAAAACCCCGCAAGAGCAAGATTAGTGTACTGCCTCCCTTCGGTCGGCAGCAACAACCCCTCGCCTGCTTAATATGCATTTTTGAATCCCCACCCCACCCCCAAATTTCTATTTTTTGTTGTATTAGTATAAACACACAGAAAACACCCGAGAAAATTAATTAGTAAAGTTCATCTATAGTCATGTATTGGCACACCAAAACTGAACACGCAAAGTCAATATTAAAAAAAAAACCCGCGATGAACCAAATGACAAATTTTCATTCAAAAATAGATTATTGTAGCCAAGAGAAGATACAATGGCAATGTCCTAAGACCTAAGACAAAGACAACCCTAAAAAGACAACTCCAGACAAGATATTTTTTATATTGAGTTTTCTTTTTAAGATTTCTTCTGTTCAGTTAACTCAGCTAAACTGGTAAATACGAATCTCCTACCGTTAAACTTTCTTCTGCTTTTGTCATCACAAACACTGCCAATTCATTCTACTCTCTTCAGATTGGTTTTCTCATTCACGATTTCTTACTTTTTTCGTTGTTGAAAATAAATATGACGAGGCATCGTTCAGTTCTCTTCAAGATCTAAAAAGCCGTTTGTTTTAAAACGTCTTCTCTGACATTCTCTCTTGAGTTAAGTAGAATACACCAGAGCAGAATTCTTTACTGGCTTTGAACAGTTTCAGAACACATCCTTGTTCTTTCAGTAATACATTTCGGTCGGCATCGTTTTCAGTCTTTATCCTAATTTTTAGGCTTTTTTCAGTGGTTTTAAGTCGTATTTATTGTTGCCTCTTCTCGCTGTCACGTCTCTTCTTAGCTTTCTTTCTTTGGTCTTTTTCCGTAGTAATATTAAATGTACATTTTAGCTGAAACCATTTTTTCTGGCAAAGATTTCTTTCGTCATGGTCCATTGGAAAATTATTTTTTATTCCAACCGATCATAAATTACAATTTGCTGACGTAAATTTAAATAATTTGAATAATTTAACAGGTTAGTTACCAGTACCCTGCTATCCGAACCGCACAAGTTGTGGATTTGATAATATATATATGTATATATATATATATATATATATATACATACACACACACACACACACACACACACACACACACACACACAAACAGGTTTCAGAATTACTTTCAGCTTTTCATCTTGCGTGTAAATGGTGTCAACGCATGTCGAGATTAGCACCCTCACTGGGCTCCGGGCCTTTGGCCCTACACCCGGGCTCGGGGATTAAAAATTGGTCTTTTGTATAGGACATCTATAATGTTATTTTCAACTGCTCGACAAGTCATGAGTTACGCGCAAAGATTATCTTGCAAGATCTAAAAATAACTAAAAGAAGAATTAGGATGGGACTAGACCCATTGCCATACATTAATCACTCTCACTTTATGCTTTCTTGATTTAAGATAATATTATATAATATATACTAACGGTGAGTCTTCTGGAATTTGAATAATTGATAATTCCTCTTCATTACACTCAGTAGACCATTCACTCCAGTCAATTGTGTCTAGTGTTGGTCCAAACCCTAAAAAATTAATTTCATCACTAGAAGTTGACAGTGATGGGGTTCCCTCCAAGGACTCGACCATAGTCAGTGTGCATCTGTCCAACAACTCACTGCTTGGGGGTAGCAGAATTCCCAGTGGATCGTTTAGTGCAAAATGTTCGGGTTCAGTACTTAAGGAACCTGCCCAATCATAAACAGAGCTCATCAAAGTATGGGTTGGAAATCTTCTTGATTGTAGCCCCAAAGATGGGTGTCTGATCTTCACGGTTACAAAATCATTATTGGGTTCAGGAAATACTCTATCCTTTCTTGCATTTTGAAGTCCTTCTTTGCGTTTTTCTTCTTGACTTTTTCTCTCCAGGTCAGCTTCTTTCTTCCTGTCAGTTTCTAAAGAGACTTGATATGCTTTATCTTGTTTCTCTATTAGAGCCTTTCTATCTTCAGATGAATCAATTAATGAGACTCCCTCATTCACCCTTGTCATTGGCATAACATCATCAGATTCAATTTCACAAAGGGTGGATGATCTAGTTCATCATCACATTCATGGTCGTCACACAGTTTTCGTGATCGCAGGTACAGTTTTACTGTCTTGATCTTATATGCTTCCACATAGTTGTTAATATTGAATGGCACTGTTTTTTCCCCAACAGTGAGAGTTTCACCAATCTTTTCATCTTTAAAGTTGGACATATCCATGACCATGTCATCAGCTTTTCCAAATATTGATTGTCCACTTGGAAAAAAAAGATCTTTACATGTTTGATACAATTCAAATTTACTCATTGTTACTGGCACATCAACTGTTCGACTACCTCCTCCCTTTGATAAGGGGACAGGGGTGTATGCTTCGTCTTCTTCTCTACAATGCTTCCAACCCAAGTGTATTCTTTTGGTTTTGATTTTTTCTTTCTTTCCTTGGATTGATGTACATGTAGACCTATTGCTATTCCCTGCTGTCTTAATTCTTTTCTTTGTTATAAAGGCTTCAAGGAGTGTTTTTTTCTTCTTAATAGTATCTTCCTGCGATGTTTGTGTTGGTTCACTCTTCTGTTGAACACTTTTGCAAAAGGCAATGAGGTTTAATCTGTCACCTATTTTTACTAGTCCAAGTTCCTCAAGAATCCCATCTGTTGCATTTAAAACTGCATAAATATCCATCTAAAAAATTATCAAAAAATTACATGTATGTAACATACAGTAATGGGGAATGAAAAAAGAATCATGTTGAACATTTCTTATTGTAATACTTTCTGTAATTTTTGTACAGTATCTCAAACAATTTATTTTAATACAGTTTGATAGTACTGTACATGTACAGTATATATATATATATATATATATATATATATATCCTTAACAAACATATTTGCCATGGTGATTGGCCTTACAAGAAAAGGCAAGAAACCCAGCCTGAGAGTAAGAATAATAAAAGGGAAATAAAAGTGAAAGGTTTAAAAAGCGAAAAGCAAGGCACAATGCATTTCAGCAGACACTCCTCAGGAATGTCTGCCAAAATGCATCGTGCCTTGGACTACCCACCTGCCCCCTATAGTTACGCCACTGGCTATATAGTGATCACCGTTTTTGCTTTAATGAAGGACAAGTGCTGTATTATTGTTTCTATTTTACTGTCATGTACGAAAACTGAGGTACTTTATATACAATACCTTACTCACTGTGGTACCATATCTATACAAAGCCAAATGAACAAAATTACCTTGGATTTATTGCCTGAAAACTTGATATAATTTTCTGAACAGCTTTCATCACTGGTACCATTGTCATCACTGTCATCATTGTTATCACTGTCATCATCACTGCTATCATCACTGCTATCATCACTGCTATCATCACTTCCTGGAACGTATTCATCATCTAGTGACAATCTGTCTTCCTTTGAATTTCAGATAAAAAAAAATTAATTCAAGATAAAAGTATAGTTATGACGACGAATGATGTGAAATCATTGAAATGCATGACAATTTTCGTTCTTAAAATACCTTGTATTTATTTCGACGTGGAAAACACATGTTTTTAAACTAAAGTATTTTCCGAATTTTAAGTTGTCCTCCATATAACAGTCGTTTTAATGTCATATGCATGAGGTGTGTAACTGTCGTTTACATTTTATTTTGCTTTTGAAAATCATATTTAACTGAAACCGAGTTACCCTTTGATATTTTCTCCGCCTAACTAAATTCCCGCCTACACTGAGAAATAATTTGGTAGAAAATCGACACGAAAGTTCGCTTAATTCAGAGGCGGATCCAGAGGGGTGCTATCGTTGCTTGAGCAACGGTCAGAATTTCCAAATTAATTTATTCAGTTTCTTAGATTCAATACAGTAGTGAATTGGCAGGGGAGTATTTATAATTTTTAGTTCTTAACCTGACAACGTTAATAAGATTCATTGACATTGTTCAGTCACTTCCGCGGCGATACGCAATTATTTGCGCGAAAAATGCAGTGAATTATGAAATTGGATCTCCTTGGAACCCGAGAATGCCCGCACCTTTGGGTTCTGGCTTAGTTATGCTAGTTAGCATCGATTGTGCGAATGGCGGGAGCAACGGTTGATGCTGAATTTAGCTTTTCTGAGCAACAGCATAGGGTGCTGGCCAATCAAATGATCAGATTTAGTATGCTGAGCAACGGTGAGCAACGGTAGAGAAATAAGCCAACCATGTTTCCCCATTATTCGGGTCTCAGATGATCCTAGTAGCAACGCACGAGCGATCACGTTCAGTTCTAGCACAGGGTTCTAGCCATTCAGTTCTTTTCAGTTCGAAATGACTTCGAACAGCGTTTTACAACGATTGTTGGATGTGTTTGATGGGGCTGATTCACCAGCGATAAAGGAGGAGAAGCTAACCGCTCTGAAGCATTACTGTGAGCAAATGATTGCTTCTGAAAGGAAGGCAGTTATCTGTTGTGATCCGCGCCATGTAAACTTTATATCTTTGTGTCAGTTTGCGAAGCTACAGTTTCCGCGCAGCCAGGAATCGCGCTGCCGAAACTACTACCCCGTAAGGTAGGCATGTTAAATAGCTCATGAATAATATATACATAAATAATGGTAATTACCTCAGTCGGGATATTATTTATATTTTCAAATACTCGACTGCCCTGTCTGATCTGATCACAGACAAGCCAGGCTTCGGTTAATTATAAAATGTATTATTATTTGTCTTGTGCAAGTGTGTGTTGATTTTTATTTTGACATTTCCAACGAATAATAAAATGCTGCAATGTCTATGTCTTTAGTTTACCAGTCGCATATACAGCAACACTAATCTAATGATTACTAGATTGGTATAGAATTATAATGACTGCCAGTACATGTATAATAATGTTGGAAAATTCTAAATTCTACAGGCTGGCAAATACAGTGTATTGCATGTTGTATTAAGTTTGATATTCTAATACTCATTCTAGAACTTCAGAGGATGGTAATTGCTTATACAATGCTTGCCTATGGGCGGCCGTTACCACCAAAAATACCTCGGTGGCGAAACCAACTAACGTATTACGAACTGACGTAACCAAAATACAAATGATTCAATCAATATAAGTGAAATGACTCAACTAGTTGTGAAATGATTCAAGCAATATAAGTGAAATGACTCAGCTAGTTGTGAAATGACTCAACTAGTTGTGAAATGATTCAAGCAGTTGTGAAATGATTCGATCAATATACGTGAAATGACTCAACCAGTTGAGAAATGATTCAATAAATGCGCGTAAAATGATCCGACTAGTTATGAATTGACTCATCTGATTGTGAAATGACTTAAATGCTTAGAGGCGGCGTGCTGTTTTTGTAATTGATCCGACGTAATGTGTATAACAAGCGGAAACGTCAATCAACCTAAAGTGAAACGACTCAACCAAATGTGAAACGACTCAAGCAAATGTGAAACGACTCAACCAAATGTGAAACGACTCAACGAAATGTGAAATGACTCAACGAAATGTGAAATGACTCAACGAAATGTGAAATGACTCAACCAAATATGAAATGACTCAACCAAATATGAAATGACTCAACCAAATATGAAATGACTCAACCAAATGTGAAACGACTCAACCAAATGTGAAACGACTAAACCTAAAGTGAAACGACTCAACCTAGAGTGAAATGACTCAACCAAATATGAAATGACTCAACCAAATGTGAAATGACTCAACCTTGTTGACCTTCAGACCTTGTTGACCCGAGACAATAACTGCTGACCACATTTTATGAAATACACCGGGCTCATATAATCAAGACTCCTCGCGATATACTCTTTATCTTTTTAAAATTTGTTCGTCGATTTGAGTCATTTGACCGCAATCTAAAGGGCTGAAGGTAAGTAATTTACGTTCATCATACGTCTGAACCGTTGATTTCAGCTGTGTTCTTATCTTTTTAACAGTCATTATTTCTATATAATAAATAGCTCATTTACATGAATCCCGGTTCCCGCCACAAATGTAAATATGGTCACACGGGCATGTTCGTGTTATTTTCGGCCTATAAAACTCCGCGTTGATAAAAACATGATAGAATTTGCAGGACCTAGTCGTTAATAAAGAACGTGGGATATCGATTTGCTCCCTGTCAATCGTTTTTATGTATGCTGGGAAATTTCAGGTTAGGCCACACCAATCTTATTTTATGTATTACGGGCCCGCCGACGCTAAAAATCCAGAAAACAATAAAATAAAATTGAAAATTCATGCTTTATGAAGGTAATTAACGACAAAAAATGAAGATAACTCAGAAAAGATAGTCCTCTAGATACAAGTAACTAGCAGAAAGTTCATTACTTCACTCAAATTACTAGCAGCACAAACTATTTTATCTGAAGTTTACAGCATTTTCAGCTACTAACTCCTATGATCGCATTTTACAAGTGTTAGTGTCTCAACTCTCGTATTTCATTCCAATAACCACAGGTGGTGCAGATTTTTTTTGGTAGGCACTGGCCTACCCGTGGTGCCACCCCTGCTTGGGGGTGGGGCCTATTCATCCAATATTGCATACAGAAAATGGAATTTTGTGTGGTGTAATTATTGTTGACTTCTACACAATATATACCATTTCCTGTGTTTCTAAAGGAGTTTCATTTCACTATTAAACTGATTAAAAATACAATTTTTCTTCCACATCATTTCCCAATAAATCTGTAAATTTTCCCCAATGAGGCAAAGGTTCCTCTACAGGGGGGTTGTAGCCCCCTCTGCCACCACCCCTGAATAATACTCCAATAGATTACATTGGCATGGTTCCACTCCACTCTGCATTGGCGTGCTGAGGACATTTTGATTGTGTGTGTGTTCAGAGCCATTGCAAAGGAGGGGTGTGGGGGGTGTGAGACCCCCCCCCCCCCAAGAAAAACTGCTGACCGTAAATGAAACTTGTCCGCAAATCTTTTTTCGGTAAGACTGCAAATTACCATTCAAAAGCACAGTAATCACGAGATATACAGCAGAGGAACTGAGGTGTGAGGAACTATAGTTATAAATACACCTAATGACATGTCCAAGAACATTGTGGGTTTATTACTTATGACCACACCCGAAGACCACACCCATTTGGTGGTGAAATTAACGCTCACACCCCCTGCTCAACCCCCTTTGCAATGGCCCTGGGTGTGTTTCATAATTTACCATGATTTACTGATGAAACCCAGGTGGGTTTACATATATTTTATGGTTTTAAATCCTAAATTTACCGACCAATTTGGTTTTAACTGTATCAAATATCAATTTACCAACCATTTTAGCATGTGTGTCTGGGGGGGGGGGGGGCACACCCACACACCTCCCCATTTGGTACGCCATTGCCACTCTGTAGGTGTCCAAAATACTGTATGATTAATTATGTATAGATACAATAAATTTGTTAATCGGTTGTATCTTCTAGATATGGATAATATTCATAGAGAATTGCGGTGTGCAGTGGAAGATATTATAAATATTCTACAACAGTCTTCAAATTCTGAGGAGCATGAACTGTGTGCAACAAGACTCGAAATCCTCAGTGAAAACGCGTTGCTCCACAGTGACATCTCTCTTGAAATTGTAGATTTCTTAAATCATGCTTCCTGTCTCCTGAAAAAGAAAACTAATCTGGAGCGAGAGTTTGAATCATATGAAGCACCTTTACAAAGGCAAGGAGGACGGGGACGCCCAAGATTCTTAATATCAGAAGAACAACTGCTCTTTTTTAAAGGTACGGATTGTTTCAAGTCTACCAATGATCAAGAACTGAAGTGTTGCATAAGTCTAAATGAGAACTGAAAAATTAAACTCCCCAGATAATATCAGTCATTTATACAATCGGTCTATTAAATCTCTGCCATTTATTAAAATTTACCTGCTCTACTATGATCCTGCAATGATTTTCTTTCTTTGAAATTAATACTAGTATTTTGTCTTAGAAAATGGCTTTACTCAAAATGACATGGCATTGATGTTAGGTGTAAGCAAACGTACCGTGGAAAATCGTCTAGCGGAATACAATCTGACTAATCGCCAACGATTTAGTGATATCGATGATGATTCACTTGATGTATATGTTGAACGCATTGTGGCATATTTTCCACGATCAGGTAAATAGTGACATTTAACCATGATGTTGCAATACACACACGTGTAAATAATCGTAATATTATATATAGCCTATATATATATATATATATATATATATATATATAATTTCTTTTTTGGCAGGAGTAAAAACGATAGAGGGCAACTTAATATCTCAAGGAATCCGTGTTCAAAGAAACAGAGTGCGACTGTCAATTAAGAGAGTTGACCCTGTTGGTAGAAGAATTCGAGCAATAAAGGCTATTCAAAGGCGCGTCTACAATGTCCATTCACCTCTTGCCCTTTGGCATATGGATGGAAATCACAAACTTATCAGGTTATGTAACTTTCATTTCATATTTGCTTGTATAGGGCTTTCATTATTGAATACATTCACTCTCTGGCTTCATTAACCAAGGCACACATGCAACTAATTTGGTTTGTATTTTGTAGGTGGCGCTTTATTATTCATGGTTGTATAGATGGGTTCAGCCGTGTTATACTTTACCTTCGGTGTAGTGTCGACAACACATCAGCAACTGTCCTTAATCTGTTCGAAGGCGCCGTTTCAGAATGGGGTCTGCCATCGCGTGTCAGGGGAGACATGGGGGTTGAGAATAGGGACGTTGCACGTTATATGCTTTCTCACCAGGCAAGGGGGCCTGGACGAGGAAGCTATATAACTGGAAGAAGCGTTCATAATTCACGTATCGAACGACTATGGAGAGATGTGTATCAAGCAGTTCTCTCAGTTTTTTATGACCTTTTTATGTTTATGGAAAATGAAGGAATGTTAGATCCTGACAATGGTAGCCATCTCTATTGCCTCCATGCTATCTACCAACCGAAGATCGACAAGATGCTCAAGAGGTTCACAGATGCATGGTTAAACCATAAGATAAGAACAGCAGAAAACAAAACACCGTTGCAGCTGTTCATCATGGGCATGCGGCAGATTGGCAATGAAGATGGAGTGATACCAAACCAGTACTTTGAGAGTCTACCCGAGGTATGCAAGTCATATTGGCAACATAAAGTATATTGTTTTAACGCTAGACAAGTTTGTTGCATACAGGTAGAGCAAACGTTATAATGTAAACATTTTTTTCTCTTCCTACTATCTTATATATATATATGTAAGGACGCCATTGCAACTTTTGGAGTCGATGCTGCCGCTGGTCTACCAAGTGTTACCGACACATCGGACGCTGTAATAGTTCCTCCTACTCCATGGCCACTGGATCAAGAAAGTTTAGTTACTTTTCGTCAAGTGATGTCTACGATGGTAGAGACGGATCCGTGGGACACCGATCCGTATATGCAAGCTTTACGCACACTAAACGGTTTATTGAGCGGCGGAAACGAGTCGTAACGGTTCGCTGTATGCACGGTATATATAGTGATTGTGTGCGAGAGAAAAGCACATGCAGAGTCAGCAGAAATAAAGCACAAATTTGAATCATCTCTAATAATTCCACTGACCTTCAGCAACTCCCATTGTTGCCTCTCCGCATTATATTGGCGCTTCCAGTCTGGCTAATGAACATTTCCCTAAGCTGTCTAATATTTTCAGTCATGTTGTTCACACAATCACACATCGATATGCCAGCAGTTGGCGCAATTTCAGGATGAATATATATATATATATATATATTTATAATATAGCTACTAATGATATATGAGCTATCTTGCAATCTGATTGGCTGCATTACTAACTGTATATCAGCTCATATACAGCGAGTAGTGAAAAACAAAATGGCGGCGTAGTTTTCTTAAACTATTGCAAATGAAACTGGCTGGTTTTTTCAACGTATAGCTCAGAAAAACTGGAGCTAAGAAGGGGAAACTAACATTTAACACAAAATACATAACCCAAATGCACAATTTACAAAGTTAAGATGGTAAATCCACTTTAAAAATCGTCTTAAGAGTTTACAAAACCCGTTTTGAATTGTCAGGTTGACAATAATGTTTTGTCAGACAAATTAAAATCCAAAAGAATTGAACTAACAACACATATAAAATCCAAAAGAATTGAACTAACAACACATATTTATGAGTACAACCATTATTATTACTCAGCAAAGTGGGCTTTTGAAGTAATAAATCATTCAGATTTAGAAATATATCAGGTTAGAAATATTGAAAAACAACGCGTAATTTTCGCTATTTATAATTATATTTTTAGCTTCTTTGTCCATTTAAAAAGCCAAAGATTCACAACCACGACAGATTAAGAAATAAATCACCCACCTTTTGACTTTTCAAAGCTGTTTTTATTCTTCATTCAATCTTTTCAACGTATTTTTTGGCTCTGAGAGAAAATTCTGAAGCTGTTTTCAACTCAGCAAGAAACTTGAAAACATAAACTACAATATGCATGATGGAAGCTCATACGTGGCGGATATTCAATTAATATAATTTATTGCAATAAATCAACAATTTTGCATTAATTATCATAACATATTTTGCTACATTATAAAACAATTATACCATTCGCTCTCGTTGTATATGAACTCATAGCCAACTCGGCGAAGCGCCTCGTTGGCTATGAGCTCATATACGACTCGAGCTCATGGTATAATTGTTAAATATATATATTCATCCTGAAATTGCGCCTAATCAATTAAGGGTGAGGTCCTTAACCTATACTTAAGTATTATGTTAATATACTATATATTAAATATTGTATTAAACATCTATTGTATATATTAATCAATGCTACTTACGACAACAGGCCACAGTTTCCAGTGTCGTTAAACAGTTTGCGATTGGTAATAACCGTGCAACGAATAACATAAAAATTATCATAGCGTTATTTTTCCACACATATATTTTTATTAAACAAAAATCCCTACACGTTGCCAAAATACGTGTTTGCAAATGCGTAATCGAAGAAATTGAAGACCAATCCTTTTTCCTGTGGGACGCGTGATCCTGAGGCCAATGTTAACCTGTTTATGCAAGTGTTTGAGGTTGGAAGGCAGGAGACGGCATATTCATCAAACAAAATTGTTGGCTGCATACCATAACCAAGGATGGGTTCAGTTTCGCTTCCAGTAACAAATCTTAGGATATCTCCTAATGACATAGAACCTCGTCTACTTGCTAACAAAAAAAAAATGCATCAAGGTCTCAGGCAATACAAACGTCACTACGGTATATGATTCATAAACGTCCGTCCGTCCGTCCGTCCGTCCGTCCGTCCGTCCGTCCGTCCGTCCGTCCGTCCGTCTGTCTGTCTGTCTGTCTGTCTGTCTGTCTGTCTGTCAGTCAGTCAGTCAACGCTCAAGCTTGCTTTCTGCATGCAGCGCTCTGGCGCAGCAGGCTCTGAATAAAATATATAACAGCGAATACTGAAACAGCGAAGGGAGAGAGCCTGAGACTAGGCTGATTGATTGTTTTGCTTACACACACGAAATGTATCTTTGTATAACTCACCAGCAACTTCTTTCATGTATTGCAAAAATAATCTGTAAGCCCTTTCTTCTTCTACACGTTTATTAGATCCGTCAGGTGAAAATGATGGAATCAATAATTTTGTCAGTTTTGCGTATGTTGTGTCTGCGACCGCTGTCCTTCGAAGAAGGAACAAAAGACACTTCTTTTTCTGGCATAACTAGATCCAAAAAACCCAAAATGAAACAGTCGATAAACAGTTTTGTTCTCCATGAAAGGAAATGACAAACACCACTTACACATTACAGTATTACACACGCTAGACAACGAACAACGTAATAGACGGAAATTTAACGAATGTTAAGTCGATATACCCTAGATATATATCCCAAACATGGATCCAATTTGCCATTCATTCATTCATTTAATTTCCTATAAATTGTGTACATTAATTGTACATTAAAATGCGTAAGACTTTAACAAACGCTTGAGTTAACGTCCACGTTCTAAAGCTTTGTATATATGTATAATTTATGTATACATCCTAACTTTCTTACCTCAACTAAACCAAACTTGTTCACACCCGTCTGAAACTGCTTCTCTGCCTTGGTTAACTCTTCAGAATTATCCGAACCAAAAATCCTCTGTAGCTGCATTTCGCTAATAAAAGTTGGAAGAGGACCACCTTGCAAAACGCTGAAACCTAGTAATTACATACATACAGTAAACGTAAGAAATAAAGTGGGCTCGATTGCCTATAAGGGTTGTGCGATGGACATTCCAGCAAGTATATGGATCCGAATCAATGACCTCAATATAATTGGATGGACCATCATAAGGCCAAATTTTATGAGCTATTTAAGATTCTCAAAAGTTCGTATTAAGCTCTCATATTCTAAAATCAAACTAAAAGAGTCACTTAAAAATATTTTTGCGAATGTACTGACAAAAGAAGTCATCAATAAGACTTCAGACGATGTTATCGCATTTGCGTTACTAAACTGTAAGCTATTTATATTTCATTGCCTTTTTAAGTCGGCTATTAGATTGGAATTAATTTCTAAGGCCGGAATGCCTTATATATTCTATTGAAGAGGGGAGACACTGGCAAAACATTTTTGGCTGCTGGCAACATAAAATGCCCTATCAGTGGAAAGTGTCTGACTAAATATTAAAGCTTTTGAAAAAATCATGGATATTATAAACATGAAATAATAACTGTCATTTTTACCAAATATAAGCCCAGCCCCAAAGTAATGTCTCCGGCTTTCAGCAATCGCATCCTGGGTCAATTTGAGTCAGTCATCTCCATCCTCACTTGAGTTTGTGAAGAGTCGGTCCCGAATTTCTCGTAGCATCGCGCCTAAGAATTCTCTCCGCGGACCCCCATAATCTTTGGCGTGTTCTCCAGTAAAGGTGATTTCCAGGGTCACGCTGATATCGCGATCGTTGGCATTTGCAAGCAGTTCGTCCATGCCATCCTCGTATAGATTCAAACGAGAAACGATAACATCTGTCGTCTCTCCCTCACAAAGCTCTGAGTCAGATTGCAGGTCCAATGGACGACCTCGCAAAAAGTTGAGCTGGAATGTACGTATAATTGTCACTGGGTCCTCGCACTCAGCCCTAGTAAATAATTAAGCAAATACGTACAGTATATTAAAATAACCATGCGAATAAGCTAACTAAAATAAAATGATTGGCTTACATATTGGACAGTGTAGAGTTGATAGCTTGGCGTAGATGATCGCTGCATTGTACATCATCTCTGTAAAAAAAAGAACAAAAAAAGTTAAGTCCATGATTGTTTCATATACAGAGAAAAAATACGATTTAGCAAACATGCGTGCGCGAACGCTATACCAAAAATTTACATATGAAATATAAAGTTGGTGAAGAAAAAATCGAATGTTGGTCTGTGTCTGTCTGTCTGTCTGTCTGTCTGTCTGTCTGTCTGTCTGTCTGTCTGTCTGTCTGTCTGTCTGTCTGTCTGTCTGTCTGTCTGTCTGTCTGTCTGTCTGTCGGTCGGTCCGTCGGTCCGTCGGTCCGTCGGTCCGTCGGTCCGTCGGTCCGTCGGTCCGTCGGTCCGTCCGTCGGTCCGTCCGTCGGTCCGTCGGTCCGTCCGTCGGTCCGTCGGTCCGTCCGTCCGTCCGTCCGTCCGTCCGTCCGTCCGTCCGTCCGTCCGTCCGTCCGTCCGTCAGTCAATCACGTTTTGAATTTATGACTATGATGGACGTTCCTTTCGCCCCAACGACGGCAACGCAGGCTAGCCTAGCATCACGTATACCTACGTTTCGACTGGATTACTCACCGCGTAAATTGATCCATACTAGTTTGAATTAGGGGTCGCCTCTCATTACCATCCTCACTGACGTCAGAAATAGTTATAACGGGTACTGGTGCCACGTTGTCACTGCCAATTTGCATTCTCGATCTGTGGTAATGTATAATTTTTGGGTCAGTTACATTGCCAATGTCGCTAAATTTCGGAACGTAGTTTAAAGATAACGATAGGTATATGCTATGGATATATTTCAACATAATTATCTAAGATTAAACTTTTTGAACAATTTTAAAAAGTATTTACCCATCAACATTTTCATTGTCAGCACCAACGCCACTTTCCTCGTTGCTTGATGCTTGGTAATCAGTCTTAATATCAATTAAATTATAAATATCAAAATGACTTCCTCTACAATCTTGGTAAACATGGAAAACAGAAATAAACTGCAGTTCCCATCGTCAGAAATTTGTCCGCAAGTTTTTTTAGAATTAGAATTATTTAAAAATATAATTAATTAGAAATAGAATTAAAGTACACTAAACATTTCAAAATAGTTAGAATTACCATGCATTCTTCTATATGTTCTCGCATCTTGCTTACTGGATAGGAGATGAAGCATGATAAACACTCTTCGAATTCTTCTTGAACAGCTTGCACATTAAGCTTAATGTTTCTTTGAAGAGGCCTTATGTATATCCTTCCTGACCCAAAGCACCTGAGCTCTTCTGCACTACATGCACCGTGGCTGACGATTCTTAGCTCATTTTTAGGTTTTTCTTTTGATAAGAGAAGTTGAAACCCACCACAGTCCCTCAATACAGGATATGCTCTAAAAATGTCAGATTTGTGAAGAAAACGTCAGATTTCCAAATTTAACACCTTACAAGGGTGACAATATATATATATACAATATATATATATATATATATATATATATATATATATATATATAGGAGTGACACAAAAAGAAACACTCTTTAAGCAAGAAAAACACATTCCATATACTCAATTAACTTTGTAGCTCAGGTACATACAGTACTGCTCAGAAATAACCTAACAAAAACTGAGGTCAAACCTAGGTTTAACCTCAGCTTAATCGTAATATAACTCTGTTCAGTGTTAGTTAAACTGTCTCTAAATCACTATGAATCAAAATATGGACTGTTTTCTGTATTTAGTGTATTTAGTGTATTACTAGATAATTTTATTGTGCTTTACTAACGTTTATTACCATTTATATCATTGTTTAACTTAACCTCAACCTCGACCGCACTGTTAGGTTATTTCTGAGCGGTACTGTACATACTTGATTATCGCATCCTTTACACCACTGCTTTGTGCCAATGAAGGAATGGATACCCTCTTCTCTCCCAAATCATTTCTCATTAGCTCCAATCTCTCAGCACTAGAAGGTGTGTTGATCTGATCTTTGTCAGCCAAACAAAACATTTTCTTTGTTACAAATTTCTCTGTAAGAAACCAAATCATTACATTAGTGAAAACAAATAAACATACTGTACAAGAAAAGAAAGAGATAAACAAGCAAAGCAAGCAGATGGGAAAGCAAACCAGTATAGTTGTACCCCTCTTCATTCTTTGATGACCCCTCTCAAGAGGCTACACATCTGCAGTCCCGGCAACTTCTTAAATTAATTTAACAATCGAAATATAGTAAGGTTCGATATACAGTGTACACTGTACTACAGAAACAGAGAGCGTAAGAGTCCTTTTTCCACATTTCTCTCTGACGAAGAGCCTTTGCTCAAAACGTTAGGCTCCTACGTTCTCTGTTTCTACAGCATATCAAACCTTACTATATTTTGATTGTTGCCTGTTGGTTCAACACTGCCTTCTTAACCCTTCATAGTCCGCTGGCCACTTTAAGAATTTTATTCTGGCTAACACCAGATGATTTTATTCAGCATATGGGAAGGTCTTGGGCTATAAAGGGTTAAATACTCTACTAAAATACTCTTAATTATGAGTACAAGTACTGTACTAAGATTTACATCAAATTAATGAGACAAATAAACACTTCGCCTTACTCTTCACTCAATATAGTTTAATTAATGAACTTGTCCTGAACCTACCATGCTATATTTCTTCATTCTCCCAGAGAAAATTACTCACCAACATCAAAATATTGACAAAAATAAATAAAAGATAAGAATAAATTAGTTCACCTTTCCTTGCAGGTCTTGTCCTTTGTGTTGAAGCACGTCTACCCCCATAAGGCTGAATTCTCTATTGATAAGACAAGATATTTTCACAGATTGTAAAACTGATTTTTAACATTTTGTATATAACATTTATATATAACATTTTATATAACATTTTGTTAAAATTTTTCAAATATGTATGTTCATACCGACTGCCTAGTAAATAAACGTCTGTGCTCCTCAACAGCTGTTTGATGAGGGCTACTTAATTGCGAGGTAGAAGTGCTTGCATGGTTTTCAGCTTGAGCATTATTTGACGTGCTCTGAGATTGTTGAGGAAGTGTGCTGGCTGTCGTGTTAGTCCGTTGACTGGCGTTACTGGAATTGCTAGTGCTGGAACT
This sequence comes from Corallium rubrum, assembly GCA_964035015.1. Lineage (NCBI taxonomy): Eukaryota > Metazoa > Cnidaria > Anthozoa > Scleralcyonacea > Coralliidae > Corallium > Corallium rubrum. The sequence goes on along the minus strand of CAXIUP010000229.1, from coordinate 52,605 downwards.
GGCTGTATTGTCAAGCATACCACAAATCCGTCTCAGCAAATCAATTGGATTGTTGTTTTCGTTGGTCTGTTATCAATTAAAACAAATAAAATGGGGATTGTTGTCAAACACCTCTTTCACATCCACTATATACATATTACCAGACTAATACAGGACACAGTAATAAACTCACCATGATTCTCAATTTGGAAAACAATTTGGGAGCTGTATTAAAGTAAATACACATTGAGTGAGAAGCATATAAATGCTTGAAATCAATGGGTTTCCCTATAACTCTTTTCAATTGAAATATTTTTGACAAGGCAATCTGTTAAGTGAAAACTTGGTTTGGGTTCTAATAAGGTGGGTGGGGCTGGGGAAGAGCCCCAGGTCCACTTTCCCAGTGTACTTTAGTGGGCTGTTGGTTATGAAATCCCATTGCCATTAACAAAATATGTTGAAAATTTATACATTCACAACTCACTGTTCATCAACAACATAGTGTACAATTCTTAGCATAAAAGCATGTTTATATTAATTTAGTGTACTGTATATTAATGATAATGATTAATAACAACTTGTTGCTGGGTTATATGGCTTATTTATAACCCTTGTAGAATTAATATTTGCATTGTCACTCTGCTTGCACTCTGGCACAAATGATACCACTGTACATTGGCTGCAAAAACTAATCTGCCCCCCAAAAGCATGTCATTGCCTTAAGGCCTGTTTACAAGTAGGGTTACCCGGCTAGCACCCAGGTCAAAGTTAGCCCTGGTTTACAAGCAAAATTTCACAGGTAGGGTCACCCTGCTTCCCAGGTCAACTTTTTTAGACAAGGTTACCAAGCACAACAAGAAGGCAAGAAGCCTGGAACTAGTAAAAAGTTGTCCTGGGTAGGCGAGTTATCCCTACCAAACGCAACACCGCTGCCAAATGTTTTATGCATGCGCAACATCCAAGCTCATCCCAGGCTCGTCCTCAGAAAAACAGTGGGAAAACACTGAAATATTTGGACTTGTCCAAGAGTCTGACACAAAAGTTAAAATTATAAGCATACTACCAAAAAGATAAGGTAGGTAATCTGTGCATGGCTTCTTTGTCAATATTGTAACATATTCTGAATTTACCCCTTCGTAATTTTCTTTACCCTTTTTTTAAAACACAAATGAATAGTCGAGTCTTACTTAGTCTTCACTGTCTGGTTGTTGTCACCACGGCTAGTTCCACTTCTCTTGCAATGTTTACTCAGCGAATTCACACGAGAGCTAGGGTAACCCTAGTGCTAAGGTTACCTCCTTGCAAACAGGCTCTCAACTATTTTACCCTTACAATGTTCAACACCCTAATTTTGTGCAATAAAAATTTGCAAGTACAGTAATTAAATTTTCTTATATGATAAAGTCACTGTTCTAGTGTTCTTTGATGTACCGCAGTTTATATACAGGACAGAACCTCGCAACAAGCTTATAAATAACTTTAATAAGCACCTAACCCTAGCTCGCCTTATTAACGACATTGAGTATTAGCATACATAAAAACGATTGACAGGGAGCAAATCGATATCCCACGTTCTTTATTAACGACTAGGTCCTGCAAATTCTATCATGTTTTTATCAACCCGGAGTTTTATAGGCCGAAAATAACACGAACATGCCCGTGTGACCATATTTACATTTGTGGCGGGAACCGGGATTCATGTAAATGAGCTATTTATTATATAGAAATAATGCCTGTTAAAAAGATAAGAACACAGCTGAAATCAACGGTTCAGACTGTTTATGTGTATGATGCACGTAAATTACTTACCTTCAGCCCTTTAGATTGCGGTCAAATGACTCAAATCGACGAACAAATTTTAAAAAGATAAAGACTATATCGCGAGGAGTCTTGATTATATGAGCCCAGTGTATTTCATAAAATGTGGTCAGCAGTTATAGTCTCGGGTCAACAAGGTCTGAAGGTCAACAAGGTTGGGTCATTTCACATTTGGTTGAGTCGTTTCACTTTAGGTTTAGTCGTTTCACATTTGGTTGAGTCGTTTCACATTTGGTTGAGTCGTTTCACATTTGGTTGAGTCATTTCATATTTGGTTGAGTCGTTTCACATTTGGTTGAGTCATTTCATATTTGGTTGAGTCATTTCACTCCAGGTTGAGTCGTTTCACTTTAGGTTTAGTCGTTTCACATTTGGTTGAGTCGTTTCACTTTAGGTTTAGTCGTTTCACATTTGGTTGAGTCATTTCATATTTGGTTGAGTCATTTCACATTTGGTTAAGTCGTTTCACATTTCGTTGAGTCATTTCACATTTGGTTGAGTGGTTTCACATTTGGTTGAGTCATTTCACATTTCGTTGAGTCATTTCACATTTGGTTGAGTCGTTTCACATTTGGTTGAGTCATTTCACATTTGCTTGAGTCGTTTCACATTTGGTTGAGTCGTTTCACTTTAGGTTGATTGACGTTTCCGCTTGTTATACACATTACGTCGGATCAATTACAAAAACAGCACGCCGCCTCTAAGCATTTAAGTCATTTCACAATCAGATGAGTCAATTCATAACTAGTCGGATCATTTTACGCGCATTTATTGAATCATTTCTCAACTGGTTGAGTCATTTCACGTATATTGATCGAATCATTTCACAACTGCTTGAATCATTTCACAACTAGTTGAGTCATTTCACAACTAGCTGAGTCATTTCACTTATATTGCTTGAATCATTTCACAACTAGTTGAGTCATTTCACTTATATTGATTGAATCATTTGTATTTTGGTTACGTCAGTTCGTAATACGTTAGTTGGTTTCGCCACCGAGGTATTTTTGGTGGTAACGGCCGCCCATACTTGCTCTCTACAAAAAGGGACCCAAGTGTTGCTGTTCTTGCAGAAGCTTTGAACGATGCACACCATCGCACTTATTCTTCATTTCTATGCATGTTGGCATTATCGAGTGCTATTAAACTTCCCATTGAATCCTGTGGAAAGTTGAAATGTTGCCTTTAAAATTGAAAAAAAAGAAGCCTTCCAGAGTGACTTAAAATCACCCTCAGAACGTGGGAAATGTGTCTTTAGAGGTCCTAATTTTCAAAATTTTCGGGGGGGGATGCTCCCAGACCCCCCTACATATGTGTACCACACCTGAATAGCAACGGTCAGATTATATTCGGGATCTCATCCCCAGAGCCGTGATCCTTTTGGTCATTGATTGCAAAATGACATTCCTGCGCATGCAACCTTAATCCCAGGCCTTTGTCGGCATTGCATTCTAAGTTTGCGGTTACTTTTCCAATAGACCTTCGGTTTCAACGATGCGAACTTCACAATATGGTAAACATCACCAATTTTGTCGAGAGAAGCATGCAACAGTCTTGGTTTATGCACCTATCAATGTTAAGCCCGAGGGGGGGGGGGGGGAGGCCGGGCAGATGTGGGGGATTTGAACTTCATTGTCTTCCCCACACTCGGGAATTTGATTAAAAGTCTAGACCCCGGAGTGGGGACTTTTGAATTTTTGGCGAGAAGAACAGAACTAATATCGGGCAGTTAATCTGGCACCGGGGCTTACCGGGCCTTTAATACCGGGTCTAGCGCTGCTGTCCAAAAGGAGCACAGGATCTGGAAATGGTAAGCTGTCGTTTTCGTTTCAAAGATTGATGATTTGTATTTGTCAAAAACGTGTTTATAACCATAAGCTATTTCTAAATTCACTGTATTTGAATTGATGCCTTTGTTTGGGCTAAATAGTCGCCTTTGTTTTGCTTTTTGATAGAGAGTATAGTGTTGGAATATATTGCTTTTTGTAAAAATCCACAACTTTGAGAGGAAAATGCCTCTTTTGAAATGGACAAACAGTGACAGAGCCCGAGGCGGGGGGATTTGATCTAGTTTGACGTATATTTTAAGCTCCAGCGTGGGGATTTTGCCCAAATATTCTTCAGAAAAATCAAATCCCCCACATCTGCCCGGCCTCCCCCCCCCCTCGGGCTTCCCAGCTAGCACATTAACGTTGTCACGACGTTGTGACAACGTCGGGTTTTGGTTGTAACAACGTTGCGATTTACGTAAATTTTAGACGAGCCTGCAACCTTCACACAACGTTCATAAGTATGGCAATTACTGCTTAAAAAGATGTTACCCGCATCGGCTTTACAGACAATGGAGCAATATATGCAGTTTGGATACATACTCAAACTACAGTAACACTCCAAACTCAATTTGAATTAAACCATCGTTCCGTATAGGTGGCGCTACTGTATATAAGCAACGTTTCGACGCAGCGGAACATTTTGACGAAGTTCACAACGTTTTAGAACACGAATAAACACATAAACGCTAATTTCAGCTGTTCGAAAAACGCAATAAAGCACGACTGCTCGTTGTTTAAATAGCACTTATCAAATTCATTAAAAAACAAAGGAAATCAGTGGCATGGCGGAGTTTTAAATCGGATAAAGATTCGTCCTGACTTACATGAACTTTTCCTTCGATTTCCTCATCTAAAACAGCTTGTATCTTCAAGATAGTTATGAACATTTGTGTGTATTCATTTGATAAGCCATACAAAATATTCGCGTCCAATCTTTATCTGACATACAAACGCTCGCCTTCACACGAGTTTGTATATCAGATAAAGATCGACCGCTCATATTTTATCTATCACATAAACGCGCGGACATCACCGAAACGTTTGATAGGAATTAACCACTTTGAAATATGTATATCAAGAAACGTCACGACAGGTGAGACTACCAATTTCACACTCAATTTGAACTTATAATCACCTTTATTTATTACTGTATATGGATTCTATAAATGTAGTAAAACTCTTTTCTTACGATTTAGAAACATAAAATAGCAAAATTACAAAAATTGTTTTACAAGTTAAAAACTACTGCTGATTGCATCTAAGGATAAAAACTGCTGATAAAACCGTTATATTGTAGCTATACATTCACACAGATGAGGTATAATATTGTTCATGTTGTCTGCATTTACGTCCAAAGCTATAAAACATTGGTCATTTGGGAATTCTGCAAAGTTTCAGTTTGTTTTCCGCATTTGGGGTTTAAAAAAATAACCTGAACGCTCCGCTATTTATCGGTGTTTATCCTCAGATGCAATCGACGCTATATTAGCCCATTTCTGGTTAATTAACTTGCCAAGTCGTCGCTGGTATCTCGAACCTACAAAACGAGATCAACAATAAATATATCAGTATAAATTCAATTAGCTGTTATAGTTGGAGCGTTAAATACCTCAGAAAGTGAGAGCGAATAATTTTTTCATAGAAATGAACAATGGGGATGATGCGGATTTTCTTTTGTTGTCACCACCGAGCCTCGCTTGGCAGTAGATGTTCTCTTAACGCCAAAGTGAGGCTTAGTGGTGATAAGAAAAGAATGATGTAAACCTGTATATGGTTAAACTCTACCTTATATCTCGTCCCTCCTGGTTTATTCGGTGCGTGTTTCAGTGTTTCAGCAATGCTTTCTTCGACCACCAACTCACTGGCCTTCGTGTGAATCTTCATACAAGCTCCTACGATATATTTAAAAACAAATTAGAAAACCATAATTACAGTGGCTAAAATAATGGATTTATGCAATAAATAATATTAATACAAGAGGTGTAGCGTATATGTAATTTCTCGGGGCAGGAATTTTGACAGGCTTTGCGTACAGGAATAAGGAATCAATCACATCGAGGCAGGTCAGGTGAAGAAAGGGGATCCAGTACTTGCATTTCTGGGTCTGTATCTAATTAAAACTCCTTGGCTTGAGAAGTCCAAACGCATTGACCTTCCAAAGACTTACCCATTCAATGCGGGGCACAGGCCGCTGGGTGACTGAACACCGAAATGTTGGTCATCATTGAACAACAGTCTTTCTCAAGACTACAACAACTTGAACAATCAACTTCACACTTCCAATGAAAATCATCAAACTGTATTCCCAACAGAACCGAACAACAAAATTGAATACCACATTATTTGGAAGAAGGAACAATCGTTGATGATATAATACAGTCATACCCTGGTAACATGCAAATAATAAACATGAACTCAGACTGACATACCTGCATATGAAAAAACCCTCACTTTATAGGTTTTCCATTTTTCCTTGTCTGGCAATTCCATTTTCCGTACCCGACCAGGGGCATTGTTGCAAGGCCAGTAACAGAACAATGCCTGGAAAAGAAAACACATAAACAAATGTTGTACATACAGGTGGAATAGCATTTTCTACAGATTCTAAAAATAGATCAGCATGTTTGGTTATGAAGCTTCATGTGACCGACATGCAGGCAAACAACAAACAATATATGATGATATATTCAACACACAATATATCCAAAGAAAACAAGCTTTAAACAGTACAGCAAAGCCGTCAAATACATGTGCAAAGGGCTTTGCCTTTCTCCGCATCATTTCAATTACATGATGTGGATTGTTAGAAATTGTGAAGTCAACAATGGAAAGTGTTAACTTGGAAAAAGGGTTGATTTAAAAAGGGCAAAACTATGAAGAAAATACTTACACCATCTTGTGTAACAATCCAACGCTCGGGAACAACTTCAACAGTCTTTTCTTGCACAAATTCAACAATCGCAAAGTTGCTCATCTGCAAGAATTTCCAAAACTGTAGTATTATACGGTATAGGGATTAAAATATGTGCAAAATTGCCATAAATGCAATAATGCCATTTCCAAGATCAGTCACAATAGCCTTCCTTTTCAATAGCCTTTCAGGCAGCAATTTCATGCAAGCAGTGCGCCCAGAAACTTTATGTACCCCAATTATGCGAGAGTCACAGGGGTCAATGAACAAAGGCTGGCTGTGCTGATAGACTCTACAGGAAACCAAACATTGCCCAGTTTCATCCTTTTCACAACTTTCACTGATAGCCAAACAGCATTTGGAATCTTCAAGGATGTAACCGTTGTTTGGTTTCTTTACTGATACGTGTGGTACAGCTGTGCTTGCTTTTTCACCGTCATTTGTTAAGGATGTTTCACTGAGACGTCTGGCAATTTGGGCAATTGGATTTTTTCCAGATCGAACCATTTTTTTTAACTTTTGCAAGTGGTTCTCAAAGGGAAATGCACTGCAATTATCCAAACAGCCATATTCTTTTGCCTCTTCTGCTAAATGTATTAGATTATGCACATTGTAAACTAGGAATTCTTCACCATACAGATGATGGCACTGTTCGACAAAGTAACAAAGTAATTCCCTTGCATAATCTATTTGAATTTGTACAAGCTGAGGAGAAACAAGGATGCAACTTGCAACACTAAGGGTCATGAAATGCTCGAAGAAAGATTGTGGAAGCACACCATTTAAAACAATCTTCCCAGTGTATAAAAGAAACTGGCGATACTCTGTTGCCTTCCATCTATCTACTTCGATCAAACTACGAGGTTTCCGGGCAAAGGTGTACGGGATGCTTCCTTTCAGGTTGACCAACTTTTCGCTGATCTCATCAACCTGACGAGCTGAGATCTTCACACCTCTCTTACCACGCATCCAAATAAGAATCAGCTTCTTCATGACACCAAGACATAATTGATGCATGTAATCACCAGGAAATTGCTTTATCATATCTATTGGAAGCTGGCAGAAAGGAGATTCACCTCTATGATGCTCCTCATTTGCTGCAGATCTAAATGACTGGTTGGTACGAAGCTCCACATTTCTGACTGAAGGATAGATCATCCTTCCACACCAAACACCAGGTTGGTTGCATTTGTCACAACCAAAATAGCCAGAGAATGACTTGGTCGATTTAACCAGGGCTCTAGCTGGTGCATCGCAAACAATGCACCTCAGCAAGACAGGAAGCATCTTGTCACCATCTTGCAACCCATGCAGAAGAAGATTTTTCAAATCTGAAATTGCTTCTTGCAAGAAGTCTAAATTTGAAGGCTTGGTATCACCATATAACAGAGTGACAGGGAAAACTTTGATAGGGGTCATATTCATAATTCCGCACAATACAGGCCACAAACTACTTCTTGAACTTTTAAACAATGGAATGCCATCAATATTTAAGCTGATCTCTAAGCTTTGAACTTTTTCTTGGGCACTTAAAGGGTACGATCTGAAATTAGCCAAAAGCACATCACTGAAAGAATAATGCAGATAATCCATTCCAGATTTTTTTTCGATGGAAATGATCCTTTCTGTTTTCAATAAAGTTCTAGCCGAAGATGGTAAATAATTGTGGCCGGACTGCTTTAGTAATTTCAAAAGGCTATCAACAGCGTTATGTTTTATCTGGAATTCATTAACCCACTTAACCAAGCCATTCTGTAAGTTTGTTTTGTCTGATTCTTGGTCTGATGAGAAATAGCCATCACAATTATCAGAATCTCTGGCATTGACTTGTATTGGAATGGTGGGATCTTCTGTAGCCGGCATTAGTAATGTGTTATTTGAACAGGTAAGGTTCAAGTCAACATCTGTTTCATACTCAGTCTCAACATCTGTTTCATACTCAGTCTCAACATCTGTTTCATACTCATTATACAACGCAGACGTTTGGGTATCAGTAACATCTGAAGAATCAAATTTGTCACATGTTTCATTCAAATTATCATTTGCATTTTCTGTGGCTACTTTTTTTGTCAGTGACCGGCTGGCTGCCATCCATTTTCTTTTGTAATTTTGACGATATGGATTCATTTCAATGAATAAACTGTAATTTAAGAATTATAAATAATTATCTTGGGTTGTCAATTAAGTTTACTTCCCACAATTGCCAAGCTATTCTTTCCACAATTCTGAAATGATTTCCCTAGTATATTAGCAAGTTCTAGGAAGCCAAAACACACCTTGTAACATAATTTAACTTTCAAATTTTTGTTTCAAATAAAATAAAATCTTGGGTCAGAGAATGCTTAATACATTTGATTTACTTTATTTATCTTTGAAAATTTCCAACAATAGTCTTTCTCAAGACTTCAACAACCTGGACGTAGTGTATTGGTAAAGAGAAATCCTTGGACCATATTTCTTCATGTTATTGACCTTTCACAATTATCACAACTCTTAAAGAGTCATTGTCAACTACAATGCATTGCGCGCTCAAACCTGCTCTCACTTCTGATGAAGACTCGAAGCACTGAGTCGAAAACTCAAGAAAAAGTATATTGAATCCGGAGAACTCTTAACGAACATATATATATATATATATATATATATATATATATATATATATATATATATATATATATATATATATATGTAATGTTTACAACACTCGCGTCCTTGAAAAACACTTGATGCGAATTGCTTTTAGTTATCATCGCTTTTGCTTTAATGAAGCATATTTTCAGTATACTTACTTATCACGACACTGCATAAATTCAATTCCCGGAATGAATCCTTTCCTTTTTTGCCCTTGAAACTGTAGCATGACCAGAGGGCATTCGTTCCTGTCCTGGCCATCATCCTCCGCACAGTATCACCAATATTATGACCACAGAAAGCAGCCAGATTCGTAACCTAAAATGATTAATATTTAAAATTGATTAACATTAACACAACAAATTATCATAATTATCCTTCGCTTAAAAGCCCCTTTTCGTATATACTATTTAGCCACAAACAAGTCGCTTTCGTCGCGCGACCACGGCGACTGCCTAGTGTGTTTCGAGCTTAAGGGTCAGGTTCCTCATGTTAGTATACTGTAGGCTATTTTTTAGGGGGGTTACTGTAAGGAGGACATAGTAACCGTTAAAAGGCAGCTACATGTACTTTCGAAGAGATTGCTACTCTTGGAGATACTGTAGTTACATACCTGTATTTATTTTTTTTCGGTCCGTATCCTACCAAATCCTGCTTTCTGATTGGTTAACGAGCGGTCCGTATGAGCCCGTACGGACCGCTCGAGATAATTTTTTTAATGTGTTTTATAGGCCGTAAAATTGATCGATTTCCTTAACTATTTCGCTTGCCACAGAAAAAATATATTCAACAGAGAGCTACGGGGATACAAATGAGTTTTATTATCCAAATGGCTTTGACAACTTCGTGTGAAAACAGCGAATTTTAAAAGAAAGCGAGAATGCCGTGAAAAAGCAAAATTTCAGCCAGCGACATTTATAAAGTTTTAAAGTATTATTGCTCAACGACGTATGAAAACAGTTTAAAACATTAGGCAAAACATACATAAACTTGTGAACACAGTATTTTGAATCATTAAATGAAACTACATAGAAGTATATGTTAAAAAAACATACCACGAGAGGACAGAAAAGCTAAAACCTTTTGATACTAAACTGTCATTCTTCTGTTGTCCAACTATACTCAACAAAACCGCTACAAGTCTTTACCCTTTAGTCTAATATTTTCCACATGCCAACCTCGTATCGTGTCATGTCTTTGAAAAAAGTTTCAAATGGCTTCTTACAAGCATTTTCGTCTTCAAACTCGAACGACCCACTTTCAATTTCCATGCAGTCAGCCGAGTATTGAAAGCGATTTTCCAAACGAACAGCCAAAAACGAGCAAGCGACGAAGAAGGACGAAGAATCTTTATCAACTAAACTTTAAAAGCACTAGATCTTCAAGTTTTGACTGTTTTTTTTATCACAAAAGACGTTCCAAGCTTCCCTGTCAGACTGCATGTCGGCAGTTGTTTACTGTCGAACGATAAACTTTGGACTTTTGAATATCACGTGAATGTCATCTCGATTACGCAATTAAATTATGTTAATTTACTTAATTATGTAAATTATAAATCGTACGATTAATAAAAAAAAAATATGTTATTTACCGTTTTGGTCGGTCCGTATAGAGAAATATTTCCCTCGGTCTCAAAAACGACCCTCGGCCTGCGGCCTCGGGCAGTTTTTGAAACCTCGGGAAATATTTCTTTCTCTATACGGACTTCCCAGCCGGTAAAAAACATATATATATTTCTATGGTATTTTAGTGTATAAGGGTATTGTAGTCATTCATTTATATATTTACCATATTTATTTTGAAATTTTCATCATTTAATTTTTCACAAAATTCTTCCATCTCCTGTTTTGTTTCCAATGTCTTCGGCAGCATGTCATCAAGTAATATAACCGAAGCTGTCACACCATGGGTGACATTTTGTTGCCTCAAAAGTGTTAGCATGGCTTTTTGATTTTCGATAATGGAATCGAGCTTCACCAGGACACTTGTCTGAAAAGCTGGAATGGTATTTCATAACATTATTATGATTTTATGATACCTTCAAGACACGATACCAAAAATAACCGGTTAAAAGTGGTTAACAAGTTAATATAAGCATGTTTAATGATGTACTTTAACTGAACATACTTTCATTATTGCTTGAAGGTTGCCTGACAAGTTGAGGGGAACAAAGAGAACTATTCCAAGCATTTGTAGATAAGTCAAATTGATCTGAAAAACAAATATAAAACCAAATAATATAACTTGAAATACATGAACGCAACAACCCCTCGCCTGCTTTCACATGTTTAGGTCAATACCCCCACCCCCATTAAAATTATGTGTCTCTTGTCCAGACCTCTTAAGCACTTGTGTGGCCCTGGGCACTAGAGGAAATTTGGGCCCTCGACCTGGCAGTGGTGGATCTAGCATTAAATCTGACTGTGACTCAGATGGAACGTCTACAATCTAGGGGGGTTGGGAGCATCTCCCCTAGAAAATTTGAAAAATAGAGCCTCTGAAAACACATTTTCTGCATTTAGAGAGTCATCTCAAATCATATACAGGTATTACAGGATTGTTTTCTATTACAGGATTGTTTACAATTAAGCTAATTTTGTAATCGAAAAAGTTTTAGTGCTGCATAGGCAGTGTGAAATACTAGATCAAATGGTGAAATAGTGAATAACTGCCAATTGTTTCAATTCTTTGCTTGAAACATCAGCAAAAAACATTGAAGTGATTGGCAGTTATTCACTATTCAATATTGGATCTATTTTTTTAATCAGCTCATCTCTGTACTGTAGATGCTATACCATCAGGGAACCCTGCCGAATACCAGATGATTTTACTTTTAGGATACATTTAGGATATGAGAATTGCTAAATGGTGGTAAGCTGAAAATACTGTTTGCAAAAATTGGTGACATTTTGAACAAGTTTTATATGTATTTATTATATACATGACAAAATCACTGCATCTTGATTAGTCAAGAGGAGTGCAAATAATTTAATTGCAGTGCAATTAATACAATAATTGCACTCAATAAAAATTCTATTCTGCAATGTGGTAACGTTTTCACTTTTCCAACAACTTGCTGTACTCTGTGAAGGTGTGGAAGAAGACAAATGGGAAAATGTCATAATTTTGTCATGTATAATTATAATAAATGAGTATTCATATAATTTTGCTCTCACTATAATTGCATCGCTATCATATGATTACTTATACTAAGTGAGTGGTTTTATGTAATGGCAAAACAGTGATATATTTCTGATAGTGAAGATATCAATCACATAACTAAATGAATTAAACTATTATGAATTCTCATGAATGCTGAAAATAATTTTGCTGTGATTACAAGTCTGAAAGCAGACCTTACAGGGCAATACAGTATTTAACTATGTCTGTCAGATCTTTATCGCAATCTAATTTTGAAGAAGTGCACACGATTAACCCCTTCCCTAGCTTAGGTATACACTGTATGTGTAGGGATTTAAAGCCTGTTTAATAAATCAGAAAATGAGAACTAAATAATGTTTTACATAATATAACTGCATTACTCATGCTGGGAATAGATCAGGTGTTGGTAAGCACAGCTTAATAATTTTTTGATCCAAGTCACAACATATAAACTAGCAAAGTTTCTTGACAAAATCATATTATTATATTCCATGTGTCAAAGCTCATATTTATCATATTTTTTTGTATCTCACTGGGCCAAAGGGTATTACATGAAAGTCATGAACTGCCTTAATATGTTATCAACAGGTGAATAATAAAATCGTTCAGACTGAGACTAGTTATCAATTGGTCACAATTTTATGGAAGTGCTAGTCTCCATCTACAACTTTACTGGTTGCTTGGCTCGCTTACCTTGAAGAGGTGTTGTGGTGGCCATCTTGGTACTCAAAATTCCTCATTCCTTGTGCATCACTTTTGTGACAGGATGATGCAGCATGACATTAATTGGTAATCAGTTACAACGAAGTCAACAAATGAGGAAAATGAGACCTTGGCATTCTAGTAAATCTACCGATTGTTTTTTACATGACATCAGCATGCATTGCATGCATGTATTTTAACCAGATCGCATAAAAAATCCCACGCGTAAATTCAGGCTACATTTGTCATTTCTCTCCTTATACAAGTAATGCGTGCTAAAATAGTTACTAACCGCTCATTAGTGCTTAGTATACCTTGCTAACCTATAATAATTCGTTCGAAGTATTCGCATTTTGTGAAACGACATTTCACACTTGGACGAAAGCCCCGATCGTAGTCATCCAACAATGATTGTCATTGAACACAAAATGCGTTACACTCTGGGCTCACACAATAACAATAAACTTACTAACAAGCATAACAATCTTACCTTTTCCCAAAAAGCGTTAAAGAGTGACGAATAGAGTACACGAAGGAATAGTCAATAGACGGTAGACGGTAGAATTCTCAATAGTGCCAGTGGTCGATGACGAATGACAGTATTATTTATATGTCAAAACCCAATGATATACCCCAGGATGCAACGTGTTCCCAGTTAGATCCCAGTCTCTCTGGGACTTGTAAGCTAGATTACGAATTCTTCCGCTGCAATTCCGATCATTCCGAATAGTTTCCGAATGGTTTACGAGAGTGCACGAGTCAGAATATTACATGACCGTGCGGAGATACGAATTTTATCTTCGAGCGTTGGTAATATCTCGGACGAGTGAGCGAAGCGAACGAGTGAGAGATATACTAACACCAAACGACATGAATAACGTGGTTTATTTTTGTTACACTCACATATGATTATTTTGCTCAAAGAAAGCTTGTTTTAAAACCGCCACCAGACAAACTGAAATCACTGAACAAACTATAGCTGCGACCGAAAAGGCGGGATTTAAACATCAGTTCTGATCGGTCAAACGGATATCTAACGCGGCAGTTCATTGGATAGTTGAACTGATTGATATCTTTACGTGTAAAGATATCGTATTTTTACGTCTGTATCACACTTAACATTATGAAATAAAATGTTTTATACTCTTGACCATAGCGAACTGAGTCAATTAGGCTTTAATACATCATTGAAAACCGCATTGCGAGTTATTTCGAACTATCGATTAATTTCTTAAAAATATTACGGCATAAATAAGGCAAAAATTATCCTGCCGAAACCATAGTAATATGATACATCCGCGCTTTGCTTCATGCGTGTTTGCAATATGTATGTGATGTCATTCTCGTCCCCAGAGCCCTTCGGTTCTCTTAGCGCGGCCGCACGAGAAGTCAAAGCGCTCTGGAGACACAAACCGGAAGTCCTAGATTCTAGGCCATAAGGGACTTTACAACGTCAAAATATGGATCAAATTATCCCAGTAAACCTGCCATGGACGTATGTTTCGACTTTGTAAAGCCCTGTATGTCCTAGAATCTAGGACTTCCGGTTTCTGTGTCTCCAGAGCCCTTTGACTTCTCGTGCGGCCCCGCTAAGGGAATCGAAGGGCTCTGGGGACGAGAATGAGGTGATGTTTGCGGCATTACATACTAAACATATATATATATATATATGTTGAGTATGTAATACCGCAAACATCACCTATATATTGCATATATATATATTAATTGACGTCTCAAACTAACGTCATATCGAGACGTTAATAAAACGTTGTGACGACGTTGTAGAAAGGTCTCAAGCTAACGTCATATCGAGACGTTAATAAAACGTTGTGACGACGTTGTAGAAAAGGTCTCGACGCAACGTCATATCGAGACGTTAATAAAACGTTGTGACGACGTTGTAGAAAGGTCTCGACGCAACGTCATATCGAGACGTTAATAAAACGTTGTGACGACGTTGTAGAAAGGTCTCGACGCAACGTCATATCGAGACGTTAATAAAACGTTGTGACGACGTTGTAGAAAGGTCGGCTATATGACGTTAGATCGCGACGTTATAACAACGTTGTAGCAACGTCATATGGCCACGTTGTGGCGACATTGAACTTTAACGTGCTGACAACGTCCCCAGGACATCATGACGCAACCAAATATTATCCAAACGTTGTGGTAACGTCGTCTAAAAGTTAGGTCCGACCTAACCAAATTACGACGTTCACGCCACGTCGTGGCAACGTTGTGTGTTAGCTGGGACGTCTCACAACGTTCTGAAATGTTTTTCATCACAGAGTAACGTCTCCCAACATTTTGTGGCATTTTGTAGCGTAACATTGGACTTCTGTCTATTTGTTATTTCAGGTTTTGTTTTTAATATCAAATTGAATTTGTTGGATTATTTACCTTGAGTAGTCGAATCAGTTTTATCGGGTTGATCTGGTACTGTCATTTCAACAGGCGAGAAGTGATCTGCAAAGTTAAGTACATTGTACTCATAACACAACATAACATCACATCTCCAAACATTTTGTAGCGTGTCATCATGCAGTTTATATGATTCTCATTGTAGCGTAACGTCTCACAAATAATGTAGCGCGTAACGTGTCACAGCGTTCCGGAATGTTTCACATCGCAGGCTAGTCTCTCGTAGCATTTTGTGACGTCTGACATGTAACGTAGTGTGTCACCTTGTAGTGTAATGCCTCACCATGTAGCGAAATCTTTCACAATGTTGTGAAACATCTCACAATGTAGCGTAACGTCTCACAACGTTCTGAAATGTTTTTCATCACAGAGTAACGTCTCTCAACATTTTGTGGCATTTTGTAGCGTAACATTGGACTTCTGTCTATTTTTTATTTCAGGTTTTGTTTTTAATATCAAATTGAATTTGTTGGATTATTTACCTTGAGTAGTCGAATTAGTTTTATCGGGTTGATCTGGTACTGTCATTTCACCAGGCGAGCAGTGATCTGCAAAGTTAAGTACATTGTACTCATAACACAACATAACATCTCCAAACATTTTGTAGCGTGTCATCATGCAGTTTATATGATTCTCGTTGTAGCGTAACGTCTCACAAATAATGTAGCGCGTAACGTGTCACAGCGTTCCGGAATGTTTCACATCGCAGGCTAGTCTCTCGTAGCATTTTGTGACGTCTGACATGTAACGTAGTGTGTCACCATGTAGTGTAATGCCTCACCGTGTAGCGAAATCTTTCACAATGTTGTGAGACATCTCACAATGTAGCGTAACGTCTCACAACGTTCTGAAATGTTTTTCATCACAGAGTAACGTCTCCCAACATTTTGTGGCATTTTGTAGCGTAACATTGGACTTCTGTCTATTTGTTATTTCAGGTTTTGTTTTTAATATCAAATTGAATTTGTTGGATTATTTACCTTGAGTAGTCGAATTAGTTTTATCGGGTTGATCTGGTACTGTCATTTCAACAGGCGAGCAGTGATCTGCAAAGTTAAGTACATTGTACTCATAACACAACATAACATCTCCAAACATTTTGTAGCGTGTCATCATGCAGTTTATATGATTCTCATTGTAGCGTAACATCTCACAAATAATGTAGCGCGTAACGTGTCACAGCGTTCCGGAATGTTTCACATCGCAGGCTAGTCTCTCGTAGCATTTTTTGATGTCTGACATGTAACGTAGTGTGTCACCATGTAGTGTAATGCCTCACCATGTAGCGAAATCTTTCACAATGTTGTGAGACATCTCACAATGTAGCGTAACGTCTCACAACGTTCTGAAATGTTTTTCATCACAGAGTAACGTCTCCCAACATTTTGTGGCATTTTGTAGCGTAACATTGGACTTCTGTCTATTTGTTATTTCAGGTTTTGTTTTTAATATCAAATTGAATTTGTTGGATTATTTACCTTGAGTAGTCGAATTAGTTTTATCGGGTTGATCTGGTACTGTCATTTCAACAGGCGAGCAGTGATCTGCAAAGTTAAGTACATTGTACTCATAACACAACATAACATCTCCAAACATTTTGTAGCGTGTCATCATGCAGTTTATATGATTCTCGTTGTAGCGTAATGTCTCACAAATAATGTGGCGTGTAACGTGTCACAGCGTTCCGGAATGTTTCACATCGCAGGCTGGTCTCTCGTAGCATTTTGTGACGTCTGACATGTAACGTAGTGTGTCACCATGTAGTGTAATGCCTCACCATGTAGCGAAATCTTTCACAATGTTGTGAGACATCTCACAATGTAGCGTAACGTCTCACAACGTTCTGAAATGTTTTTCATCACAGAGTAACGTCTCCCAACATTTTGTGGCATTTTGTAGCGTAACATTGGACTTCTGTCTATTTTTTATTTCAGGTTTTGTTTTTAATATCAAATTGAATTTGTTGGATTATTTACCTCGAGTAGTCGAATTAGTTTTATCGGGTTGATCTGGTACTGTCATTTCAACAGGCGAGCAGTGATCTGCAAAGTTAAGTACATTGTACTCATAACACAACATAACATCTCCAAACATTTTGTAGCGTGTCATCATGCAGTTTATATGATTCTCGTTGTAGCGTAATGTCTCA
>CAXIUP010000229.1:17500-30000 GCA_964035015.1 Corallium rubrum | reverse complement strand
TGATTCTCGAACGAGGAGATTGTCGACTTCGGTAGCTTGTTGAGCAATCCCGGCCACGAGAAATATCAAATTTCTCTTCAGCATTCCGAAGCCGGTTTCCCGGCCTCTTTCTGTCTTGAACCAAATACTGACCGCCCCGCCAAGTCCTCTTTTACCAACGCCAGTAAAAATTCAACCTCTGGCTGAACTTCTTTCGGGATACCAGTCAGATATTATCCAATTTTTAATTTCCGGTTTTTCATACGGTTTTCCCTTGCACTATCAAGGTGATCTCCGCTTTCTCGAGGCTAAGAATTTATCTTCGGCTTTACAATATCCGCAGGTTGTTGACATGAAACTAGGCAACGAATTGGCGGCAAACAGGTTAGCTGGTCCATTTACGTCACCGCCATTTCCGCTCCTTTGTGTTTCGCCTCTTGGTCTTGTACCCAAGAAAACACCCGGTGATTTCCGACTCATCCATCATTTGTCGTTTCCTAAGGGTCTCTCAGTAAATGATGGAATATCTTCTGAAAATACGAACGTTCGATATGCCACAGTGGCTGATGCTATACGCTTAATAAAACGTGCAGGACACGGCTGTTTCTTGGCAAAAACTGACATCAAGAGCGCATTTCGAATCATGCCAATTCATCCAAACGACCACGCTCTATTAGGAATGAAATGGCGGGGACTATATTATTATGACCGCTGTATGCCAATGGGATGTTCTAGTTCATGCAAGACATTCGAAACCTTTAGCACGGCCATAGAATGGATTGCTCGACATAAACTCCATAGCGACAAACTTCTCCACTTATTAGACGACTTTCTTTTTATTTCTTCCACAAGCACTCAATGTCGAGGCGAATTGGATCGATTTCTGAAATTATGCAACCAACTCGGCATTCCCATAGCACCGGAAAAAACTTGCGGTCCAGCAACAACTCTTACATTTGCTGGCATAGAGTTAGACTCTATTAAATCCGAAGCTCGTCTACCAAAAGATAAAATTGCAAAGTGCGTTCAATTTATTTCAAGTTTCTTACACCGCAAAAAGGTGACGCTTAAAGAACTTCAATCCTTGATCGGCCTGTTAAATTTTGCTTGTGCTGTGATTGCACCAGGTCGCACGTTTTTACGGCGCCTAATAGACCTCACACGAGGTGCGACACGTCCGCACCATTTCATCCGACTGCGTCACGAGGTTAAAGAAGATTTGCGTGTTTGGCTATCATTCTTGTCTTCTTTTAACGGCGTATCCTTCTTTCTCGACGACAACTGGTGCAATTCTAACAAGCTGAATTTATTTACTGATGCGTCAGGTTCTATTGGCTTTGGTGCTATTTTTGGCACGGAGTGGTGCTATGGGCGATGGCCTACTCATTGGTTGCATCGTAACATCGCTATTTTAGAATTTTATCCCATTGTCCTCAGCCTATGTTTATGGGGCCACAAAATGCAGAATCATTCTATTTTATTCTTTACTGATAACGAAGCCCTCGTTCATGTTATCAACAAAAAATCTTGCCGAGATACATCTCTGATGTTTTTTGTTCGTAAGCTGGTGCTCGTTTGCTTAAAAAACAACATTTTATTTAAAGCTAAACACATTCCGGGTATTGATAACAAACTGGCCGATTGTTTATCTCGCTTTCAGGTTCAAACCTTCAAGCAACTGGCGCCAGCCAACATGAATCATTTTCCAACAGACATCCCCCTGCACCTGCAGCCTCGAAGCTGGCCAATATAATTACTCATTTGACTAAATCAAGCTTGCAACAATCATCAATTCCTACTTACACAAGAGCATGGAAATTATTTACTCAATTCCACAGTACGATATTTCAGACAGCTTGTTTCAGCTTACCTATTTTCCCCGCTACCTTAGCTCTTTTTATAGCGTATTTATTCGACCGCAATTACGCACCATCTACTGTTAACACTTACGTATCAGCCTTAGGTTACTCTCACAAACTGTCTGGTTTACCCGATCCAACGCGAGTGTTCTATATTATTCAAATGTTAAAAGGCTATGGCAAAAATGGCTTTCGTTTAGATAGTCGCTTGCCTATAACGTTACCAATCCTCAAAAGTTTGCTTGAGGTATCACCTCAGCTTACTGGTTCTCGATATCAGAGTTGTCAATTCAAAGCTATGTGCTCATTGGCATTCTTTGCATTTTTGAGGATTGGCGAAATAACGACAACAAAGAATACAGGTTGTCAGCCTTTGCAAATGCATCAACTCGCAAACATCTATGACTCGAGTAACCACGTGGTTGGTATAAAATTAACGTTTCTGGACTTTAAACATAATTACAACCAACGTCCATTCACTTTGGTCATACATCGTCAAGCTTCGTCTTGTCCTATCGAATTACTTCTAAATTATCTCGCCCTACGAGGTAATCAACAAGGCGCAATTTTCCTTACACAGGTTGGGACGCCCGTCACTAGGGACACCTTCGCTTTTCAGCTGTCTGAAGCTATACGTTATTGTAGTCTTGACCCGGCGCGGTATAAAGGTCATAGTTTCCGTATTGGCGCGGCTTCTTACGCGGCAGAGCAGGGGATGTCTGATTCGCAAATCCGTACACTTGGTCGATGGAAATCGAATGCGTTTCATAAGTATATTCGTGTCCCATCTATGTCTACTTAGTTACTAAGATATTATAAAGATCGCCCGACCGCAAAACTTGCGGGGAGTTTTTTGGCCGGACATCTTCTAATTAGTTAGTTATTTCCTGTTGTTATACACCTGTCAAGCGATCATTTGTAGTTAGCAAGGGCGACTGCCTATGATCGGTTGTCAATTGTCATTAACACTCACGTTATAGATCAGTTAGCAAGGGCGACTGTTCTATTATCGTAGCTCTTTAAGATTCGATATGAGCATAGACAGTTAGCAAGAGCGACTGTTCTATTATCGTAGCTTTCTTTATAATTCAATATGGTTATAGACAGTTAGCAAGAGCGACTGTCCTATTATCGTAGCTCTCTTTATAATTCAATATGGTCATAGACAGTTAGCAAGGGTGACTGTTCTATTATCGTAGCTCTCTTTATAATTCAATATCGTCATAGACAGTTAGCAAGGGCGACTGTTCTATTATCGTAGCTCTCTTTATAGTTCAATGTGGTCACATATTAATTATTATGTTGCGGGATATTCACATTGGTGTTGCATTTGCCAGGGGTGGGGCGTATCTTCGCTGTGCGAAGACGCTTTGGCGTTATCTGGCCCTCACCTTCACTGGGTGAAACCATTTTAGCACGTTTGTAAAATACATAGTTTATAATTTCTGTTTTCAAAGATTTAATAAAGCGGCTAGGGGATTTTACCCCTAGCCAGATTATCCCAAAACGTGTCAAAGTCATTATATTAATTCACCCAGTAAACGGAGCTCAGGAAATGCAACACGCAATGTATCGTCAGATTTATTTGTGTAACTAATTATCGTACACGACGGAAGGCATAAATAATATATTTGCTCGCGAATAGGAATTTTATGCCTTCCGTCGTGTTAATGTTGAAAGATAGGCAGATAACATAATCAAAGTGCATTGAGAACACATGACTTTAAAGATAAGAAATACCTGAAATACCCAACGCAACGCAACGCAACGCAACGCAACGCAACGCAACGCAACGCAACGCAACGCAACGCAACGCAACGCAACGCAACGCAACGCAACGCAACGCAACGCAACGCAACGCAACACAACACAACACAACACAACACAACACAACACAACACGGCCACTGGTATTGTATAGATTTTTAGTAGAGCGCAAATAGCGCATCGAACTATATGTAAACGCAACTATAATACCTGCTCTTGTGAGCGTTAAAACACTGGTTCGACAGATTAGATTTTTAGTAGAGCGCAAATAGCGCATCGAACTATATGTAAACGCAACTATGATACCTGCTCTTGTGAGCATTAGTAAACAGGTTCGACAGATTATATTTTTAGTAGAGCGCAAATAGCGCATTGAACTAAAGGTACGCAACTATGATACCTGCTCTTGTGAGCATAGGTAAACACTGGTTCAACAGATTTGATTTTTAGTAGAGCGCAAATAGCGCATTGAACTAAAGGTAAACGCAACTAATGACACCTGCTCTTGGGAGCATAAGTAAACACTGGTTCGACATATTAGATCTTTAGTATGGCGCAAATAGCGCATTGAACTAAAGGCAAACGCAACTATGATACCTGCTCTTGTGAGCATAAGTAAACACTGGTTCGACAGATTAGATTTTTAGTAGAGCGCAAATAGCGCATTGAACTAAAGGTAAACGCAACTATTATACCTGCTCTGTTAAACGTTTAAGCTTATTCCCACTCTGAAGTCTGAACGGGATAATTGTGAGCATTAGTAAACAGGTTCGACAGATTAGATTTTTTTAGTCCAAAACATTGCCAACTAAATGCTGTCTTTGTTGATACAACTTAAATAACAATACATACCTTCAAATGTTTGATGATACCACTCAAATGCTACTTCTGTTAACCAGGATTATTTAAACCACAATTTGACATCTTCCAAAGTTATAAGGTTTGCTGCCATCATTCAGTTAAAACAAGAAATCAGAAAATAATCTACGCTCTTCGTTTGAGTCATGAACGCTCGACATGAGAGTCGTTAGAAGAGAATGTGATATATGAAGCCAATGGTTTTGAATCACCGCGTGCATTTACCGAGTTTTGATTGGCCAGCGGCCAGTAGCGGGTAAGGAAACAAGTCCGTGTGTCAAGGTATCAAATTATCGTGTTCTTTTTCATCTAGTATTTTTTTATTTTTGCGCAGCAACGAATATTTAGAATCTGTGTTAAGTAAAAAACTACATGACAGATCTTAGTTGATTCATAATTGCTGAATACCACTGATTTCCACGGTTGCCGTTTGGTGGTATGTACATGCATTCGACCCGCTGCTATTGCTATAAATAACAACTGAAGTCACTGAACACTGTATAATACGCAACGTCTACAGAATGTTGATATGAATAAACTACGGAGTATGAGTTTGCGAACTGTATTTTCATTTTTCCAAGATCATACAAGATCTTACAAGATCTTTCAAGATCTTGAATTCAAGATCTGAATTAATGTGTTAAAAATAGTAAACAAATAATACTGTATTAAATTTAATGAAATTAAATTATTCTATTTGAATCTGATTCTTTTTAGGTGTAGACATTTAGTGAAATTTTTCAGAAAATCTTTAAGTTTAATCTTGATATTTCTTGTTAAATAATCAAAAATGATAAATTACTAGGGCTTTAAATTTTAGGATCCTCATGAGGATTTTTGAGGGAAGTGCATGATTATATTTAGATAAATATGCTAGAGATTTACCAATTTACTCATTGGAAATTTATTTCCCTTTTTGAATGACTGAATTCCTTCAGATAATTTTACACAATTACACCAGCTATTCTTACAGGATCCTGCAAGGATTATTCAAAACTCCTCACTGGTCTTGTGATTCCTGACAGCATGACCAGTATTATTTAAAATTCCTCAAAGATCCTGCAAGGATTATTTAAAATTCCTTAAGGATCCTTGCAGGATCCTGACCTTACAGGATCCTGCAAGGATTATATGAAATTCCTTGCAGGATCCTGACCTTACAGGATCCAGCAAGGATTATGTGAAATTCCTTGCAGGATACTGACCTAACAGGATCCTGCAAGGATTATATGAAATTCCTTGCAGGATCTTGACCTTACAGGATCCTGCAAGGATTATTTAAAATTCCTTAAGGATCCTTGCAGGATCCTGACCTTACAGGATCTTGCAAGGATTATATGAAATTCCTTGCAGGATACTGACCTAACAGGATCCTGCAAGGATTATATGAAATTCCTTGCAGGATCCTTGCAGGATCTTGACCTTACAGGAACCTGCAAGGATTATTTAAAATTCCTTAAGAATCCTTGCAGGATCCTGACCTTACAGGATCCTGCAAGGATTATATGAAATTCCTTAAGGATCCTTAAGGATCCTTGCAGGATCCTGACCTTACAGGATCCTTGCAGATCCTCAAGGATCCTCAAGGATCCTGTAAGGTTTTTCACCAGGGCAGGAACAAGGTGTGTTATAGGTAAGTCTTCTTTTAGTTATTTACCCTTTAACGTTTACCATTCCCATTCACTTAGTGTCGCATAATCTGATTAAAAATAATTTACTGATTAACTGACTAATTTTATCAATTTACATTCCAGCTAAAAAGTTGAAAAATGGTTCACGATTGGTAATCAACCTACTGTAATTAAAGAGTGAAAATCAAGTGTACATCCTAAAGCAAGTTTTATACTAAAGTCATGTTGTCAGAACCAAAATACTGTACTTGTCAAATGGCGATGGCTCTGCCTATCATGATCTCTCATGATCTCTCATGTTACCATGCGACAAACTAATACACCTCAAAGCAGTTATAAAAGACCCTTTTTTTACAAGTAATATTTGGCATTTCACTTGATTAAACTGGATGTTCGTCGCAACTAAAGTCATGTCAAAACCAGTTTACTGTACTTGTCAAATGGTGATGGCTCTGCCTATGGATGAATGTCTCTCATATTACAATAAATGCTCTGTGCAAACAGTCTGCATATAGATGCCCATTGCAGATCATAAACCTTCAAAGGATAAAAAACAGTGTACCATTCATGTACTGTACAGCAATGACAAAGATGACCAATCAACCTGAAAGATTGTGGATTGTGCCCATATAAACTTTAAGATTAAATCCTACGATTCATTCCATTTAAAAACTACCGACTATATACAGATGAAGGATTAGTCAACACTAATCATGTAAAATGGCTAAAAAATTGAACTATGACACATTTTATTCCTTACTGACTACTCAGGAAAGCAAAATAACATTCCACATGTTCCAACAGAACGAGGAAAATTTTAGTTCTACTAATTAATGCTGGATTAACTGTTTATCAATAATGTAAAATAGAACTAATACAGCAGTTAAATTGGAACATGTAACTATCAGAAAGATTTTTTCATGTTGTTTCCTCAAGACTTTTCATTGAATTGTACAATGTATTACATGCATGTACATGTATCATCCAATTTAAAGCAAAATAAATAATTTGAAATGTAAAAAGCTCAAGTGTTAACTTTTTTTATGTTGAAATACAGTACTGTTAATTGCTCTATGAAACTTTGCACTATCCTTGGGTTCTAGTTTTTATTATTAGTGCAAAGTTTTAGAAACTTTGCAGTATTGTGGTGAGGGGCGAAAATTCACACGATCAGTGAGTCAGTAAGGGATAGTGTAAACATTCCGGGGTGTGTGAAGATGTAGTTATTGAATAATGTGTGTGGATTTTGACTGTTAGAATGTGTCTCAAGTAAGTGTAGTTCACCCCCGGAAAGTGCGTGTCGTGACGTCACGTAAGTGATATTGAAGTTTCAAAAATCAAAGATGGCGGATGTTACGAGAAGCCAAAAACTCACAGAATAGTAGCAATTTTTGCTCAAACAAGTAAATAAGGACTAAATTTCTTTACTGAGTATCTTCTGCAGAAAGGAGTCATTGTCTAATTGACGTTCTCAGGTAAGTGATGATGCATATAACTAGTCATTCTCAGTATTTATAAAATCGAAAGTTCAAAGTGAAAGTGATATATTAAAACGTACGTGGGATCAATTATGTTAGCCAGCTCT
The DNA here is from genome assembly GCA_964035015.1 of Corallium rubrum. Classification (NCBI taxonomy): domain Eukaryota; kingdom Metazoa; phylum Cnidaria; class Anthozoa; order Scleralcyonacea; family Coralliidae; genus Corallium; species Corallium rubrum. Next base: position 22,322 of record CAXIUP010000229.1, on the reverse strand, counting down.
CAAATGCCTACATTACAGTACATCGATAAACACAAATTTGCCTCGCATCCAGAGTCATCCCAAAATATAGCAATGTTGAGAGTCTAAATATTATAACATCTAAATTGTAAACAATAGTCATTGCTAAATTATATCTAGTCATTCTCAGTACTTATAAAATCGAAAGTTCAAAGTGAAAGTGATAACGTACGGGGGATTAATTATGTTCGCTAGCTTTCGAATGCCTACATTATAGTACATCGATAAACACAAATTTGCCTAGCATCCAGAGTCATCGAAAAATATAGCAATGTTGAGAGTCTAAATAATATAATATAATATGTATATACATTGATATAAACTTTCGAGAAGCAATATTTTTTTATAAAGTCATCTACAGTAAATTGTAAACAAAAGTCATTGCTAAATTATATTGTAGCAACTTTCTAAACACATGTCATCCATTGCAGATGATAAATAATGCATGATTGAAGGACCCATGGTCAGAAGGACAGTGTAATTCATAAAGTGGTAAAACAACCTTATTAAAGATGTGTGTCAAGTGTAACCCAAGACCTTAAAAGCTGCAAGTTGAGTACTGTCGATCAAGAGTTAATAACAAGAACATCTAGCCTTGAAATACAAAGGAAGTACAACTGTATTGGTCTGGAGCAACCATTCCATTGTTGCGCTGGTCAAATAGTAATAAAGGAAGTGTACTATATTTTGCTATAATCTTAATCTACCTCCAATTTGTACATTATATGGATTTTTACATAGGCAAAATTTATCACAGTTGCACTTAACCTTGCTTAACCCATTGTCGGTCTTATTAACCCATTGCTATACTGGATAGTACTATATTTTGCTATAATCTTAATTTACATTGGCAAAATTTAGCATAGCCGCACTGAACCTTGCTTAACCCATTGGCCATTGCCGGTGCTGTTAACCCATTGCTATACTGGATAGTAAAGGCTGTCCTAGGCAGGAATGAGTAAGCAATGTGTTGGTAACTAATTCTCTTGTATTTCCATCAGCCAAATGGTCAATAAATTTCATCTCAACAAACAAGATGGTCAAAAAATTTCATCTCTTCTTTCTTTATTTGATTAGTTTGCCACCAAAACAATACATTGATAAGATATTTAATATAAAATAACAGTGGCACGGAAACCCAAACAGAAACCATAAGGCTTATTATCATTTGGGCTATCTCAACAAACAAGGGTTATGGCCAATAAATTTCATCTCAACAAACAAGGGCTTTGTGGACTCAATGTGGATTTTTACATTGGCAAAATTTATCATAGTCGCAATGAACCTTGTTTAACCCATTGCCGGTCTTGTTAACCCATTGCTATATCGGATAGTATTTAAAGACTGTCCTAGGCATGAGTTAGCAATGTGTTGATAACTAATTGTCTTGTATTTTCCTCAGCAAAATGGTCAACAAATTTCATCTCAACAAACAAGGGCTTAATGAAACATGGTTCGGGTTTGAGGCGAGATAATATTTGACTATTGATGTTTTTTATATTTGGGGCGACTAAACTTAATCTAGCCCAAACGATGGCGGAATACAACCGAGAGAAATGGGCAACCAATTCCAATCTGCAATCTGAAAAGTTTGGTGTCTGAATCAATTCAGTTTGGCCCGATTATATTAGGAACGGCTCAGCTAACTTCCCGTCTGCGTTAGCTGGGAATTACGCCTTTGGAGCGACTTTCATTCATATGCCGATCTTTTCACGAGCCGAACCCTGGCTACTGAGTTAAGTTCGGGTCATGAAAAGTTCGATGTCTGATTCAACAGGCGGGGTTATCTCGATTTAGGTCGGCCCAAATTGCAATTAGGTTCAGCCCATGAAAAGTTTGGCAGCTGAACTGGGCCTTAGTGACTCCAGACAAACCTTCAACTCCAGGCAAACCTTATTTGGTAGTGTTCACAAGTTGTTATGTATGCCTTAACAAAACCGAAAAAACACTTTCATTTTCTCTTAATAATGCAATTTTCACTTCAAAAAACAGCCGTCTCCACCCAAACATAACCACACCCAAGTCTGCAAAACCTAAAAACTTGCCCCCGCTACTTTTGGAACTTCACAGTAGTATAAAATGATCTTGTGTCAGCAAGAAAAACTTGAATGATTAGCTTGGGAGAAAAGGTTGTAATATAATACCTGGATACAATCAATATCGAAATAACACCAGACATTTTGCATAAGCCAGATGAAAGAGATAAACACCGAGCCTCAAGGTGATTGTATACTGTACTCATCTTTATTAATTTCAAAAACCAAATAATTAACAAAAACACAAGCTAACTAACACCTGTTACATTGTTATGTGTAAAGCTTGTTTTTATTTTAGTGTTGGTGGATGATCAGCACTCTTTAGCAGTTGCTGGTTTAGAATACTGTGAATCCTAACTTAGTGACTCTGTCAAGTTCAACAACTGCCAATGGATACTAGCAATCCACCAACAACCAAATAGATTGATAGAAATTAGACTAGGCTTAACAATACTCCTGTCAATAAAATACATTTCTCCACTGTAATAAATGTTCTGTTTTGCGAAACAATCGATTGTATATAGATTGAATCAACAGCAACAAAATGGCTAAAAAGTTACAAATAGTACAAGAACAACAAACTTACAGTAGCAAAGCTGACCATAGTAACTTTATTCTATGCAAATTTAAAATTGTTTTACACATTTAGAAATGTATTGTTTTCAAAATACCGGTATGCACCCGCAATAATATGTGTATGCCAGCTTCACCCCTGCACAACATATAAACACAAATTGTCAATTATTTATGAGGAAGTGTATGGATTCTGAACCCATGGTATTGATCTTGTGTCATGCATTAAACTACCACTTTTTTACAAAATCTATAAAACTTTGTACTATCCTTGGGTTCTAGTTATTTTTATTTTTATTTTTTTGCGATGCGTTATTAGTCCTCCGCGCGGCCGCTGGCGATATTGACCAATTTTCATATATTTGCTGATGACACTAATCTTTTTTGTGCTAATGCAAATTTAATCAACCTTGAATCAACCATAAACAGAAACCTGGAAAATGTATGCGATTGGCTGGCTGCCAACAAACTCTCCCTGAACATTGACAAAACTAACTTTGTTTTGTTTCATCCTCCTCAACGAATTCCTAAATATAAAATTAAATTACTGGTAAAAGATAACCAGATTAAACAAGAAAAAATTGTCAAATACTTCGGAGTTCTAATTGATTCAAATCTGAGTTGGAAATATCATATTACCTACATCTCAAAAAAGATCAAACGATGCATAGGTATGATTTCGAAAATCCGTTACTATGTTGGTTTAAAAATCCTTAAGCAACTCTATTATACCGTGATCTATCCATATTTAATGTATTCCTTGCCAGTTTGGGGTAACACATATCCATCTAATCTTGAGGTATTACTAGTAATTAGGTTACAGAAAAAGGCATTACGAATTATGACCTTTTCAAGTTTTAATTGCCGTACCAGTCCTCTTTTCAAAAGCCTTAAAATTCTAAAATTTATGGACATGTTACATTTCCAGAATGCTCTGTTTATGTTTGATTTTCACTCAGGAAAATTACCATCTGTTTTTAATAGTTTTTTTAAAAACGTTACTGAAATTCATCGTTATAATACAAGATTGGCTGCAAAAAATTCCCTATATATTCCTAAAATACGCACGAATTATGGAAAGTTTAATATAAGATACTGTGGCAGTAAAACGTGGAACTCCATTGATAGTGAATTGAAATCTTGTAACAAGTCTCAATTCAAGTCGTTGTTAAAGGAGTCTCTACTAGAATCTTATTAGCTTTAGTTTAATGAAGTCTATTTAATATTTCTTATTTCTATATTGTTATATTTATAATACTCGTTTCCAGTGAAATTGTGCAAATAACCTGTACTTGTGCTACCTAGCTTGATTAGCCTCCTCATGGTTATTCTAGGTGGCCATTACTCTATTTTAATTAATTAAATCTTTGTAGCTTTATCTATGTATATTTACGAGTATAAATAAACTATTGTTGTTGTTGTTGTTGTTGTCGTCGGCGTCGGCGTCGGCGTCGGCGTCGGCGTCGGCGGCGGCGGCGGCGGCGGCGGCGGCGGCGGCGGCGTTGTTGGCGTTGTTGGCGTTGTTGGCGTTGTTGGCGTTGTTGGCGTTGTTGGCGTTGCTGGCGTTGCTGGCGTTGCTGGCGTTGCTGGCGTTGCTGGCGTTGCTGGCGTTGCTGGCGTTGCTGGCGTTGCTGGCGTTGCTGTCGTTGCTGTCGTTGCTGACGTTGCTGTCGTTGCTGTCGTTGCTGTCGTTGCTGTCGCTGCTGTCGCTGCTGTCGCTGCTGTCGCTGCTGTCGCTGCTGTCGCTGCTGTCGCTGCTGTCGCTGCTGTCGCTGCTGTCGCTGCTGTCGCTGCTGTCGCTGCTGTCGCTGCTGTCGCTGCTGTCGCTGCTGTCGCTGCTGTCGCTGCTGTCGCTGCTGTCGCTGCTGTCGCTGCTGTCGCTGCTGTCGCTGCTGTCGCTGCTGTCGCTGCTGTCGCTGCTGTCGCTGCTGTCGCTGCTGTCGCTGCTGTCGCTGCTGTCGCTGCTGTCGCTGCTGTCGCTGCTGTCGCTGCTGTCGCTGCTGTCGCTGCTGTCGCTGCTGTCGCTGCTGTCGCTGCTGTCGCTGCTGTCGCTGCTGTCGCTGCTGTCGCTGCTGTCGCTGCTGTCGCTGCTGTCGCTGCTGTCGCTGCTGTCGCTGCTGTCGCTGCTGTCGCTGCTGTCGCTGCTGTCGCTGCTGTCGCTGCTGTCGCTGCTGTCGCTGCTGTCGCTGCTGTCG
>CAXIUP010000228.1:247500-361349 GCA_964035015.1 Corallium rubrum | reverse complement strand
TGCTACATTCTGAAAAGTTTCGTTCAGAATAGTTCCTGTTTGCTACATTCTTATAAGTTACGCTACGTTCAGAAAAGTTACGCTATAAGTTCTGTAAGTTACGTTATAACGTTCCGAGAAGTTACGCTACAAACGTTCTGAAAAATTATGCTTTGTTCTAAGAAGTTACACAGTCATCACTCATCAGAAAAGTTGCACTACTTTCCAAGAAGTTATACGCTACGTTCAGAAAAGTTGTCGATACATTTAAAGGTGGTCTACAGTCGGTTCTGCGCATGTAGGGAACTGATGTTTACATCTTTATTTACAAAAAAATATTGATACCTTATTCAAGATTGTAAGCTTTTCTTACTTCCTCTTCATTACTTGTACCCAAAACAAAACATTTTCAAAAGAAATAGAAGAAATCCGAAGAGATATCCTCGCCGAATCGCTTGGTTTTCTGCCATGTTGTTCCCAACGGTTTACATTGAGCTGAGTACTTCATGTAATTATCTACGAATGTCATGTTTTGGAGCCCCCACTTGGCACATGCGCAGAACCGACTGTAGACCACCTTTAAAGAAGTTATATGTCACATTCTGAAAAATTACGCTCAGAAAAGTTATGCTATGGTCAGAAGTTATCTTTGTTCAGAGAAGTTGCGCTGCGTTCATAGAAGTTAAGATACATTCAGAAAAGTTGCGCTACGCTTCTAAGAAATCACTCTGAAGTATGTTCTGAAATATTACCTTACGTTGTAAAAAGTACTATACCTTAGTTGGTCGTTACGCTACATTTTTCAAAGATGAGCTTCGCAATTTTTTGTAGAACTGCTTCGCAGTTTTCAGGAATTTTCATATTAAATTGCTTCGCAATTTCCGAAGTGTTAATTTGGACCTTGGCGTACTTGATAATAGTGACGTTATTGCTGTCAATTTCAGCAATAAACTGGTCTTAGAAAATGAGAATTTGAATCGCTCGCGATGAGTTCTAACAAGCCATTTTGTGACACTCACTTCTTCAGGTCACTGCTTTTCATGGATGTATTAAATTAAAACGTTTCCGCAGTATTTCGGCCACCGAGGCTGCAGCAGCGTTTGAAATTGACAAACAATTGAAACGAATTTCCTTGAATAAAAACAAAAGGACGCTAAAAACAATCAGGGTCAAAGTTTAAAGTTAATTTGTCTGCATTACACTTCTGTGTTTTAATAACAGAGTTTCTTTATGTATAAACACAGTTATAGCAACGAAATCGAACCATGCACAGACACATGACATGATCATTGATCATTTGCGAACCAGTTAGTAAAATATATTCTTGCTTTGACCTTCACGGCGCAGTGAGGCTGAGGAAGAAGAATTTGTAGGCTTTCATGTTCACACATAAGATAGTGGTAGTCACGTTTGCAAAATAGGATATCTTACGAGTTACGTTAAATTTGAAGTTTACTTTAATATATCGTACATACTGCACTTCTTTCAATTCCATTGTATTAAACTTTCCAGCCAGTTGCAAGTGTATGCTATGATACGAGTTTAACTTTTGTTATACTTCTAATAATGTACTGTTTCATGGTTTTGCACAATATCACTGAGCAAGGTAATAATTTATTGCGTTTGCTCTTCGTTAACTTGAATAATTTTGATTAATATTTGTTAACTATCTTTACTAAACTGTAAAGTGGAACTAGCAAGAAAAAAGGTTCGCATGGCGAGAAATGGGGGACATAAGCGGGAGTAGCCTGCATTGATACCCGAGCCGCCGTTGCGCAATTAAACACGCAATTAAATACGCAATTAAATGACCATTTTCTAAGTAAAATATCGCTAAAATTCTCCAATTGTCGATTGATTCGAATTCTTAGTACCCTTTATGACATATTGTCGCTAAATTTGGTTCCTCATCCTAGAAAACAACACGTTTTCAAAGTCCAAGCGTCGTCGCGTCGACAGTAATGCTTTGTTGCTTGCCTGGTCCGGCGCTTTAGTTACGTTTGGGATTCAAACTTCAAAACAAACCCCAGTCTTCTCAACACAGCTCTCCCTGTATAACCCTAGAAAGCCTGGGAACAAAAAGGAAAGGTTACAATGTTTATTTGGAAGTGAAGATGGCGCGTAAGAAGATGGCGAAGCTCGAATATGGAGACATTTAGTCGTGGTTTCTGAACTGATTTTACGCAAAGTATCATATTTCTTTAGCCAAAATACATCGAATATTAGTGAAATCCATGACTGAAAACCGCAACGACGACAAATACAGGCTAGAAATGAAGAATATCATCGAAAAGACGGATCTTTATAGTAGCCGAATCAGATCGAAACTTGTATGGAAATAGTATACCTCTGTTTGATTTTCGATAACGTGAGCAGCAAGGTTGGTACAATTTGCGTATTCGCCATATTGGCTTATGTTAGACTTGTGCTCAAAATAGTATATCAAAAACCGCAACGGATTTAATATCTGTGGCATATCGCTGATGATATTTATATCGCCGATGTGTTGCACTATACGATTCAGATGGAAACATTTGAAATAATCTACTATTGACACTGCTACGACGATTGTTTTACTCATCCTCTATGTAAGTCCTATTAATCTTGCAGAACTTTTATAGTCAAAATTTTTGTAAGTGGGCATGCATTACGCGCATGCGTGACCATTATTTCTCGCCATGATACTGTGCATTATACACGTACATAATAAAAATAATGGTCATGGAAACGAAACATTGACCAGTTTTTGGTTGTTTTATTTTTTATTTGACATGGACGGGTGTTAAAAATTTAAAACATTTTCCGGACGGGTGTTGAAGAATTAAAACGCGTTCAGGGCGGGCTTTGAAAAAAAAGATTTTTTTGGTCTAGAGTTATCCGACCCGGTCCTCCCTATAAATAATGAACCGTCCCTTATTCAAAGATAATTTAATTCTAAAATTTGAAGATATTTATTTCTTTTGTTTAGGGAAATTTATGTATTCATACTTAAATAATCAACTTCCTCACAGTTTTGATAATTTTGTATTACCGACTAATCTCGTACATAGCTATAATACTAGAAATTCAAATCTACTTTATGTTCCATTTTGCCGAACAAAACTTCGACAATTCTCTGCTAGATATCAAGCTCCTTTATTTATTAATACGTTGAGCTCTGACATTCGCAATGCTACAACTATTTACTTATTCCAATCCAGACTTAAACGATATCTCTTTTCTCGTCTTTGAATTTATTTGTTTTTATTATTCTACTTATATACAACTTATTCTTTCTGATTTTGTAACTGTATACCGCTCATGAATGATTCTAAGTTAATATTAATCTTAAACAAAGAGAGGAAGCCCAACATTCCATAAGCCTATGGCTTCTAGTTGGGCTGCCTCGTCACTTTTCTTTTTCTATTTTTATTATTATGTTGTATTTAACTTTTATAAAGTGGCGAAATAAATATTGATTGATTGATTGATTGATTGATTGATTGATTGATTGATTGATTGACTTCTTAGAAGCGTAGCGCAACGTTTCTGAATGTATCTTTACTTCTCTGAATGTAGCACAACTTCTCTGAACGAAGGATATCTTCTGAACATAGCATAACTTTTCTGAATGTACCTGTAGCGTAATTTTTCAGAACGTGGCATATAACTCCTTTAAATGTAGCGACAACTTTTCTGAACGTAGCGTATAACTTTTTGGAACGTAGCGCAACTTTTCTGGTGGCTGTGTAACTTCTTAGAACAAAGCATAATTTTTCAGAATGTTTGTAGCGTAACTTCTCGGAACGTTATAATGTAACTTACAGAACGTATAGCGTAACTTTTCTGAACGTAGCGTAACTTATAAGAATGTAGCAAACAGGAACTATTCTGAACGAAACTTTTCAGAATGTAGCATAACTTCTCAGAACGTAAAGTAAAAGCCAGAAAGCGATGTAACGTTTTAAATGTAATTTTTCGGTTTATTATGTTTTTCCACGTAGCATATCGTCTCACAAGGTACATGTATTACATAGACTGAGAGGAACTACTGAAAAAAACCCGAAGCTGTTCTGAAGCGCTAATTCGGACCCTGTACGCCCACGCGGCGGGGAAAACTAGTTTTCCAGTCACCGTCAAAACAAAACCATTTTATACTCCTTCGTGACTGAATGCATGGTTCGTTATGAGGGGGGGGGGGGGGGGATAGGGGTATGCAAATTCGACAATCCGCTAGATTTTTTGGTCAAATCCGAAAAGTTCGCAGGTTTTTTTTGTTTAAATCCGGTTATTATTGTTAAAATTTTCGAATTCGCAAAATGTTGACGCCAATTCCAAAATCCGTAGGAAATACTAAGGAAATCCATAATCCGAAGCCAATTAACAGCAAAATCCGCAATCCGCCACTTTTACAGGATCCGCAAATCCGGCAGAAATTTAGTCCGAAACCGCCCGTTATGGAAGCATGCAGATTTTAGTACTTTAGTCTGGCGATTTTAATACTTGTCAACTGTCAAGGGAAGAAGTCTCTTATAATAGTTCGGCAACAAAGTGTAAACAAAGTGACAGAATTTTTCATAACCCATCATTTTGGCCGCAAATATTTTCACAACCCGTCTTTCTGGAGCAAAAAAAATTCTATAACCCGGTCATTTTTTACCGACCCGGTCCTCCCTATAAATAATGAACCGTCCCTTACAACCAACGAACAGCAATTGAAAATGACGAGTCTATATTATATATATAAAGTATATATTCTTTAGAATATAATAAACCTTTTATTAACCTCGCCTGCTTGGTCATTACGGAAAATATCAGACCTCGGTCTTTTACGTACAAACCTCGCCGCACCAACAGCATGACAGAATCAATCATGTTCCCAGACTTCTTCATAGCAATAATTTAATTTGATTTTTAAATTAATAAATAATTCATTCCTGGCCCAAGCTTTCCCCAAAGAAGAATATTAAAAATCACCTGGTATTAAACAAGAGTAAGATACTACTGATCGGTGGCCCATTGGGGTGGTGAAACAATACGAAATATTTGAATAAGAGCTAATTCCCGTACTGTACACCAATATGGCCACCATTTCATTGTTTTGGTACACCAATATGGCCGCCGTGACGTAAGATATAAACGCTCTATATGCTTCCAAAATGTGCACATGAAGACAACAAAATTCGGGGGGGGGGGAACTCTTAACCATATTTGACAGTTTCACTTTGACAGAATACCAACTTACACTGACTGTGTATTTTAACGTAAACTTTCAAGATGTCAAAGAAGATTACCTGATCTCTTTCGCCAGGTCGTCTCCCAGGTTTATCATACGAGAGAGCACGGTTCGTCAAAGACCTTCCTCTACCACATTGCCTTGAAGTTGAGTTTGTTACAGAAAGCTCGTCGTTTGAAAGTAGTGCGGCCTTTGGCAGTACAATTGAACTTAGTTTTAGTTTGCTGAATCCTCTGTATTTCCCGACCGGTCTCGCTGATATAAACTCGGAATCACCATTTTCATGGCGTGCAGTAAACGTTGAATCCATGCACTCCATATCCAATGTTCGCCAACGAGCCGCCATTTTGCGTTATGTCAGCTCAAATTGCCATCTCTCAAATAGAGATACGGTATCCACTTTCCATACAGAGTATCACCTTATTTATTTATTTTATTTATTTATTAAAAAATTGGGGGAAACACTTCATAAGCCCGTTTTAGTAATAAAAACAGTTGTATGAAGAATTTTACAATTAATTCGTTAACACCCAGTAGTAATTCTAGCTTCGTTTTGAAAAACTTTTCCAAAAGATCAAAAATTGATTATCGTGTTGGTGGATGGAAACGAGGCATGGTGGCGCGCTGATGCGAGAAACTGTGGCGGGAATGCAAATTATAAACAGAGGAGAGAAGTAAACAATAAACATGAGCATTTGTTGGTATTTAAGAGGCTATCTCCCTAAAAACCGACCAACGGTTTTTGAAGGCAAAAATGAATTTCCTTTGTTTTTCGCCCATTATTTACCTTTACCTCACTTACTATTAAACCGCTATAAAAATTATCACTTGATAATTTGTTCTTCATTTTTGAGACATTTTTTATGCTTCGGCTGGAACGGCTAAGATTCGAGCGGAAATGAGAGCCGACATACCTCGAAATGATCTTGTTATTTCTCCACCGAATTTAGATTTGGAATTTCAAATTTTTTTCTTGCAGTGCAATATATAGACCTCGTGTTTCATCTGGGTTGAAGGATACAAGCTCTGTTTTGTTTTGTATCAGATATGGTCTCTTTCTTTTGACTTACTTTTTAAATTCGCTTACGGCACCTGATTAGTCAAGTTTTATAAATTAAGATTTCTCTGAAGTGGCACCTAGCCTGGAAATGTCGTGTGTATTTCGTCGTAATATAATACCGTAAGTTTAGTAATTTTTTAAAAACATTTGTCGGCAAACGTATTTTGTAAGCGCACGAACCGCTCAAAGTTAAGCTATTGTTTCACTTTGTTTACATTGTCAGAACCGGAAATGCCTTACGCTTTGCAGATAAGGCCGTTTTCGTTTCTCAATATTACATAAAAACAACTTCTTTTTGTTTAAACTTATCCCTAGAAAGCGAACGGAGCATAATTTATAGGATCTATTCGGTTTTTAGGGTAAAAATGATTAAATATTCTATAGCCGATTCTTCATATATACTCATATACAATAGGAGCAGACATGTCGCAGCCTCTGGTCGCAGCCAAAGTGACAATTACATAATTATAATTCATGAGCAACTGAAAGTTTATCATTTTCTCTGTTTATTTCGGTGTACTGTTCATATTTTTATAGCATGAAAAGGTGGTAGCATCTTATACTCTGCAAGAATCGATTAAACGTCTTAAGAATTTTTAGACTTCACGAACAAATTAAATCGCTTCTCAGGCCTGGTTTAGACGTCGAAGTTCCGTCGCATTTAATTCGTCGAATTTAATGCGACGATTATGCGACGGAAGTGACACAGTTCGGTTTAGACGTCGAATTTAATGTGTCGCATTTAATGTTACGGTTGAAATTTAACGCCAAATAGCTCTTAAGTTGGTGTTTCGAGTTTCGAATTACCGCGCATTCCAATTTGCATGGCACCCAGCTGTTAAGAGAAACGCCATGTTTTTATCTTCAAGTGTGTATATCAAAAAGCTAAAACACAAAGAAGACCTTCAGAGGCTCTCTGTGTTTCAACATATGTCGTTGGTCGCCCGTTTGTCGTTAGTGAATGTATAAGCTTTCGCTTAAAGCTCTCTAATTCTTAAAACTCGATTAATGTGTCGCTTTCGGCTAGTTCGACAGTTTTCTTCAGCCGAAAACTCCAATACCTTTAGCAAGTAACCCTTTATTGCCACCCAACTTCATACTAATTGTTTTCGTCCGTCACAAAACATTCCGGACGATACAAACAAGTACGACATGTTGAAAATGATCTTCGTGGGGCCCACGAACTGTAAAATTGTTGGGTATTGAGGGATATTGTAGGATAGAAAAAGTGATTATACTAATTTATGCATTTTATTCGACTGTATTTTATGCGACGTCTAAATCAACGTCGCATTTCCGTCGAATTATGCGACACAGCTCGTCGCATAATTCGACAGCGTCGAATTAAATGCGACGCGTCGAATAAAATCGGTTTAGACGTTGCATTTCCGTCGGATAAAATTGGTCGCATTAAATGCGACGAATTAAATGCGACGGAACTTCGACGTCTAAACCAAGCCTCAGGCCTGGTCCATACGTTGTATTTAATTCAGACAAATTTAATTCATAGTTATTAAGGTCGACGTAAGCTCGATTTCGTTTCATGCGACGAATTTAATTCAGTGACGAGCACGGAAAATCCCTCTAGATCGCGCCAAAAACGTCTAATACGCATGCGAAGTAAACAAAAATCTGATCACTGCCACAAAAAATATGTTATCATAACTTATGCATTTAATTCGATGCGACGATAAGCGACGTCTGAAACCAACACGCATTTCAGACGTATCCATCTCACCGTGACGGATACAACGTCTCAGACGAATTTAACTCTTCAGTCGAATTTAAATTCGTTTCATATGTCGCACTACAGTCGCATTTAATTAATTGAGTTAAATTCGTCCTAAATTTAAGCATGAGCAAAAATATATCCTCTCGGCGGAAAGGACCGGATAGGCAGTATTTTTTATGTGAATAACTCTGAGAAGATATATGAAAAGTTTTAGGTCTTCTGAATTTGAGCATGTCCTGAAATAGAATTACTGCATCATGTGAACTATTTCCACTCGCGCGTCGCGTTATTATCACCTATTGCGCTCCTCCGAAATCTGAATGTTTTCAGCGGTCAAAATGAGTAGTGGTGACAAAGAAACAGTTTTTATAAAAAAGTGAACATTTCGAACTACGTATCAACGCGCGTAACAGATTCATAGTCATTCGCCGCGTATATCACAACACGTGCATGGCACGTGCATGACAGGTGACCATAATTTTATCTATTCTAGTAAAGGAATCAGAGAGCAGCATTGTTTATAGCTTTAAAATAAAGTCAAAATTGTTTAGACATGGATGGAAATTGTTCGCTTTCTGGACTCGGGGGTATTTGTTGTGGTGAAAATCGTGGAATGACTAATATTGTGAATCTAAACGAGTGTCAACAGAATATTCAAGTTCACCTCTCAAGCTGTCACATTTCGAAATCAAATTTGAAAGAATATGAGCTTCTTTTATTAAGAGCTGGATTGTTCAATGTTACGGAAGAACAATCTAAAAACATAACTGTATGCCCAAATCATCGCAATAATTTAGGAAGATTTTGGAGGCCACTTCGGTCATGTCAGTATCCTGAGCATTCTGGTCCAATACGACAGTGTAAAGGAAGAGACGTTATTAATGTCCAGCTTTCCCAGACAGTCTTCAAGATATATGGAAAACTTGTTCAAATAGGATCTCGTGAGTATTTTTAACCGATTTTCTGGTGAATAAATAAATATTTAGCAAATTTTGACTCCAGTACTAGAAATTTTAATTTTTCGTAAATAAGTATCAAGATAAAGAAACAGTGGCTTTACCGCCCCTTCGCCCGTTTTTCGCCAGCCCTCCGGCTATTGCGCATGGAGTACTGATGAGTCCGTGGTGCGCCGCGTAAGTTGTGGATTGGTATGTGGCAGTGTGGGCACCTTTAAGCTGGAATTTTAATATGTGTAAATTAAACGTCGTGCGTTCGTCAGTTCTATTGTGCAATTTGAATTCTTGGTTTTCATCTGACGTCATGGCGGCCATATTGGTGTGCACAATCTTTATCCTATGAGAAATTTTGTGTTGTCTCACCACCCCAATGGGGCCACCGATCTCGTCATTAAAAACTATTTATAGTTTTCTACTTCGTTTTCTACTTCACGCGCTTAGTGAAAATCCAGCTTTACTAATGCATGTTTAATCTAAAATGAAGAGAATAGACTTGGGCCGAGTTGTCGCAATACACTAATGGGTATCACTAGCGTAAGGACCTCACGACTGAGAAATTAGACCATGGTAAGAATACAGTATTTAGTTATTTGAGGGCCTCTTTGGCTACAATTTCTCTTGAGTAGCTCTAGTTAATTTACTGCAGTAGATATCCTTTATCGATTATTGACTTACAGCCATATGTAGACAGTGTCGAGATACGTACAAAGAAGAAATGAAGAAAGAGGGTGCATGGGTACAACCGACAAAGCAAGGTGGTGATTCTGATGACAAACGGTATGATTGAAATGAAATGCATGATAATATTCAAACTGGGTTACAAATATCATTGTAATATATTTTTACTATAAGAAAATAAAATAGTTGTGAGGTTGGTGAATATAAACATACATCTATACTGCGTTTACAGTGATCTCCAAACGCCACAAAACGAAGAAAAAAATGGTCGGGAACCCATTAGCTTTACCGCCCTTTCCTCTCCACCCGGAGCAGACAAACCTGCAGAAACATCGTTATGGACGCCCAGCTGTTGGACCGATAATTCAAGCGATAGTGACGAGGACAAAGCAGAGCGTTCTGATGTTAAAGAGCCACCAGTTTTGTCAACATATAACAAAGCTTTAAAAGATCTGTCCGAACTCGCAGATTTCCGAACGCCATCGCAACTCAAGTTTCAACTGCACGGCAAGCTTGACACTGCTACACGGAGTGAAAAGGAGGAATGTGTAGAAAGAGCGACAGAAGCGTGCAAGCTGGTATGTGACATCATAGCACCAGACGATGGAAAAACACTTTTCGAGTGTTTACCACAGAAGGAACAGAACGTCCCAGAGAGTCTTCGTCTTCTAATTAATGCATTTACCGAAGCACCTACGCGAAATCTAAAAACACAAATCCTGAGCATCTATGCCTATGAATATTCGATGACGAAACTTCAAACGTTACATGAACCATATGTCAAATTAAGCAAATGGCAGATTAAGAGAGCACGAGCCCACGCTAGAAGAAATGGTCCTGGAGTCGCTGTCATAAAACCAAAAACCCATCGGATAAGTTTGGATATGGTTAAGGTGGATCACTTTGTGGACTTTGTTAATCGTCCCTACTTCCATCAAGATGTCGCATTCGGTATGCGCAAGCTGAAACTTGAGAGTGGCGAGACTATTGAAATGCCAAATGTTGTTCGTACAGTGACAAGGTCCACAATCGTAGCACAGTATTTTCAATTTTGCAAGGACGAAAACTTCGAATCCTTGAGCAGGTCGACGCTCTTTCGCATTCTTGAAGTTAGGCAAGCATCGCAACGTAAGTCTCTGCAAGGTTTGGATAACACGGCTGCAGAAGGATCAGCTGCTTTTCAAGAAATGTGCAATATTTGTAAGCAGCTTGTGCAATCGGGAATGGACAAGACATGGTCTCAATCGATAATCAACAGGCTCGACAAAGCGAAGCAATATCTGAAAACAGACTATAAAGTCCATTGTCAGGAGAGTGAAAGTTCGTGTGCTGATCACTGCCGGTTATTTGCTTTAAATGATCCAACAGATAAGGACTTTAGAACAGAGTGTGGGCATACTCATTCATCGATCTGCGAAAATTGCGATAATCTGAAATCTACTCTGAACGAACTGCGACGAAAGATTGAAGATCATAAGCACCACTTGTTCAGTCAGGAACAGAGAGATGATTTACTCCACGATTTTAACCAAGCACAGGAGAACATAATGAAATGGAAAGCGCACATTTTACGCTCAATTAATCAAGAAAAGGCAAAACAGCAGGTGCTAGAAAACTTGGATGACTCGTCAGTTTTAATAGTTGCAGATTGGGCCATGAAATTTCAGCAAAAACGGTTTCGAGAGAAGCAATCAGACTGGTATGGTAAACGAGGAATGAGTTGGCACATTAGTAGTGTCGTCTCAAAGGAACTGACCTCTGACGGAAAGCAAACTGTAGTCGTTACATCTTATGCGCACTTGTTTGATTCATGTACTCAGGACTGGTTTTCTGTGGCGTCGATTATTGAAAATCTCTTTCAAACTATCAAGACTAACTCGCCCAGTGTAAAAAGAGCCTTCCTTCGCTCGGACGAGGCCGGATGCTATCACAACAACATGCTGGTGGCAGCACTCAAAGATATTGGTGACAGGGTGGGGATCTCCGTTATGCGATCCGATTTTTCAGAGCCTCAGCAAGGCAAGGACATTTGTGATCGGATAATTTGCCCTTTAAAATCGTCGGTCCGAAGATTCTGCGACGAGGGGAATGACATTATCAGTGCGAAAGACATGCATGCAGCATTGGTAAGGCGCCCTGTTAAGGGAACCACTGCTTCTGTTAACGAAATTAATGAATCAGTAACAAAACTTGAAGTAAATAAAGTCCAAAATTTTAACAGCTTCCATAATTTCCAGTACGAAAATGAAGGCGACGTTAGAGTATGGAGAGCATTTGGTGTCGGACAAGGAAAGAAAATCTCTTCCACTTCTATTTACGTCAGCCATCAAGAAAACACAAAGCTACAAGTCAAAACTATGTTTCCTCACGTTCAAATTCAAAGACAGACGACTTCGGAAAGCCCTAGAGCTGCTGATTCTTCCAACAATGAAGAGAATAACGATTTATTTGACTGCCCGGAACACGGTTGCAACTGTACTTTTTCCACATTTGACGACTTAGAAGTCCATTTAGACGTGGGACAACACCATCGCTTTATAAACAACGAAGGTGTTTATGACACTTTGAGGCGAGAATGGGCAAGAAACTTCACAACTGTAACAGGGAGTGCCTCATCAACATTACACAAAGAGACGACATTATTACAAGGCCAATGCCACTTAGAAATGGGCTGGGCATTGAGCAAAGCTAGATCTGGTTCTGCGCGTTTTCCACCAAATGTTCGTCAATATCTTGTCAAAAAATTTGATTATGGAGAAAGGACAGGCCACAAATATGATCCAGTGCAAACATCTTTGGACATGAGACATGCAATGAATGAAAGCGGTCAAAGAATATTCAAAAGAGAAGAATGGTTAACTGCCCAGCAAATTAAAGGAGTTTTTTCAAGATTAGCCAAGACACAGCGGAAATCAAACAACAAGAATGTGGACGCTTACCTTAAAAATCTCGACTTGGAAGAGGACCAATTGGAGAGCGACGGCGAAGAAAATGAATTGCGCGAGGAACTGATAAGCAGTATCACGAATGAAATAAATATAATTCATCCGATTTTCTATGACGCATACGACCTTTGCGAATTACATCGAGAACAGAGATTGGCTGTGTTCAAAGTTGTTATGCTTAGACAAATATGCGAATATTTTGAACTTCAGTTTAAATCAAAAGACAAGAAAATTGATCTTATCGACAATATTTCGAGCATGGTAGAAAAATGCAGTTGTCACAAAGCCTGAGAACGTCTAGTTTTTCCAGATTTTAAAGGGCCACGTAAAGACAAAAACCAATGCCGAAAGAAGCGCTTGATGCCTACTATTCGTTGTTTTGGAACATTCTATTACGAATTTATACTTGTCAAAATTTTAGTAAAAGACGATAGTCTGGCCATCAGTAAGGATTTCTGTTGTCGCGTGTTTGATGTTTATCCGAAAAATGGTATAATATGTAAAGTTATGTTTTAATACTATAAACATTCAAACAGTGTAAGCGTGAACCATTCTATTTCAGGACATGCTCAAATTCAGAAATCCTAAAACATTTCATGTATCTTCTCAGAGCTATTCACATAGAAAGTGCTGCCTATCCGGTTCTTTCCGCCGACAGTTTTACTTAGATATATTTTTGCTGCATGCTTGAATTTAGCGGCGATTTAATTTTTTCGTGAAATCTAAAAAAATTCTTAAGACGTTTAGTAGATTGATGCAGAGTATAAGATGCTACCATCTTTTCATGCTATAAAAATACGAACAGTACACCGAAATAAACAGAGAAAATGATAAACTTTCAGTTGCTCATGAATTATAATTATTTAATAGTCACTTTGGCTGCGACCGGAGGGCTGCGACATGTCTGCTCCTATTGTATATGAGTATATATGAAGAATCGGCTATAGAATATTTAATCATTTTTACCCTAAAAACCGAATAGATCTATAAATTATGCTCCGTTCGCTTTCTAGGGATAAGTTCAAACAAGAAGAAGTTGTTTTTATGTAATATTGAGAAACGAAAACGGCCTTATCTGCAAAGCGTAAGGCATTTCCGGTTCTGACAATGTAAACAAAGTGAAACAATAGCTTAACTTTGAGCGGTTCGTGCGCTTACAAAATACGTTTGCCGACAAATGTTTTTAAAAAATACTAAACTTACGGTATTATATTACGACGAAATACACACGACATTTCCAGGCTAGGTGCCACTTCAGAGAAATCTTAATTTATAAAACTTGACTAATCAGGTGCCGTAAGCGAATTTAAAAAGTAAGTCAAAAGAAAGAGACCATATCTGATACAAAACAAAAAGCTTGTATCCTTCAACCCAGATGAAACGCGAGGTCTATATATTGCACTGCAAGAAAAAAAATTGAAATTCAAAGCTAAATTGGTGGAGAAATAACAAGATCATTTCGAGGTATTGTCAGCTCTCATTTCCGCTCAAATCTTAGCCGTTCCAGCCGAAACATAAAAAATGTCTCAAAAATGAAGAACAAATTATCAAGTGATAATTTTTATAGCGGTTTAATAGTAAGTGAGGTAAAGGTAAATAATGGGCGAAAAACAAAGGAAATTCATTTTTGCCTTCAAAAACCGTTGGTCGGTTATTAGGGAGACACAAGAAGTAAGATTATATGTGATTATACAATTACATAAAATTTATATCCGGTATGATGCTATTGTTTTGAGAACCAATCACAAACCGGAGCTTTCCTGTACTTAGCCGCAAGTAAAGACTTCTCTATGGAATGAAAACGTTTTGTCTACGTTGCCTTTACGCGTCAATACACTTTTCCGCACAACAATTTCAATCACCGGACAATTAACCGCGTTTTCGCTATAGAGAGGTAGTTAAAAGATTTGGAAAAGAATTCACCCACACCTATAACCTATATATATGAGATATTGTATATATCTGTTGTGTAGATTCGATATATATGTTATATGTATATGAACTAGGTCTATAGCAATTTTTATGCGAGTATAATGTATATATATATATATATGCGCGGGGGCGAAGGCTTAAGATGGCTGAAGTGAAGTACTTCTCTAACGAATTAAAAAGTCTTCTATCTGTTGTCTGTAGGCGGAGATTATAGTTTTGCTTAAAAGGAATATAAATCTCCGTAAAATAAGTCAAGTTTTGAGATGTATATAGACCTGTAGTTGAAAGACGGGTAATAATAGTAATTCTAAGAGGTTATACACATGTATAATATATGTATGATATGGAAATATCTGTTGTCCAGATTCTGTATATATATATTATATAAATGTCTATTAGATATGTATATGTATTATATATTTTGTACTTAAAACATAGATGATATCAGTAATTGATGGAACTTACGAATTGACAGTATATACGAATTCTTTCCGGAGTATAATATATATATACATATATATATATATATATATACATATATATATATATACATATATATATATATACCTATATATATATATATACATATATATATATATATATATATATATATATATATATATATACATATATATATATATATACATATATATATATATATATATATATATATATACATATATATATATATATATATATATATATATATATATATATATATATATATATATATATATATATATATATATATATATAACAATGGAGAGATTGTTATACGCTAATAATTGTGTTCCTAATACCGGTCGTTTCGCTACAGAGTCGTTTCGCTACAAGTCGTTTCGCTACATACATAAAGTCATTTCGCTACATACATGAAGTCGTTTCGCTACATACATAAAGTCGTTTCGCTACATACATGAAGTCGTTTCGCTACATCTTTCGTCTGTCCCTCTTTATATGACCGACAGTGTTGCCAAGATCAAGTTTCGTAAAGAACCCAACAAGGGTCTGAAAAGCACTTTCCGTGTTTCACATATATAGCAATCTGAGCCCACTGTATCAGTGATACTTTATTTGGATAAAGTACTTCATCTTGTCTAAATCAAACGAATACATAAAGAACGCAGGGACTAGTACTGGTTAACTTAAGGCTAGTGGAGTATGATCACTGAGTATGATAAATTTTAAAATAAATTAACATTGAAATCAGCTTTTTTTAAAACCGGAACTGTTTGCTCTGGAAAAATCCCAAGAAAAATCCCAAGGTTGAATGCAAAGTGTATGCGAAATACAAAAAATCATCCGAAAATACAAATTATTTTAAGATGCAAAGTGTATTCGAAAATACAAAAACCACCCGAATTCTTAAAGAAAGATCCTTAGCCTTCGAGTGTCTTTTCAAACATGTTGTTAACGCAGTTTCGCATCCGAGTACTAATTGATGTGATGACATGTAGATACTGTGACGACGTGTTTTTATATCTTTTTAGCATGGTTCCCAGTTGAACAAGACCATGTGCGTGTTATCTTGTTCACAGTTACCCCACTTCTCCCTTTCGCTTATTATAGGATTACTAAATGTTCTAGAACCGTTTTTCGAACTAGCAAATTAAGATGTTACTTTTATGTCATGCGCATTACAGATCTTCTTGTACCACAATTTCATCAGTGTTGTTTTGATATGGATATAAAT
Organism: Corallium rubrum; assembly: GCA_964035015.1. Taxonomy (NCBI): domain Eukaryota; kingdom Metazoa; phylum Cnidaria; class Anthozoa; order Scleralcyonacea; family Coralliidae; genus Corallium; species Corallium rubrum. The sequence continues at coordinate 345,159 of CAXIUP010000228.1, read as the reverse complement.
AGATTGCTACTTAGAACTATCCTGTGGCTGGCAAAAGTTAAAGGTGGCATCGATACGCGTAGGTGCGCATTATGAGTTTGGGTCTCGGTGCAAGTCCTCCCATGCAACCAGTCGAAGTCGTCCATCGACTAATATTGGAGTCCTAGTGGGGTTAGGAGGCTGGCATCATAACCAAGCGTGATTGTTCCGTGGGGTGGGTGTCAGCTATGGGCGCAATTTTTTCACTAAAAACTTATGTTATAAAAAATAATTTAATTGAAAAATGTCAGTGTGGTTTCAGAAACAAAACTGACAGGTATTAGACAAGGCTTGCGCGCGGCAAGCGTTTGTGCTCATTAACAATGCTTCACTAGTCGCTCATTGTCTTGAGATTCTTTGCTTTTGAGTGTTTTTTTTTGGCACTTGGGGTTTCGATAAGTTAAAACGATTTTATGATTTGGGCAATGTTTTTGATAATTTTGATTGCATTCAAAATGTGTAGCCTTGCTTGGTGAAACGCCGCGTGTTTGTATAGGTAATAGCATGGTTTCGAGTGCAATTTGGAAAAAACATGCACGAGTGAGTTTTTCAAAGACTACCCAACGTTTCGACACTCAGAACTAGTGTCTTCATCAGGGGTGATTGTTGTTAAGACAAGTCCCATATTTATATTCTCATAGAACCATGAATGACGTTATCTATCAACAAGATGCAAATAGGCTTCTGGCAATGGACCACCATCATCGCGATTTAATGGCGCGTGGGCGCTAATGATGTGCCATTAGCAACGTCGTTGATGGTACCGCGGAATGGTCCCACGCAATCTCATGGTTGGTTTTGCACACGTGCTCTTGTTCTTTTTTGTTCGGTTCATGGATTCCCCCCCCCCCCCCCCCCCCACTTGGGGTTTCTATTTTATGACTTGAGCAATCTTTTTGATGATTTTGATTGCGTTCAAAATGTATACCACCCAACATGCCGCGTGTTTGTAGTGAAATTCAGCAATTTTGGCGTAATGCAAACATATGCGCACTTCAATAAAAATCCTGAATATCTTATCCTGTCTTCTTCCTTTTATATAATTCTAGGGAAAAAACTACTCTAAACATAAGAATGGCCTTTGCCGAAAGCGTATGCGGTCACTAGTCGCTCATTGTCTTTGAGCAATACAATGGTAAATATTTGGCGGGAAGAAATTTTTGATTGTAATCGATTCAATCATGATTCAGTCGGACTTATGATATTATAAGCCTTCTACCTACTCAAAACCTTTGCGAATAATGAAAAGAGATATGTCTCATCCAACAACTATAATTTAACAGGTTGGCGGTGTGTAACAAGTTGGCGGCATTTCCTATCGTTCATTGATTGCAATAAATTAAAATATGAATGAGCGAATGATCTCATCTCTTTAAGCCGCGCCGCAACACGTGTATAAAAGAAAGAAAATTCTTGTTTAAGTTCATATTCGGTCCTCCAATCATCCAGTCAAGAACTCAAGACTTCATTACGAATTTAATTCCATGGCTTCAAGTGACACATGTATCGTGCGTAAGGAGCTCGTACGACCCAGACAGGAAGGACTAACTTTGCGACGGCTGTAATAAATGGAACGATCGAACTTGTAACACGGGTATGTTTCAACTAACACGTTTTTAGCCATTTTAAGAGTACGCGCTGTTTTGAATGAAATTGTAGCAGTTTAGACACCCAATAGAGTGCAAACATTCATGTCGATGTAGACAGAGGACAGACTCGGAAAATTTCACCTAAAAACCATAAAAAAATTTGATTTAAGAAATCTCCACAAGTTTTAGAGAATAGATATAAAGAATAGATACAAAGAATATATATAAAGAATAGATATAAAGAATAGATATAAAGAGTAGATATATAGAGAATAGGGAATAGAGAATAGATATAAAGAATAGATATAGAGAATAGATATAGAGAATAGATATAGAGAATAGATATAGAGAACAGATATAGAGAATAGATATAGAGAATAGATAGAGAATAGATATAGAGAATAGATATAGAGAATAGATAGAGAATAGATATAGAGAATAGATATATAATATATATATAATCCAATCCACACTCAGTCCAATAGAAACTCCAGTGAAGAGTTTAACAATCCATTGAGTGAAGAGTCAAATGATTGGTCTGGTGGAAACCCCAGTGACGAGTCCTCGCTTGATGACCCATCCATCCATGAGCAAGATTCAAGTTTTGCTCTAACATACGCGATAGTAGAACAGAGTACAAAAAGAGGGCGGAAGAAACAAATTGACAGTAGAGGGTACACATACAATGTACAGCGACAACGAGGTGATATAACAGATTGGCAGTGCACAGTCCGTAGAAAAGTTAACCCATGCAAAGCCAGGATAACCCAGCGTGGAGTTGCACACTTTCAACATGGTGAACATGGTCATAACCATCCAGCGGAAGTGGGAGCAGCAATGGTGGCCAGAGTAACTTCTTGTGTAAAAGCCAAAGCAGTGGAAGATGTATTTAAGTCAGCAGCAGCTATTGTCGATGAGGTAATTATAACCATGCCAGTGTCCATCGCATTTTTTAAGACCAATGAAACAGAATTGTTATCTAAAAGTATTTATTTCGGTTTTATCTTTTTTGTAGGTTTGTCTGGAGGAGCTTAAAGACATACCATGCCCTAGTTTACCAAAGCCAGGATATATTGCTCGGCAAGCAAACAGGATGCGCCAACGACTGAGACCAACAGAACCAACAACTTTGGATTTTGATTTAGAAGAAGAGCATCTCCCAGATGAATTTCTCCGCGCAGACTTACGTGTTCTTGACCGCCGCCATCTTGTGTTTGCAACAAATGAACAACTACAGCACCTCTGTAATGCCAAAACATGGTATATTGATGGCACCTTTAAACTATGTCGGCATCCTTTCACACAGCTTCTCACAATAAATGCATTTGTAAGGAAGGACAACTGTGTGAAACAAGTGCCTCCTATTTGTACTAATGTCTGGGCGGAAAAAGAAAGATTATCGTAAGGTAATAAACTGTAACATAAAACTGCAACAATTTATACATTAAATACACTTTACATTACTCACCAAGATTTCATTATATTTTCAGGTAATTAAAACAGTGCTAGATTTGCTTCCCTCCTCACTTTCATTAAAGAAGATCACCATTGATTTTGAAAAGGCCTTGTGGAGTGTTCTAAAGCAGCTGCTACCTGATGTGAAGTTGATGGGTTGTGCATTCCACTGGACTCAAGCACTGTGGAGAAAGGTCAGTTCGGCTGAGTTCCAGCATAAAAACGTCAAATAAATAAATATATATATATACATACATATATATATATACATACATATATTTAAATAAAATTATAAATTTCTTTTTCTATTTCAGGTTCAAGCATTAGGTCTTCAAGGTGCCTACACTAATGACCGTGGTACCCACACATACCTTAGAAAGATTATGGCTTTACCCTTTCTCCCCAAGACAAAAATTACACTAATGTTCCACAAATTAGAGAATAAAGCATCGACATCCCGACTGCGTGAGTTCACCCAGTATGTGAAGTCCACATGGATTGAAAGTGCAACTTGGCCACCATCATCTTGGAGTGTGTACATGCAGTCTGTTCGCACAAATAATGATGTTGAAGGATGGCATCATGGGTTGAACCGCCGTGCATCTGGAAAGTCACAGCTTCCAATGTACCTTCTCATCAACCTACTCCACAGAGAAGCTCGTTTAACCTCCCTCCAGATCCGGCTAGTGTCTGACAAGAAGCTGGAAAGAAGTCAGCGAAAGAAGTACAGGAATCTGCAAGCTAGAATCTTTAACCTTTGGGAAGAATTTGAGAATGGTGAACGCAATGTGAAACAGCTGTTGAATGCCTGCTCACATTTGAATGGACCAACAGTTTAAGCTATGTTATGCAAAAACAAACAATGCAAAGTAACATTAATACACTGTATGAATATCATAACAATATATCAGTTTTAATTTTAAACTGTTCTAAATATTAAATTTTTGCAGTTCGTTGCATATTACTGTATTTCTGTAGCCACTACCAAAGCCTGAGAAAATATTTTGGTGAAAAAAATGTATATAACATAATTAGCTTTAAATGGCATTTAATTATAATACAATGGATGTTAAACCCAAACCGAATATACATCAAGAATTGGTGAATTTTATCACTAGATTTTCCTCGCACTTCAATACCGGCTACAGAAATACAATAATGCACAGCCAGTTGGTAATTTTCTTGAGTGATTTAATTACAGTATAAACTTGCTTTACTTTACACTTTGCTATACTACACTTTATAGTACACTACAAACTTTCTAGGCTGATTTTAAAACTTTTGTCGGCTTCATTTAACTATTCGATGTAATTATAGAGTTAATCAACAAAACACTCACCGAATTTGTCTTCCATTACTATAATATCAAGATATTATCAGATTCCATCTTTTTTATTTCCATCTTGAATAAATTCGCTGATTCGTCATACCTGGTCGTACCCAGTACGAGCGCTCGTAGGCAGCCATACACGACCATTAAACCTCTATATTATTCTTATTAAAGATTCGATCCTCTAGAGAAACAGTCTATTCAACTCAAGAGGCTGCAATATATGTGGTGCAGCTAAGTCCAGCTACTAGTGTCACTACTAAACATTTGGCCCGAATATTGGATATGGTGAGAAACTTTGTCACATGTAAGCTTTGCATTTATTAGTCTAGTTCCAGACCCACTTTCAATACAATAATATTCGTATTCGCACATCGGCACACTTAAAACGTTATTAATAAGAGATAAACTTACATGACTGTAGCAAATCAACTTAATAGCCGAAGCGACGACTTAAGGTGGCTCCATACAGTTTCTTGAAAAATGGAAAATACAAGTTTGAGAGTCCAAAACACGTGATTAAACAATTCGGAAAAAGAATAAAACTAAATGTTATGCATAGTTAAACACTCGGACAATCAAAAAGTGTTTCCAAATAAATTGCACCAGTTGTTGCTATGGCAACAGTGACATTTCAAAATGGCTGCCAATTACCCATCAAACTAATTTAATTCGAAAAAAACTTTGGTGACCCCCAAATTTTTTTTCATTAAAACTTTCCTGGAAGTATGACTAATCATTATGCCGATTTAAAAAAAATTCTGTAGAACGAAATTTTTTAAAAATTAACAAACATGATTTTTCTGGAAAAAAAAAGTTCCTTCTACAGAATTTTTTTTAAATCGGCCTATTGATTACTCATACTTCAAGAAAAGTTTTAATGAAAAAAAAATTGGGGGTCACCAAAGTTTTTCTCGAATTAAATTAGTTTGAAGGGTAATTGGCAGCCATTTTGAAATGTCATTGTTGCCATAGCAACAACTGTTGCTATTTATTTGGTAACAGTTTTTGATTGTCCGACTGTTTAACTATGCATAACATTTAGTTTTATTCTTTTTCCGAATTGTTTAATCACGTGTTTTGGACTCTCAAACTTGTATTTTCCATTTTTCAAGAAACTGTGTGGAGCCACCTTAACACAAGTAGCGAAACGACTAATGTAGCGAAACGACTGACTTTATGTATGTAGCGAAACGACTTGTAGTGAAACGACTCTGTAGCGAAACGACCGGATACCTATATATATATATAGGCCGCGGGGGGCGAAGGCTTAAGATGGCTGAAGTGAAGTACTTCTCTAACGAATTAAAAAGTCTTCTATCTGTTGTCTGTAGGCGGAGATTATAGTTTTGCTTAAAAGGAATATAAATCTCCGTAAAATAAGTCAAGTTTTGAGATGTATATAGACCTGTAGTTGAAAGACGGGTAATAATAGTAATTCGAAGAGGTTATACACATGTATAATATATGTATGATATGGAAATATCTGTTGTCCAGATTCTGTATATATATATTATATAAATGTGTATTAGATATGTATATGTATTATATATTTTGTACTTAAAAGATAGATGATATCAGTAATTGATGGAACTTACGAATTGACAGTATATACGAATTCTTTCCGGAGTGTAATATAATATATATATATATATATATATATATATATATATATATATATATATATAATATATATATATATATATATATATATATATATATATATATATATATATATATAAATATATATATATATATATATAACAATGGAGAGATTGTTATACGCTAATAATTGTGTTCCTAGTACAAAGATATTTGAAATGACTTACTTTGAGGCGCACAAGTCTGTCTGAATAGTACAGTAATTGTCCACTGAGTTCGGAGACGTCGGCCAAAGGTGCTGTCGAAAAGACGAACAAGAAGGCTAATGAGTTGTCCGCAGGGGGTGAAGTCGTAAGATGGCGGCGACGGTTTATTGACATTTAATTGTTTCGCAGTAAACAATGACAAGCCGGGGGAAGTCTGTATTTGTCTAGTCGTCTTTTTTGTGACGAAAATAGTGTTTTTTGTTGTTTTTTTTAATTATATATATATAATGGATTTGGCTATAGGTCCGGCAGCCGGAAGTCGTTCATGAAAAACTAATGGTCTGTCAATCGATTGCAGTATCTGCACGGCCTGAATCCTCTCTATAATTGCGTATTTTTGTCCTGTCTGTCACTGACCACGGTGACTATCAGCCGCTGAAATTCCAAAAACGTTTTTGCGGCACCTTTAGTTTTGGTTGAACGACGTCCGTTTACCGGACCTGTATTTACCTCTGCGAATTAAATGTGAAATATCTCAAAATCTTGTTCTTGCCAGTTCCTAATATTTCACTGGGATGTTCCGTGGGCAGTGCTTCATCAGTTCCGAATGTAAAAATAGGGGTTTAGAAATCGTGAGAACAATTAATTTTATTTAATTATATATATATATATAATATATATAATCGAAGTGTATGGCTATAGGTCCGGCAGCCGGAACTCGTTCCCGAGAAACTAATGGTCCGTCAATCGATTCCATTGTCTGCGGGGCATGAAAAGCTGTGGAATAGCGTATTTTTGTCCTTTCGGTCACTGGCGACTAGGAGTATGAGTCACTGAAATTCCCAAAACGTTTTTGCGGCACGTTTAGTTTTTCTTGAACGAGGTCCGGTTACCGGACCTGTATTAACTTCGCAGAATTAAATGTGAAATATCTCGAAATCCTGCCCTTCCAATTTCCTAATATTTCACTGGGGTATTCCCTGGGCAGTACTTTATCAGTTCCGAATGTAAAAATAGGGGGTTAGAAAAGGTCGGAAAAATTACAATAACTTATGACATAGAGAGTCACATTTTCATATATTGATATAAGTTATGCTTAGTCATGATTTAAAAATTTTTATCCATAGAACTGCAATAAAAGGTTACACTGTGAAGTGTTAATAACTGGCTTGTGGCAGCCAAGCGTTCATAGCGACGTTGCTTTTTGATCCTTCGATGTCGGCTCTTCCTATCATTGCGAAGCAGAATTCGCCAAGCGTCGGATTGTTCACCCGCCAATAGGGAACGTGAGCTGGGTTTAGACCGTCGTGAGACAGGTTAGTTTTACCCTACTGTTGAAGTGTTGTTGCAATAGTAATTCTGCTCAGTACGAGAGGAACCGCAGATTCAGACAATTGGCATTTGCACTTGGCTGAAAAGCCAATGGTGCGAAGCTACCATCTGTTGGATTATGACTGAACGCCTCTAAGTCAGAATCCGTGCTAGAGCAACGATTCATTCCTCTGGATGATCTTAGGCGAACGAGAATAGAGGCCCCCGGGCCTCCTGCGTCACAACGTGCCGACGAGCAGACTACGCTCCGATGTACTACCCTGAGCAAAATCTAAATTTTCCAGAGCTAAATCCTTTGCAGACGACTTAAATAAAGAACGGGGTATTGTAAGCAGTAGTACGGTGGCCCAGAAGTGTCACAACACATTTCAAAATCCACAACACATTTCAAAATCGACAACACATTTCAAAATCCACAACACATTCCAAAATCCACAACACATTTCAAAGTCAAGATTCACAACACAAATAAATTTACACAACACAAATTTAAAATTCGCAACGCATTTCAATATTATCAGAAACACATTTCAGAATTGACAACACATTTCAAAATCGACAACACATTTCAAAATCCACAACACATTTCAAAATCCACAACACATTTCAAAATCCCACTATCTTCGTTCAAAACTGTCCGCGTCTATGCGTAGGCTAAGTAAAGTCCCCCCCCCCAACCTATTGGCCATGTTTTTGTGGCCGCGTCGGCTCTGAGTACCAGAATAAATTTATGGTCGAGGGCTCGCAAGTTATGAATTATGAATGATCATGTTTTGCCCACTGCGTGGTAACAAACTTGTAGAAAGCCATAAGTTTTGCTGCAAATGCGGTAACCCTGCACCTCCTGACGTAGCTGGTTCGTTACAAGATGTTTCGAAAGTACAGTCATCAGTTTATAGCGGTGAGAAGTCTGGTAATGATACTACAGCCTCGATCGCCACAACGCCTTCGTTTGAAAAATTTCAAATGACAAAGAGGAAGGAAAGAGCTTCCAATTTTAGACCGACTGGAAAGAAAAGCAAACGCAAAAAGGATGTCGATGAGGATATTACTGGTGAGGTTAAGATAAATGTGGGTATTATGTTGTTCGATGGAAACGAGCTTAAACCTCAAAGAAGTAAGACTTTGCCAATGAAAGTTCAAAAGGGTTCCTCGAAGAATGATATATTGAATATTGCTTTAGTTAAACACAAAGCTCACTTTCATAGTTTAATCAAAGATAGTGTGGAATATGTTTTGCTGTACCCTGATGGTTCAATTATTGATAAATTAAAAGAAAGTGATGACAACTTTATCCTCTACAAGTACAAAGCAGAATATGGTAAACCATATCACCGTATCAACCTTTTTATTTGCCCTTCACGTGACCATATAGAGTGTTCAGTTAACTCACTAGCAAAGTGTTTGGTTGAATCAAGTGAAAGTGATGTAGAATCAGTTAACGTTGATGATGAAAGCATTTCAATATGTCCTGAAGAACAAAGTGTAAGGTCACCAACAACTGCAACAAGTACAATAGCAAATTCACCAACATCCAGCTCACAAAACTTGGTATCTAATCCAACAGTAACAGTACCAGAATGCACTCTAGGAAATTCAAGTTCAACTACGACAACTTTGGTGAGTAGGGCAGCAACAACAACCCTTGATGATGTAACCATAGCAATCCCCAGTTATGTACATGTAGACCTGCTATCTACAAGCATAAGCTCATCAAGAGCCCCAAATGCACCATCTGATGGTGTAGAAAGTGCTAATGAATCCTTAACTGAAATGTTTCCACAATTAAGTCCATCAGAAGCTAGAGATGCTCTCCTGACAACGAATAACAATTTCGAGGCTGCTGTAAATCGGATTATCTCGAGCCAATCTCAGTCTACAACACATGAAGAAGTTTGTGCTGCTTTTGACTTCTGCAACAACATTGAAAATGATCCTGAATTTCTAGAAAATCTTAATGACAGCCCAGTAAATGATGCCACCGTACTACATAATGATAAAAATGAAAGCAGATCAGATGAAAATGAATCCCTTCATGAGTTGATAGGCAATCTGGCAACTAAAAAGCTCAAAGCTGAATCTTCTTTGAGAATCAAAGTTAGAAGGAGTCATGTCTGGGAAGATGTGAAAGTTAAAATGAACAGATGTTCTGAAGAAGACCTTCAGCAAGTAATACGTGTCCAATTTGTGGGAGAGCCAGCAGTCGACCAAGGAGGCCCAAAAAGAGAACTATTTTCCTTGCTTCACAAATATATGAATGAATCCAGCTCAATGTTTACTGGAGAGAGAAACAATAAATGTTTTTCAAACAATGTTGTTGCTTTGGAGCAACATGATTATCTTAAGTATGGCAGGCTTTGTGCCATGGCCATCATCCAAGGGTCACCTAGTCCGAGTTTTTTTGCCTCACCAGTTGTTGACTACATCCTCCATGGTGAAATGGAAAAGGTCCATACATCAGTTGCTGACGTTCCAAGTGCAAAGGTAAGAAACAAGGTAATGGAGCTTCAAAACACCACTGATTCTGAAGATTTTAAACAACTGGCCTCATTTAACTGTTCTATGCGTTTTAAAGCTGGTTACACCAAGCCAATTGTGACATTGAAGACAAGGCTTCACTGATACATTACATCTGTCTTCATTATACTGTTCTACATTCTCTACCTCATGCTGAACAATTCATTGAAGGTTTGAAGCTGTTTGGTCTTTTGGAATTGGTTCGACAAAGCCCTGAAAAAGCCAGAATGGTATTCCAAATATGTGCCCAGAATCAGTTAAGTGCTGAAACAGTGGATGAAATGTTTCATGTTGAATTTTCCCCAGAAGGGAGTAACAAGCGACCTCAAGAAGAAGCTATTGCATTTCATTTCACCCGCTATCTAGAAGATATTGATGCAGGTGAAGTGAAGGGAAACCTTTGGAACTTCACTTCTGAAAGTGCTACTGAAGTGGTTTTCTCCCTTGGAGATATGCTACAGTTTGTCACTGGTAGTGTGTCTATCCCTGCAGTTGGTTATGACCCACAGCCATCAATTGTCTTTAATCATTATGATGTTCAACGTAAGTTACAAGCAAACACCTGTGCTAATCGACTGTTACTACCAGTGAATGATTTGCTTTTAGATTACGAGTCATTTAAGACTGAAATTACATCATGTATTTTGATGTCACCAGGCTTTGGTACTGTGTAAAGTTAATAAACAATTGGTTATTGCTATTAGGATACTTAATACTGGACTGTATTAATACTGGACTGTATTTTTGATAACTCAGTAATACACGGTATACAGTACAAGAACAGAGTTACTGTAGGAATTTAAAAACTGCAGGCAGCTAGAAGAAAAATGTTAAAATTGTTTTAAATGTTGTGTTATATTATATTTTGTTATGTTCACTGTTCAGAACATGCCATTAAATTTACTGTTTGGACAGTTCAAGGTTTTGAATGTTTAAACCAGTTGTAATGATTTTTTTAAATTAACCCATTTGCTAAATAGAAGTATCTGGGCATCCACTGTGTTGACAGAGTAAACTTAATAGTGAAGGGAGCAGATGTAATAGTATATACAGATAGTATAGTACATAATACAGAATATATCTATGTATATAATTATATATATATATATATATATATATATATATATATATATATATATATATATATATATATTACGTGTGGGTTTTTGGTCTACGAAACGCAAAGAGTGCTCGATAACATATAGTTAGAGCAAATATAGATTTTCGCTTACCTCAAAAGTCTGCTACAGGCTGTTTCATCTAAAAAAGAATCTTCATGAAACAGCCTGTAGCAGACTTTTGAGGTAAGCGAAAATCTATATATATATATTATATATATTATATATATGCTGTATACTATACACTATACACTACACTACACTATGTACTATATACCATATGAGGGCCAGTAGTTTATCAGTCTTAAAGGACTGTTACCTGTTACCCTCATTAAATATAGTTATTCAGTTCAATATACTATATACTATATAACAGTGAAATAAAAGTAGTGTGCTGCGTAGGCAAAAATTCAAAACTATAATGTCCCCAATTAGTTTTTAGTACCAACTAGTTCCATTTGTCATTAAGGGGTGACGGCCATTGGGTTATCATTATCCAGGATACTGTCATATATTATCCTCAATAAATCATCACTTTAACAACTTCTTTAAATATAGGTCTGGTACTCTAATCTGAGCTACCAGTTGTCTTTCAAATTCATATTCTGAACATGTACTGGTGCATGATCAAACTGTTTTTGAAAAAATTTATGCTGTTCTATTTTTTAGGTACAGTAAATATTTGTTGCAATGAAAAGGCTGTCTGGGGGAAACAGTTAGATTTTACTGGACTGAGAGAAGAATAAACCCACAAACCACTTACTATTCCCATTACTGATACTTATATAATTTTTTTTTTTTTTTTTGCAGCAACACAGCAAGTACAATGTCTTTTCTCCTACTGGACATTGGTAGTGAATTGCTTCCTCCTCATTAGATCTTTTGTAAAAGGATTGATTAGACACTAATGTAATTTTAAACACTAATTAGTAGTATATTTAAGAAATAGAAAACATTTTCCGTGTTTCTATAGAGTTATAGAAACACAAGTGGAAGTTTGGGAGAACGAGAAATTACAGTGAGAACACGAGCCGGCAGTGCGAGTGTTTCCACACATTTTCGAGTTCTTCCAAACTTCCACGAGTGTTTCTATAACTACAGGAACACGGAAAAAATGTTTTCTATTTCTTTTATGAAATAACCCGTCAAAAATAGATTAAACGTTAAAATTATCCAAATGAAAAGTGTGAATTCTCCTTCCTGTTCATGGATGGCGTATAATGGTGTTTCTGTACAAATTTTAATTAGAACGATGGCGTATTGGATGGCGTGATCCATCCATGTTTTCCATAGAGTTGTAGAAACACGGATTTTAACCAATCACCGCTTGCGTTTTCAAAATGTCATTTTATAAATACAGTTTATGATGTACTGCGACATCAATTTCATTGTTTTTTGTCCTTTTTAATATTTTATTTTCTGAATGCCGTGAATTTGTTAAAGGTGATTCGCGCTTCCGGCCAAGTAAACATCCATTATTTAATGTTCCAAAGCCTTTCATGCCTTTACTAGAATTGACAATTACTGATTACATTAACAGGCATATCAGTAATTTTTTTTATCTAAAACTATTTGCCAGATATAACATGTTAAATTTCAAAACAATTAAAGCTATTCTGCCACTGCAATGAGATGTTGAAACAACTCAACTGCCTCTTGCCAGTGCTTGGGTGCTGACAAATTCTCGTGTTGTAGTACAAAACGGAAGTACACCTGATGGTCAGTTGGCTCAATGGACTCTTTGCATTGATTTTTTAATTCTTCCATAATGATGTCATCTACTGGTTGAAGGTGGTTTTCTGCACCTCTGCTTTCTGGGTTAAAAAATAATTCATCTGGTTTTCCAGCAATGGTTTCATGCCTTGACCGGCGAATGTAATGCGTATTCCAATAAAGAACAAAAAAGTTCAAATCTTGTTGAATTAGCTCTGCGAAACAAAACCAGAGAGCTTCCATGTGAATGATATTTCCTACACATGCAACGTTCCTCCGTCACAAAATCTTTAAACATGTTTATCCACCAGGTGGTGCGACCACGCCTTAACTGAGACCAAAAACACTCAATTCGTTGGTTACCAGTGGATGGTCCATAGCGATGAGATTTTTCTGCAGCAAGTTCATCGTTTCCTTCTGCTCTCAGTGAACACTGCATAGTTGCCATAAGACCATTTTCAGTTCCACAGTCCGTCCTCAGTAATCGAGGACATCCTCCCAGTTCTTCAACACAGTCGTGATAATATTTTGCCGTTACAGCTGGATCATTATTGGTTCGCCCAACCTTAAGCCATAACAAACGACGACTATACCCATCTATCGCTCCGTGAATGGGGAACCCATAAGGTTTAGTCTTGTCGTATCCATCGACGTGCCAACAGTAATTTGGTCCTGGTACTTCGTAGACCCTTCGTTTCAATCTGTGACGTCTCCTGTCTTGTGATCCTTGTGGGTCCAGCTCCTTCAGATGTATTTGGATCTCACTTCGCGGAACGAATAAGCCGTACTTCACACGTAACGTATGCCACATAGCTCTGTAACCAAACATGCAACCAGGCCCATTCAACTCCCTTCTCATAATTTCAGTTACCTCATTCATATTTATTCCCTCTTGATGTTTTCGTTGCAAACCAAACTCTTTCAAACGACGCTTTAAGGTGGACATTGACATTTCCATGTTATGAAACTTACTCAGGAACTGCTGAATTACTTTATATTCAAACCCGCTGTTGAAATAACTTTCGATAATCTCCCGCTCAGAAAGTGATTGTCCGCCTAGAATAACTCTATAGGAAGGTAATCCAATCTCAACTTTTGTTCCACACTGCGTACAATATATAAATTCCCTCTCGATTTCGCTTCCACATTGATGGCAATATGCAACACAATTCTCCGCCATCTTTAGTATATTTAATAAACACACAGCTTGTTACGTGTAGTATATATTCAAAACTGGCGCCATTTGTGTTGTCGGAAATGTATTGTGGATTTTGAAATGTGTTGTCGATTTTGAAATGTGTTGTCAATTCTGAAATGTGTTTCTGATAATATTGAAATGTGTTGCGAATTTTAAATTTGTGTTGTGTAAATTTATTTGTGTTGTGAACCTTGACTTTGAAATGTGTTGTGGATTTTGAAATGTGTTGTCGATTTTGAAATGTGTTGTGGATATTGAAATGTGTTGTGACACTTCTGGGCCACCGTACAGTAGAGTAGCCTTGTTGCTACGATCTGCTGAGATTAAGCCCTTGTTCTAAGATTTGTGTTACCTTTTTTTTTTTTCTTCATTGCATCACTACATCCTCCTGTCTTGTTGGTCGTACATTAAATATTTTGCCAAAGGCCTCAAAAGTATTGCAGTCGTTGACCTTCTCTCCTACTTGCCCACCGAAGGGCGAATCCACGAGAGCCAATTTCGTTTCCTTTTTCCTGGAAGAGAACAAGCGACAAAATTGCAGCGAACGTGAGCGAAGCTTCCTTCGTTTCGTCCGAGAGAAACGTAACGAGCGTAGCCACTTAAGGTGGCATCGCCCCGTCTAGTTTTTTTTTGTGTATTTCACTTAAATTTTTTTTTTCTTTTTTTTTTTTTTGTCTGTTTCGTGAGTGGCACAGCAGACCTAAGATTTGCAAAAAATTCGCAATTTCGCCACCAAAATAGGCAGGTCTAGTGTGGGGTTTAAGAGGGGTAGAGCGTTTTTCAACTTTCTCCCGGACAGGGGCTCATGTCCAGGTTGACCGCGACTCACTATCTGGCAAGAAGGGGCTTTTGGCGTTGCCGCCGTCGCCGCGACTTCCGGTAAGTGAAACGCGCCTGTTAAGCCAGGACGCTATTGAGTACGACGAACTGTCGGTGGAAAGAGAGCTCTGCAACGTTGGTTTGATACCCCCACGGCGTTTTCAAACAGCTCCAGTTCAACCGCGCTATAGAAGAGGAGGGGTGCTTAGGGCATATATGTTGCCTGCACTACCACCTGTGCCCGCTTCTAGCCGGTTCGAACTGGTAACTTACCATCTCATGTCATGTGCATTTCTTGGGGCTTTTGGGTCTTCCAAGAAGAAAAATGCGTGCGGAGTGTTGTGCGGGGCTGTTCGTTGGACACCGTTCAAACGTGAAGTGTCTTGTGGGGAACCAAGCTATAATTTTGCTTGAACGTATGGGAAAGGTTTCCAACGCCGACGATCGGGATCCCCGTTCGTTCGCCGTAGGAATTTTTCACCTTCACCTACTGGTGGTAGTAGCAAATATTCAAATAAGAACTTTGAAGACTGACGTGGAGAAAGGTTCCATGTGAACAGCAGTTGGACATGGGTTAGTCGATCCTAAGAGAATAGGGAAATTCCGTTACAAAGTGCCCGATCCCGGGCCGCCTATCGAAAGGGAATCGGGTTAATATTCCCGAACCAGAACAGGGATACTGCCACCTAGTGGCACCAGCGGCAACGCAACCGAACTCGGAGACGTCGGCGAGAGCCCCGGGAAGAGTTCTCTTTTCTTTTTAACGGGCTGTCACCCTGAAATCGGTTTAGCCGGAGATAGGGTTTCACGCCTGGAAAAGCCCCACACTTCTTGTGGGGTCCGGTGCGGTGCGCTTTCGACGGCCTTTGAAAATCCGAGGGAGTCGTTCATTTTGTTGTCTGGTCGTACTCATAACCGCAGCAGGTCTCCAAGGTGAGCAGCCTCTAGTTGATAGAACAATGTAGGTAAGGGAAGTCGGCAAAATAGATCCGTAACTTCGGGAAAAGGATTGGCTCTAAGGGTTGGGTCTGTCGGGCTGGGACTTGAAGCGGGAGGACTCTACCCGGGCTGGCGGCGGACCTCTTCCGGGGGACGACGCCGGAACGGGCAAGGGACTTCTCGTGGATTGGCTCAGCTGTGACCGTCAGGTCGATTCGGCAGCAGTTAACAACCGACTTAGAACTGGAACGGACAAGGGGAATCCGACTGTTTAATTAAAACAAAGCATTGCGATGGCTGGTGACTGGTGTTGACGCAATGTGATTTCTGCCCAGTGCTCTGAATGTCAAAGTGAAGTAATTCATCCATTTTGATTTTCAGTATGAATACAAACTGTGAAAGCATGGCCTATCGATCCCTTAGTCTTTACGAGTTTTAAGCTAGGGGTGTCAGAAAAGTTACCACAGGGATAACACGCGGCTTTTCCTGTGTCAATAATTACAGCCCACCCGCTTTCCAACCCTACTTACACCCTTACATCCATCTTCCAGATCTGTTTTGAAACGAAAATTCTTAAAGCGATCTAGTTAAAAACCACTGTTCTCTGTCGCGTTCGTCTTACATCCTCCTTTATTTGCTTCCTTTGTATGGTTTTTAAATTACTTTTTTTAAATGACATGAGGCCCGCTGGTGTTATGTACAGAGTTACTAGATAATTTTGGTTTTCCGAATTACATTTTTTCTCTTTCAAGTTTAACATATCTTTTTGTTAAGTTTAAAAAGTTGGCATCGACGCAATGCCGCGTAGTAATTTTTTTTTGTGAACTGGTTGTTCTCCTTGTCTGAAAAGGGCTCTTCCGACCTTAAAACACACGTGTGGTGGAGTTTGTAATTTTTCTTGCTTTTTCCCACCAGTTCTTTTCTGATTATCACTCAGAAATGCCAATGATTTACTCTTTTCAGGACCTTCTCATTGCTCATTATTTATTCCGCTTTCCCGTATGGGCAAAGAAATTTTTTTTAGGAAAATTCCTAAAATAGGTTACACCATTCCAGGTCGACAAGCTTTTCTTACTTTTGTCGAAATTTATCGGAACTACTGTAAAGACAGTGCCAAAACAGAATGCAACGTGTTATACAAGATAAGTTTCCAATGTTACAGATATGTATTTTGCAATTGAGGTATGTCGGCAGAAGAAGTAAGAAGTTTGTTTTTAAAGTTTTAGTTATTTTTTTAAAATGAGGTAAGTATATTTTTTGCATGAATACGAAATGTATGGTGGCCTAAGACTGCCATTCGGTTTTTTCATTCTTTATTCATATAAATTTATTTTAAAACCAAATAAAAGTATAAGTAAGAAGAAAACATGTTTATTTTGAAACTAAAATGAAAATAAAAGTAAAAAGAAAAATACAAAAAATTATTTTAAATTAAAAATGAAGATAAAAGTAAATTAAAAGTAAAAATATTTTGAAATGAAAATGATTTCAAAAGCAAAATTAAAATGTTCATGGCCTATGACTGCCACAGTATACCAGCATGCTTTGGGGTGCAAAGCTGCAAACATGGCCACCACTTGGAAGAACTTTAAGGAAACCATGAAAAATAAAAGGACGTGTAAGAAGAAGGCGCCTTCCAATGACATTCTCAAGAAGGAGGAAATCATTATTCAGCGATTAAGTGCCGAGGTTTCTGGAAAGGCACAAAAGTATTCCCGAATCGGGCCAAGGGAATTTGTCCCGTACGAGTACGAAGAGATAACGCTCGCCAACATACAGGAAGCCTGTAAGAAGCATTTTGCGTCAACAATGGGAGATGGCATGGTTTGTGACATCTTAGCTGGCGAACAAGGTCCATCTTGTACATCATTAGATCACATCCCCGACCTCCGTGTTGTTCATATACGCTTTGTCGAAGCACAGGGCGCGAGCATAATTTTAAATGAAGTCCGAAGGCCGCTAAAAAGAAAGCACACCGATGGCGCTAGCACGGTGAGTACAAGGTCATTACCTTCAAAGCAACCACCAAGCCCAAGCAAAGCTTGTCCAAAAAGTTTATCGGTGCTTGAAATGCTGAAAATGGGAAAAGTCATCACAGAAAAGTCTATCGAATTATTTGCTTTTGACATCAACGAAATGGCATGGTCTGGCAATTCAACAGCAGTGGAATTTTCAATTGGGAAAGAGCCAATTGGTCAGGGAGCATTTCGGGAAGCATTTAAAGCAACCAGCAAGCATGCCGACTTTCTTGGCTGAGATTGGGTCGTGAAAAAGTACTTGCAGGTT
Source organism: Corallium rubrum (assembly GCA_964035015.1). NCBI lineage: Eukaryota > Metazoa > Cnidaria > Anthozoa > Scleralcyonacea > Coralliidae > Corallium > Corallium rubrum. Next base: position 327,037 of record CAXIUP010000228.1, on the reverse strand, counting down.
GCAGAAGATACCATCGTAGAAACAAACCAGACTATCGAACAACATACCATGAAAGTCATACAGATGCACATGCTTGCCAGAAATTTTGCATCGAAGTTGGAACAAGAGGTTCAAAAAGAGGATGTTTCAGAGTTATATGGGAAAACACTAAAGTTCAGAAAGATTTTCATGGGGAAAATGGAAGGTGACAAATGGGTCACCATTGAAGAATATATCGATGGAGATTTTACAAAATACATCAACAATAATGGCCTGGTCTGTGGTATTGATTCCGAAGTTCGAAAGAAATGTGAAAATCTGGCCCATTTTTCATATGATCGTTCAAACAAAGAAGTTATGGTGCTCGATATGCAGGGCAGTGGATACTCCTTGTTTGATCCTGAAATTGCCTCAACAAATTTAAGTGATGGGGATGAGCTGCTCTTCTCAACTGGGAATTTGTCAACAAAGGCAATAAACAATTTTGTTGGTAATCATATTTGCAATGACTATTGCACGTTATTAGGATTGAGTAAGTTGTAAATAATCCCCTAATTTGCCAATTGCATTTTTATTCTGAACTGTTCTAGGCTGATAACACATGCATAACTTGATTATTTTATATGTCACTACTGGATATTTCCACATATTCACCCCCCTGGAAATTCCACTTTTGATTTACTTCATTCACCCACCCCTCCCCTTATTGGATAAGAGACACACAAAGAAAGACACTTTAGATTTATTACTTCAATTCATTTTACTTGTTCCTGTTCTTGTTGTGTTCACTGTTGGCACCTTTGATCATTAGTTAACTGTTCAATGTTAAAACATTTTAATAAGCTAATTTTGTAGTAAAATTTATGTTCAAGCATTTACTGTCGTGGCAATAGAAGAGTTCCTAAAATATTGTTGCAACTCATTTACTAGTCCTGACCAATTCATTTGAAGTTCATTGAACAAACTCCTGCTTTGAATTTGATTGGGTTCTGATTCATAATCCTATTTCCTATTGGTTAGTTGAACCAATTCAAATTTTAAGAAGTTGTCCAACAAACTTCATCAAATAAATTTGTCAGGATGAGCAAATGAATTGCAACAATATTTTAGGAACTCTTCTATATGTACATGGTGTACTCATTACATAAATTCTAACTGGACACTCTTCAATTGGATGGCAAATTAAAGTTGTCTTTTAAAAACAAGTATGCTTGTTTACAGTCCTTGGGCTCAATGTCTCCTACATCTGGGACCAACCTCTCACATTCTGTTCGAAAAGCAGGTTCAAGGTAATCATCATCCACAGTAAGAACTCCTGAATTTTCAGCAGCTTCTTGTAACTGTTCCTCTGTGACAGGTAAACCTGTTCATTATAAAAAAACAACAAAAATAAAAATATCACGATAAAACCTTCATATACTATGTCTTCATTCACAAAGCATAGGCATGAAGGGGGTGCTACAGTCTTCTTGCATGTACATACATATGTACACATATAAATACTATAAAATCCTGATTAAAAGCCTCCCCCATTTTTAATACCAGCCCCTCTCCAACATAAAGGCCCACCACTCTATCAATCTGGTAATTAATGGAAATTATTTTGTTTATAAGCCCTCCTAATTATAGGCCCATTGGTGTGATCAATCAGAAACTCAAGATCATAACTCAACTGAAAGTGTTGTATTGTTATGGGTCATGGTTATTCTATTTTAGAGATTATTGCTGGTTTTAAATTGACTGAAATGACAGTAAAAAAGCAGTTTTCTAGTTAACACATCTCAAAATATTTTTATTCCAATTATAACATAATCCCCCATTTATTATGGGGCGCCAAATGTAAAAAAATTATTTAGGTAAAAAATGCGTCTGTTTTCCCATTATTTAGCTATATAATCCGTTTTTTGCAAACCATGTTTTTATTTTAGTTAAACAATCCATAGATTATTTATAAATAATCTATGGATGGTTTACAAACAATCCATGGATTGTTTAACACAAAAGTATTATTTATTAAATAATCCATGGATTGTTTATAAATAATCTATAGATGGTTTAGCAAATCTTGGATTATTTGTTAAATAATCATTGGATTGTTTATAAATAATCCCGGGATGGTTTAGTAAACCTTGGATTATTTGTTAAATAATCATTGGATTGTTTATAAATAATCCCGGGATGGTTTAGTAAACCATGGAATTTCGTTAAATAATCCAGAGATTATTTGCTCGAGCCAAATGTAAAAATATGGCGGCGCTCGCCAAATGTAAAATAATGCTGGACAATTAGAAAGAGACTGGGAACGATAGTATGGGACCGGGGGGGTTAGCAAATTACGGGTAGTTTATGGCCGTAATGGCGGATCAAGTCGAGGATCAAGTCGAGGATCAAGTCGAGAATTTAGTTCATGGCTCAGCGTCTGATGGAAGCGATATGGAGGATATATTTTCCCTGTTGATGCACCAACACGAAGGTAAGCAAAAGAGGAAAAGTGTGGCCTGTAACAGAACTACCTGATGTATATTAAAAAATCAAGCTAAATATTCAAAATAAAAAGCTGGTTTTCAACTAGCCATGTTACTAACTATCAATATTAAATAAGTTCTTGAAAAGTGTATAAAATCTAATCTATCTAAATGTGCTAAAATATTTACAGTGGTTAACATGCAATATTAATATGAATTTAAAAATTTACATAAAACGATAAAATTTATGTTTCTGCTTTAATATGCATGAGTCAATATTAACCCCCACTCTCCCCACCCCGGGGAAAGGTGGGGATTTGTTTTTGCCACCATCAGTGCTTCCACTTTTTATTTGCATAGCCCAGTCACTATGGGGGAGGGTTTAGATAAACAAGAGAAACAAAGAACTTTTGCAAAGAAGGCTAATAATATCTGACCCCTCCCCCCATGGTGACAGGCCCATGGAAGGAAATTTCCTTGCAAAGTGGAAGCACTGGCCACCATACCTGGGGAATGATTTTGAAAACAAAACTCAACAACTAGGCCTCTACCTGGGGCCGGCACCCTGATTATAAAAGCAGATGACATAATGTCCTTTAAATAAACAGAGCACAGACAACTGTACAACACACTATCTACACAAACTCTGGTTTCAGCATGTGCAGTCATTTAGTTGAAATTACCATTACTGATCCACCTTAAATTGGATAAACATTTATTTGGCAAATAACATGCAGTAATCTAGAATATTATGACATGTATTTTAACCTGTCAAGGAAGAAGGGTACACCAAAACTCCAAAATCTGGTGATTGAAATCATTCATTTGAATCATTTCTCTATTAGTCATAATATTAGAGCTCGAAATAATGGTAAAAATTGCCCCCACAAAATACATATTTTCCGTTAAACCATTTCCTAGACACCAATGCGGTGATTTAAAATGTCAATTCAAGATACTTTCGTTCATACAGTCCTTTTGGACAAAAAAAAAAATGTTGTCGAAAATTGTCTAAAGCCCAACCCTAAGCTTATACTTCAGGCTATGGTAAACTGGAGTGCCCCATTTACAGTACCTTCCATAGCATAATAACTATGGCCTATATGTTAACTCTTAAAGAAAAACAAATATGTTTTTACTTTACCAGGCAAGAAATTCAAACGATGCAAAGCCATAGTGCAATTTGCAACTGGTCAACAGATCCTGTCCACCATCCTGTCACGGAAGATAAGTGTTGGATTCATTGAGGACATCACAATGACCTACCCATCAGCTAGCACGTGTGCACTGAAGCTGTTTCTCCCAACTGGACATGAAACATATGAAGATTTCGCAAAGAACATGGATAAAGCTTTAGAATGTGAAGCATTTGGATTCCATTGCTTCTAGCCTAGATGTATTAGCTACTGTCCTGGCCATATCCAGGTTTTAGACACAAGTAAACAGTTTTGAGTGTCCAAATTCACAACAGGTGTACAGAAAATTTCATTTCTACGACTCTAATTTTGAATTATTGAAAATTTTTGTGATACATTGTATACCTGTGGATGAATTTTCACCGTTTTGGCACCCAAATATCATCACAAATTCATATGGACTGACATGCATACAGTAAGTGTATACAGTATCTCTGGATACAACTGTTTTCTTGAAAGTGTTAGTGCAAATTTGAACAGCAAAATATGCCTAAATATTTAATCAGAAAAGTAAAACTAAATGTAATTTATTACGAATCATACCGAGAGCTAAAAACCATTTGGTAATGATGTTTACCAATGGTTTCTATAGCAACAGTGTACAGTGACATTTCAAGATGGCCACCAATTACTGTTTAATCCCATTTAAAAAACCAACAAGTCTGGTGACCTCAATTTTTTTTTATCAAAAGTTTTTACAGAAGAGTAAAATTTTAAAAAATTATGTAATGTCGATTTTTTTTCTAGGCTAAAACGTGGTTTTTCATGATAAAAAAAAAATTGGTTATGTTAAAAAAACTTTCCTTGAAAAAGAAAAAAGGGGGTCGCTGCCGCATGGATACATGTATATAAATATGATTATATAATTGTATTTATATAGTCAACGAGTTTGGTGACCCCCAATTTTTTTTTCAACAAAATTAAATTAAACTACTTGGTGGCCATCTTCAAACATCACTGTTGCTATTGTGACCATTGGTGAACATCATTAGTGAATGTTTCTTAGCTCTTATTATGTTTCCTAATACATTACATTTAGTTTCAACTAGTTTAGTACTATATACAAGCAATGATCCTTAAATCCTTACAATTACAAAATGATTCTTTAAAACATATTGTTGTCAACCTTCTACTGTACCTATGCTCTTTCCTTTGTAGAGACATACATGTATTTTGAAAAACGTTGAAATATGTTCAAATTTTCGGGATGATTCGTTATGATAACCATTATGGGTTTTCCTGAGTAAATGTAATAATTAAAGTCAAAGTGCATTTGAAACGAAAATTAAGTTTGTCTTATTTGAAAGAAGACTTAAAATTATAGTGACATCTATTGAAGTTTTTGCATAATGAGTTGTCAAAAAACGTTATATATCTCTGCTATTGTCAAATATAATCACTTGAAAATCTACATGTTTAGTGTTCTGGGCGAAACACACCCACATGCTTCCCTCAAATTATTTTGGTTTGATAATAGCAAAGATATATAACTTTTTTTCAATAACTCTTTATGCACATGTGATGTTAAAATGTTTAATTTGCATATCAAATAAACTGAAATATCAAGAACGAAGCAAGGAAACGAAAAACTTCAATAGATGTTACTCTGTAATTTTAAGTCTTCTTTCAAATAAGACAAACTTAATTTTCGTTTCATAGGCACTTTTACAATATGAAATAATTAAATAACTCCATGCATTTACCGGTATTTTAACCATTAATGGGCAAAAGCACATTGGGGCATGTTAATTTAACACATAAAATTATCTGGCTAAATAAAATGGCTAATTGTACCATTCATTGCCCCTTAATGGGTCAATGTGAAAACAAACAAGACTATAAAAGGTTCAATACTATCAAAACCATGCCTGAAAAAGAAATCTTGTGAGGTATTCAAATTCTGCTTGTGAGGTAATCCCCAACAAAATTTATAGTTTTTGTGAACAGATCTTTTCCTTTCTCGTGTGACTCTGCCATTGGATTGACAACATCTCTTAATTCAGCCATTACATTGTCAGGAAGCAGGGGATTGATAGGTGATACTTCAACAAAAGGAAGGGCACTTGGGTTACTCAAAAGTTCCTGAACTGAGGTCATAGGATAAGGTGATGAGTAGGTGATAGAATGGTGAAGTTCAGTTAAGGTGGTACTGGAGGCTGAGATCGAAATTTTTTAAATTCGCTTTTAAACATGTTTTTGACAACATTTAGTGGTGTAGAACTCGAAAAAAATACTTAAAAATTTTTTTGAGTTCAGGGGGGGTGGGGAAATGAAATTTGATCTCCATATTAACGCTTTTTAATGGTCGATTGTGGCTTCTGCTTTGAAATTTATGAACTGAAACAAAGAGGACTTGCTTTTCATACCAATACGAAGATTTAATCTCGGAGTCCGCAATCAGTCGATTAAATGTCGCTGACCTACACGCATTACGTTATTTGGCAAGATAACAGATATTCAAACACTTCGCAACCAAAATCTTTGAAGCGGACTCCGGCGGACTCCGAGATTATTTTTTTATTATAGGCTTGTGCACAATCACGCCAAATTTTGATCAAATCGATTGAAAAGAGAAAGAGTTATGGAGGTTTAGGTCATTACACTGATGAAAATTTATCAAATTTTGGCCATATTACCTCAAATTACCGCTTTTTTAACCTAAATTTTTGTCTATTTCGACTTGCCAACACGTTCCCCCATGTTCTGATGAGCCATCGGTGAAAGGTCAGTGGTCAATAGTTATAACGTCTCCCCAAATATGGACAAAAAAGCACTGTAACCCCTATTTTTAGTGTGGGGAAATAGCGCGGGAACGGGATTAACCAGTTCGCTTAGCAACAACGCATAAGGTGTCAAATCGCGGCATGTCAAATCACAACACCCATCTCAAGGTGTAAATTCTGTCAAAACTCGCTGTAGGAGAGCAATAACAAACGCATCGTCTTTCAGCCTCCATCTGTTTTATCTGCTGTTTTGGCGCGAACATTCATCCTTAGTTACCAAAGTTTGATCGCTCAAATCTCGAAAAGTATAAAAGGTAGAGATCTAAAACTTGGCATACAAACTTATCATTACTATATCTTCCAACTGACCAAAAACTGTTAAGATCGGAGAAGTTGACTTCAGCCTCCAGTACCACTTTAAGTGACGGAATGCAAACATAAGTTGCCGTGGCGTTGCTGAACCCTCAGTGGATATGCTATGACAGTTGTGTACATTTACAAAATCTGTCAAAGTTTTATTTATTCTTGGAAGATAAACATAATGTAAACAAAAGTTATCTGTTGGATTCGTAATGTTTAGCTTCTCCCCGAATTCCAGCTCTCTGAAGATTTCAGCATAGTATTGGTTTACTTGAACATTTACATCACCATTCAGGCGCTCAACTCGCTGATTCCGTACGGATGGGCCGGCTATAACGCTACTGGGGCCGTTGTGCTGTACCATATTCTGCCAGACCAGAACATTTTCACCGCCATGATCTGTCCTGACTCGCAATGGTCTTCCATGTTTGTCAACTGCCATACTAAATTTCTGTAAGACAGTTTCTGCTTTGTTATTATCAGATGTCTCACCAAAAGTGACAAGCCTACTAAAACCATCAATAGCAAGGTGAGTTACAAAGCCCCACTTTACTAGTTTGTGATTACCGTCTAGATGCCATACGTAACTAGGGCAAGGTGTCTCGTAAACCCTGGCACGGAAGTTTCTTGAGCTTCGTGTCGAAGGACCTTGTGGATCTACACGATGTATAGCCTCTCTTACTCTATTTCTCTGCACACAAACATTTCTAGCTCGAAGGTGGCCCATGATATTTGTTTCACCAGCATTGGGGTGTGATGTTTTAATTTCAGAAATTATTCTATCAAGTTCTGCATTGGTAATATAATTGAACCGACGTGAGTGATCAATACCTGCATCACTAAGCAGCTTGTAAACAGTCGGACGACTAACACCAAGGTGTGCACCCATTTGAGTTATTGAGAAACCCAAGTCAAACATCTGTTTAACCTGTTGTTCTGTTACAGCAACCTCTGGTCTACCTACCCTGAAACGAAATGAGAAATTATATTTATAAATACGTTCTATTTATACATAATTATATTTATAAATACATATACTTATAACTGTATGACATGCCAACAATATATATAATATATATATACAGTATATATATATATAGAGAGAGAGAGGGGGGGAAACAATATTTTACGAATGAGCATAGCAAATGAGTAAAATATTGTTTTTGCCACGAAAATATAAAATTCATATCTTCAAGTCACCGTGTAATGTTCTATTATATAGATTCAATGCAAAAAGTGGTAAAATTCTAAATGACATCATCCATATCTTCACTAGTGAGGATATGGAAAATACGACTGCATATTTCCTAGTAAAACACTCGCATCTATATAATAAATTAATATATGTAATGCATGAGTCAATATTAACCACCACCCACCCCGGGGAAAGGCGGGGAAAGGTGGGGATAGCAGGGGATTTGATGGGAATGTGTTCCCGAGGCTCTGGGGCATTTGCAAGAGTTTGATCGTTGGGGATCCCCAGGCAAGAAAGCTTAAAAGAAGTCACAAGGAAGCATCAGATATTTTCATCCTTTTGGATTGCTTTGGCCATTTGAAATTCTATTTTCTCAAGTATAAAGTTGTCTTTTACATATCTATTTATATATAGTATTTAAATATTGTTCAGATATACTCTAGGTACAATATCTCAAAGTTTGTGTAGATAGTGTGTTGTACAGTTGTCTGTGCTCTGTTTATTTAAAGGACATTATGTCATCTGCTTTTATAATCAGGGTGACGGCCCCAGGTAGAGGCCTAGTTGTTGAGTTTTGTTTTCAAAATCATTCCCCAGGTATGGTGGCAAAAACAAATCCCCACCTTTCCCCGGGGTGGGGAGAGTGGGGGTTAATATTGACTCATGCATATTAAAGCAGAAACATAAATTTTATCGTTTTATGTAAATTTTTAAATTCATATTAATATTGCATGTTAACCACTGTAAATATTTTAGCACATTTAGATAGATTAGATTTTATACACTTTTCAAGAACTTATTTAATATTGATAGTTAGTAACATGGCTAGTTGAAAACCAGCTTTTTATTTTGAATATTTAGCTTGATTTTTTAATATACATCAGGTAGTTCTGTTACAGGCCACACTTTTCCTCTTTTGCTTACCTTCGTGTTGGTGCATCAACAGGGAAAATATCCTCCATATCGCTTCCATCAGACGCTGAGCCATGAACTAAATTCTCGACTTGATCCTCGACTTGATCCGCCATTACGGCCATAAACTACCCGTAATTTGCTAACCCCCCCGGTCCCATACTATCGTTCCCAGTCTCTTTCCAATTGTCCAGCATTATTTTACATTTGGCGAGCGCCGCCATATTTTTACATTTGGCTCGAGCAAATAATCTCTGGATTATTTAACGAAATTCCATGGTTTACTAAACCATCCCGGGATTATTTATAAACAATCCAATGATTATTTAACAAATAATCCAAGGTTTACTAAACCATCCCGGGATTATTTATAAACAATCCAATGATTATTTAACAAATAATCCAAGATTTGCTAAACCATCTATAGATTATTTATAAACAATCCATGGATTATTTAATAAATAATACTTTTGTGTTAAACAATCCATGGATTGTTTGTAAACCATCCATAGATTACTTATAAATAATCTATGGATTGTTTAACTAAAATAAAAACATGGTTTGCAAAAAACGGATTATATAGCTAAATAATGGGAAAACAGACGCATTTTTTACCTAAATAATTTTTTTACATTTGGCGCCCCATAATTTATAAGTTCTAATTCCTAAAACCCTTTATGGAATGGTATTAGCCCAGGGCTTATTTAACTGTTTATAACTCCATAAACTGTTTATATAAATATTTTACCACATTCGTCAAGGCCATATTCTTCTGGAAAGCTGTAAATGTGGTTAGGTATGCCACATGGTAGAAAGGTATCCTTCTGGGACCTAATCCTGTGGATATTCCAGATTGTATCCTTGAAAATATCAAGCTCCTTCTGCAGGACAGGAATCATGATGTAGGCAAGGAGCATTCTGAAAATAGATTAAAAGGAATGGTTTTTACAGCTTTTTCATATCTCAGTTTGTTGTTCAGATATTATACACTTAATGTCTGACCATGAGGAAAACAGTTTTGTTTTCCCAAGAGTCTCGATGTTTCCTGAGATGAAGTTGAGAAAATAAAACTAACTAGTTTCGCAAGGGATCAGATATTAAGTGCTTTGCTATATAGCTGGGATTTTGCTGGATTTTCACCAGGTTTAGGCTGTTTAGCTGGATTATACTGTATTTTAGGAACAAAGAGCTGTAGAACACCATTCTATAGATCTTCTAATTAATTTAGGTTTTAACACTATTTTTTGCATGGGCACAAAACTTATGACTCTTTAACAGAAATAAGCTATAATTACTTGTACAAACCTGTGTGTGTCGTTGTTCGGATCATAGTGGCCCTGTCCTTTTAGCCAACATAACTGATTCTTAATATCCTTCTCCATTCGCTCGTGAAGTTCCTTCCACCACCTTTCAATCTGTAGTGACATATTCATTAAAAATTTAATTAACACTACAATTTTCATGAAACCATTTGACAGGCACCTTACTGTTTAAGTGACATCAAACATCACAAAAATGTGAGGAACAGTGTGGTCAGTCATCAATTATACTCCTTTGTCAAAATAAAGTATTTATACAAGGTGGGTCAATTGAAAGCATTGTACATGCTGTTCACCTTTCAACTAAAACCTAAAGAAAAGTACTTTCAAAGAGTACTGTAGATGTTACAGTCCTCACCAAAGCAGTCACAATAAACATGAGATTATCAAAAGGAATAAGAAGATAAAAATGCTAATTAATAACTTAAGATACTGTATGCACTTACTTGGTTAGAGGTTGATGGCCCATAAAGCACTGTATCACAAGCTTCCATATCATTATGATGACGTCTCAAAAAGGCATGCATGGTTGCCATCACACCTGTCTCAGTACCCTTATCCATTCTCATAAAAGTTGAAATGATCTTCGTCTCGTACAGGTGTTCGAGGTACCACCGACCAATTATCATTGGATCAGAGTTGCTGACCCATATACGTAACCACAACAATTTCCTACTCGCTGTGTCAATACAGCCGTAGATTGCGAGTGGATAAGTACTGTTCTGGTAGCCCATGAGTTTATCGTGACCATCGACTGAATGAACAAAGTTTGGTCCTTTCGTTGTGAAATGTCCTTTAGTTTTTTTCTTCTTAGCATGGACAGCACGACCTTCCAGTCCCTCTGGATCCAGGTCGTACATAACTGCATGCACGAGGTCCCGAGGGACTGCCAAGTTGTGAACTTGACGAATCTTTGTATGCATAGCCCTGTATCCAAGGAGTTTTCCAGGACCTTCTAACTCCTTTGCCACTGCCTCCCTCACTTCGTCTACGCCAACATTCTTGTCACTGTAGTATATGTAAAAATGGCGAAGTCTTCGATCTAGAGAGCGTATACTCCACGGATACTGGGGATAATCTCTTTCCATAAAACTTAATATTTCATCACGCTTGAGTAATTCTCTGACATATCGCTTCAAATCATCTTTAAGATCAGCATCTTCCTTCCAAGAGTCATTTCGAATTCGAAAGCCGGCAGCCATGTTTATAACTGCCCCAAAGCATGCTGGTATACTGTGGCAGTCATAGGCCATGAACATTTTAATTTTGCTTTTGAAATCATTTTCATTTCAAAATATTTTTACTTTTAATTTACTTTTATCTTCATTTTTAATTTAAAATAATTTTTTGTATTTTCTTTTTACTTTTATTTTCATTTTCATTTTAAAATTAAGATGGTTTTCATTTTCATTTTACTTTCACTTTCATTTTAGTTTCAAAATAAACATGTTTTCTTCTTACTTATACTTTTATTTGGTTTTAAAATAAGTTTATATGAATAAAGAATGAAAAAACCGAATGGCAGTCTTAGGCCACCATAGAAATGTTAATGTCATCTTGTTATTTTTTGAAGTAATATTTTGGACATTTTTCGATTTGTTATTAGAAAATTGGACTAACAGTGAGCTCATGTCACTGGTGAGGTTTTGTCAATTATTTGTAAGATTTGTTTTATTTATCTGAAATATTTTATAGTAGTATTGCGGTCATGGCAAGTTTTAAGAATTATAATTTTACAAGCATTTTAACAATTAGTAAAAGTTGATTTTAAAGTTGATTTTAAAGTTGAAGTATTGTACATGTTGTCATGTCAGCCATTTTGAATAATGAAGTAGGACATACCAACATTGTTTGTCAGGATTTGTACATTTAGATCAAAGAGAAATGCTTGCAACTTTAGATTGATTTCTCACATCAGTATCATGATGTGATGTAATGTTTAAGAGATTTGAACTGTTATGGATTTGAGAATTTTTTTCTGAAGGTGTCTTTAAATTTCTAAAATGTATAAAATGTCACATATTTTCAGTAAATATTACATGTGAGGTTTATTCTAATGCTCTGACTTAAAAAATGTTAAGTAATCTTGTGGGGGGTTTTCAGGCAATATTTTGGACATAAAGGTTCTGTTATTAGTGAATTGGACTAACAGTGATGTGATGCGACTGGTGAGATTTTGCAATTTTTTGTAAGATATTTTTAATTTATATGCTCAAATATTTTATAGTAGTATTTACTAGATGAAAAGTACGATGGCCCAGAAGGCCCACCGTTCCGTAATTGTTTTTCACAGTGCTGTATTTTTTTTTCACAGTCCAGTAATATTATTTCACAGTCAAGTAATAATATTTCACAGTTCCGTAAATGTTTTTCACAGTCCAGTAAAATTTTTTTCACAGTCCAGTAAAAATTTTTTCACAGTCCAGTAAAATTTTTTTCACAGTCCAGTAAAATTTTTTTCACAGTCCAGTAAAATTTTTTTCACAGTCCAGTAAAATTTTTTCACAGTCCAGTAAAATTTTTTTCACAGTCCAGTAAAAATTTTTTCACAGTCCAGTAAAAAATTTTTTCACAGTCCAGTAAAATTTTTTTAGTCTAGTGTCCAGTCTCCTCTCTAGTTCACTCATCTGTTTTTCTGGCAAAACAAAATGGACGCTGTTATAAAGCAAGCTGTGAAGGAGGAATTAAGGTCTATTCGAAGTGATAATACACGTAATAATACTATTTCTCGTTTATTTCGCTTCTTGTAATTACAGGATTAAATTGTAAGCGATTTACAAGTTACTTAAACTATTTTATGCTTATACTAGGATAATTTTATTTACAAAAATATATATATATATATATATATACTATGTGAAAGGAAGATATTATAAGTTAAAATTATTGTTACTATTTATATCTATATGTTAAAAATTTTTTGCATCTATCAGTCCGGATCTTTCTTACTCCTATTTGGTTTTGGTTTCCTGATCTTAAGGTATAACCGTGCGTGTTCGTATAGGATGTTTTCGTTAAATGATGTAGAGTATGGGACGGATCTTTAAGTTTATTCATATACTTCTTACATAAGTCTACTCTCCTGTCCTTAAGACTTTCTAAATTAGAGGTCTTTAATGCTTCGCCATAGTCACTACCAGGATATATAATTCGGAGGGCCCTTTTCTGTACTCTTTCTAGTTTGTCGCTTAGGTACTGTGAGAGGTCAGACCAGGCTTCAACAGCATATTCTAGAACAGGTCGAATCATGGACCTATACACTAGAACAAGTTCTCTTTCCTGCAATCCAGCTTTCTTTAGTACTCTTAATGCATACAATCTTTTACACGCCTTTTTAGTTTTATCATCAACTTGCCTATTCCATTTAAGATTACTTTCGAGCATAACGCCTAACAATTTGTACGCATCAATGGATTCTATTTGGGTGCCATTAACGACTATATCCCTACTTAATATATTCGGGTTTGTCATAAAATTTACAAACATCTCCTTACATTTCTTGGGGTTTAACTTCATTTTATGATCTATGCAATACTGTTGAATTTCTCTTGCTACCAAATCCATCACGCTTATTGAGTTCCGCGGGATTGTTTCTACTACGGCTAAATCGTCGACAAACTTTGCCCTTCCTGGCCAATTTTTAACCAAGTCGTTAACCATTATTACAAACAATAACGGGCCTAATTTTTTGCCTTGCGGTATTCCTCCTTTTGGATATTTCCACTCAGAAAAGACTCCATCTACCTTTACACGTTGTTTGCGGTTTGTTAAAAAGGCTGCAATCCACCGTATTAGGACATCACTTACTCCGAGTTTTACAAGTTTATCGACCAGAATGTTATGGTCAATTAGGTCAAAACCTTTTGTAAAATCAGTAAAGAAAATCCTAACAGCTGTATCTCCATTATCTATTCCAGTATGAATATTGTGAAGAGTACTCACTAGGGCGTCCTTAGTTGATTTTCCTTTGTTTGCAAATTGTTTAGTATCGATATGTTGTTCAACTTCCGGCATTAATCTATCTAGAGTTAGGCCTTCAAAAACTTTACTTATCTGACATGTAAGGCTAATGATGGGTCTAAGATCTTCTTCAATTGTTTTTGGCGGTAGTATCTTGGGAATTGGAACAATAGTTGACGCTTTTAACAAGTCAGGAACATAGGCTTGAGTTAACGAGGTGTTGTAAATATCTGCGAGGACGACGCTAAGTTCTTCGGAAAATTCTTTTAGTATTCTGTTGTTAAGATTATCAGGGCCAACAGCCTTCCTACTATTTACTGCATTCAGCTTTGTTTGGATTTGGTAGGGTGTGGCTTTTAAATTTGGTGGCACGGGTAGTTCCCGGACATCTAAAGGCTGTGCTAATGGCTGGAAATCTTTAGTCAGTTCCGAAAAGAAGGAGTTTATTTCATTCGCTAATTCCACAGGAGTTGTATGTCCGGTTTGCCCCATTAAGTACCGACTCCATGGCGGGGAGGCTACATCACAAGTTAAGTTCTTAATTGTTTTCCACCATTTGCATATGTTTGATCCGATACAATCGTTCATCTGATTTGCATAAAAGTCTCTTCTGCATGTTTTTAGTTTTGCTCTAATTTTATTCCGCCATTTCTTATACTCACTAGAGAGTTTTCCATACTGACAAAAGGCCTTTTGTCTTTTCTTAATCCATTTCTTAATTTGATTTGTTATCCATGGCTTATCACTTTTGTTCACTTTAGATCTTTTTAAAGGCAGAAACAAATCTATAGCACTATTCATTTTCTGCATGAAATTATCGTATTTACTTTGGCAATCAGACTCATTGAAGGTATCATGCCACGACTCTCTTACCAACCAAGAGCCAAAAGCTTTCCAGTTACTTTCCCGAAGATCTCTTCTATACACTTTAGATCCTCGGGTGTTATCAATTTTCCGCCCTAGATGCCATTTGGGAGTTATCAGTACAGTGTAGTGGTCGCTATTTCCGATTTTGGGCAATTGAATTGGTGTGTCATATAAATCCGACTTATTTGTAAAAATCAAATCCAAAATGCCAGAATCCCGTGTACGGAAAGTTACTCGTTGTTTTAAAGAGCATGCACGTGTAACTTCAGCTGGGCGAAATCCAGTAGAAGTAGGGTTAAAGTCACCAGTTATTATAACTAATCCAGAAGGGTGTTTACTGAGAAAAGTGTCTACATTTAGTTGGATGTGTTCGTACAGTAATAAATTTTGATTTTGATCTGCCCAGGTTGGGTGATAAATACATGCTACAAGAATAGTACTACCAGTTCTAATTGCTCGCTCAGGCGTTAACTGAATCCATAAACTTTCTATCTCCTTCGCTGCTTCATTCTCCAGACATATTCTCCTCCACGGCATGTCCTCTTTAACATATACACAAACCCCACCGCCATGATCTCTCACCGTACTTGTTCTGTCTCTCCTTATTATAAAATAACCTGGTATACCTACATAAGAATCTGAAATTTCATCGTCCAGCCACGTCTCAGTCAGGCACACAACGCTTACATTGTTTGTACGAGAAACAACCCCTACTTCATCGACTTTGCTACGCAACGATCTGACATTGGCAAGCAATACCGAAGGCAGGTTAGCTTCCTTCCTCGTTGAAATGGCTTTATAATACTGAGGTCTAACCGGAAGATCTTTCTCTCGATTAATCCCGCCATAAGTTCGGTCAGTAATACGGACTGGAATACTTCGATATTCTGATTCTTGAGTGTTTCTCTGTTGATAAAGTTCACATACTTTCTTCTTTCCAGCTCGCCTTCCACGTCGCGTTGGCTTTCGAACTTTCCTACTGCATTTAGGTTCCTTCCCAATATGAGCCTCTTCAAGTATCGTTTTAACTTCATAATCAATATCATATTTAGTCGTAGAGTAGGACAGTAAGTCCGATCTGAACCATTTCATACAAATTTAAACTATCGTCCAATACTAATACTATAAAACTCGAGAACTGAAAAGGGTGCAGCCACACACGGCGCACTCCCGTGAAATTCAATTTGACGTCATTTGAGCAAGGTGGCGAAGCAAAAACCAATCGCACTGTCAATCGCCTTTCTGGTCTACTTGGACGAATAAGAGATGGAAATTCCAATGACCTTGGTCGTCCAAAAGCGAAGAAGAAGAAATCATCCTCAGTGAAGGAACACAGAGTTCAGGTACGCTGGTATCACTACGACAAAATGACGGGAAAGCACCTTCCTGTTCGACAAAAGAACGGTGGTGGTAACCGCTTTATTGAATATCTTTCTTCTGATCCACCAACTTTGCCAGATCTTTGAGGAAGGGCAAGCGAGTATTATTTTCCTGGAGGAAAAAATAGATTCGCAGGTCAGCTTGATAATTTGAAAAAGGTTATCACTGATAGTGCTGGAGGGGTAATAATCCGCTTTCCCGAAGAAGGAACTGTGAGTGATTATCTGAATGCCAATGGTATGTACCCATCATCAACATTCTTTTGTCTTCGAACTGAATCGATTGATAAACATTTGCTCCCTGCCACTGCCACTGCCACTACCAACGGGGGTTGGCCTAGTTGGGACTTAGAGTCCGTTCGCTAGCCCCTTATCTAACTCACTTATCACTTTTGTTGTTTGTAACGTATTTGTACCTTGTCTTTTTTTTATTGTATTGTATTGTTTCAGTGAGTTTGATTAAAGTTTCTGTACACTGCCACTGGCCCCTCATTGCCTTCGGATGTAAGTGCGTCAGAGTCTGTCGATTTTATTGACGAGTTCCCTCAATATTTTATGGAAGAAGACGAACAACCAACTCTAGTAGCCAGAGTGGACATGCGAGGTGTGTTTCACTACCCATGAGTTTGGTGAAGATTGCATTCGATGCCAGCAAGATCAACAATATGCACAATCTTTGATTGCTGACCAGAAATCTGAAGAAGCACAACCTGGGCCAGAGGAAGTTGTTGACTTGGAGCAGATAAGAGCACATCGAGTTGCTTACCTGATAGCCACAGCAAACATGATTCCAGCTGAATCTTCCAATGCACATTCCAGCAGAAATTCAAGTGAAGTGGCATCAGAAAGTGTACCCCCTCTAGTTGTAAACATGTCTGAAGATCACCAGCCTCAACAAGGTCCTGAAATGCCATCTGATGAGTTCAAAGTCTTGAAGGTGCATCGCTCATTTATTCAAGAAGACATGATTGAACATTTTAAAGATGACTCATGCATGAATGTCCCGCTTACTTTTACCATCATAAATGACATGGGGAAAGCTGAGCTAGGGGCAGGTGTAGGAGTGACCCGAGAAGTGTTTACTTTGTTTTGGAAACACTTTGCAAATGCCATGACAGTCGGAGAAAGAGAAAGAGTCCCTTTTGTCAGACATGATCACTTCATCGATGAGTGGGAAGCAGTGGCTAGAATCCTTGTTAAGGGATTTGAAATGATTTCATACTTCCCAACCTTTATGTCAAAGGCCTTTATGTCTTACTGCCTGTTTGGAAGAGAGGTTCCTGATTCTACTGTTCTGGAGTCGTTTATGAAATACCTGTCACCTTAAGAAGAAGAGTTAGTAAGGGAGTACATGACAAGAGAATCTCTTCCTGATAATATTGAGGATCAAGAAGAATTTCTGGATTTCCTGGAAAGATTCAAGTGCCGCACTGTGGTAAAGAAGGAAAACATTAAAATTATAATAACAGAAATTGGGCAACAAGAGTTAATACAAAAGCCTCATCTGATAGTCGCAACATGGCAACCTATACTTCAAAAGTTAAAGAAATATCCACCTTTCCAAACATTGGCTGCCCTTGAAGTATTTTATGATAGTACAAAACCTACCACGAAGAGCATCTTACAATTGCTAGATGCAAAACCAAGTTCAGATGCTGAGAGGGATGCATTCCGATTTTTGCAGCGATATGTCAGAGGACTGGATAATAATAAAGTTTCACAATTTCTTAGGTTTGCTACTGCTACTGATATTTTGGTAAGTGGTAAAATTCAGGTAACATTTACAAAGTCTGAAGGTGTTGGCAGAAGACCAATTGCACACACATGTGGGCCTGTTTTGGAAATTCCTTCCACCTACACTATGATGAAGTTGAATGCCATGCACCTACACCTAGGAAATTCCTTCCACCTACACTATGATGAAGATGAACGTGATGAAGTTGAAATGCTCGAGGACTTTTATTTAAATACGAACGCAGCTGGAAGTTTTTAAAACTTTGACCTTTAATTTTTATTACTATTTGTTTTATAATTATTATTACTTTAGTACTTGGGACTCCTTTTTAGAGACTTTTTGTAATTAATTTTTAGTACAACCAATTTTTTAATAAAGTTATTAATTCAGGGAGGAATTCAATAATATTCTTGATCAAGGTAGCTGGGAAATTGACATTGTCTGACTTTATCTTTCCGAGGGACTACACAATTGTTTATCTTGTCATCCTCAGTGACATTCGTTTTTTCATGTTTATCATACTAGACCTTGTAAGCCAAGAAGTTACTTGTTAACTAATCCGTTGTGTAGATTAGTAGTTCAAATTGATTTGAGTTTATTTTTGCCTAATTGTTTGCATTTTAAGCACATATTTGAAAAGTGTGCTCTATTTAGAACATTGAATGCACTACTGTATAAGCTGTAGAAGAGTTTTCTAATTATAGTAAAGTACACTCAAAAGTTCAAAACATTAAAAAGTTTTAATTTGTTTACATGTACCTGTATTGTTTTAATTAAAAATTACAGTACATGGTAAATTTAGATTCTAGAATGCCTGTTACTTACAAACCATAGACTTTATTTGTAAATGGCCAACAATTTTGAATTATTTTATGTGCATGTACATTAGCCCTTATGATCTCGTTTTTCACATGAAAAATCATGGTGGTTGTGTGTGAATAAGGTCTATTGAGGAATAAGTACTTGCAAGTCTTATTGACCAGCTGAAGACCAAGCTGCCCAACACCACACAGCAAAGTGATATTTGCTGTTCCAATCCTCAAAAATATTAAAATTTTGGTCTCTGAAAATAGCATTTCCTGCTTTGCAAACTTTTAAATGGGGACACCCACACATGCCTTGACTGGTCACGTGATTTACTGCACTCACAAAGTTTGAATTTTAATGAGAATGGCACAGACCGAGCAAACGAGGTTAATAGGGAATTTATTATATGGCTATTGGTTCTTTTTATCTTTAAGTTTCGAGCGTTGTTTTTGTCTTCGGAGTATGCTGTTTACTTTATTTGTTAACTTGTTCGTGCCGCTTCTTGGCCTTCTCGTTTACACCAGTTCGGTTTTTATTTGTCGTGTTTTTAGATAAACAGCTTTAAAAAAAACCCAGCAGTAATGTTCTAACACATTCATAGTTCAGAATATTTGAATAAAGATACCTAGTTCTCTTTTATTTGTATTCAAATGAACTGAGAATTTTCTCGCCAAAACTTAAGGTGCTGTTACACGATGCGATTTTTCTTGCAACTTGTAACAAATCACTGAAATCACCGTGTAACACCCATATAGCAACTTGCGATTTTGTTATTTTTGCCGTGTTGCAAGTTGCAAGAAAAGTTGGATGGGTTCTACTCCTTGCTGCAACTTACAACAAAAATCGCAAGTTGCTGAACGTGTAACACCCTTCCTGCAACTTGCGAATTCTTTTTTCACGAGTAAATTTGTTGCAAGTTGCAAGAAAAATCGCGCATCGTGTAACAGCATCTTTACAGGCCCAGCCGAGAAAAACGCGTATTTACCGGTCGGTCAATATCGTAAAATCCCGACCTCTGTTTTTCTTCTGCCATGATTTAGCCATGGAATCAGTATGTAGTCTGGGGAGAGGATGGAATTCAGATTATGTCCCCAAATGAATCTCGCATAGCGATGGTCTAAAAACTAGGTTTTAATAGGAGGAAACTGACCAGTTGTAGTGTTCTCCACAAAAGAAGGTGAAAACAATGATAACGCACCTGAACAAAACTCTAATATATTTATATGTGCTCGCACCATGACAGTCTCTACAACAACCCTCTCACTCGGTTAGCCATGAAGTCAGCAATTTAATTAAGACTCTCAACTCCATGCAACACATGACGGCAGTCATTTCGAGATTCATGCTCCTGATATATTATACAAGTTTCTGTGGTAAAGATATCCAGAAAGGCTTTATGGTGTGGGTGTATTAGTGTCAGAAGAATTTGTGGATAAGATAGTTGTAGCCTCCTCCGCAGGCAACTCTGTGTCTTCCCAAACGGCAAAGAGATAGCAAGGGATTGGGAGCGACAGAGGGGGGACTATAAGGGGGATAAACTTAGTTTCAGCCAAATATAATTTGGGAATATAAAGTCTGCCAGCAGGTAGGACGAAGTCAGATTTCTCAATCTGAGATCACATTTACCAAACATTCCCCAATGACCAGTTTCATTAGCCTCCTCCGCAGGCAACTCTGTGTCTTCCTTTGGTAAGTGAAACATGGGGAATGTTTGGTAAATATGATCTCAGGCTACGCGCCCAGGTAGGACAAAGTTAGATTGAGAAGGATACATTCTGGAATGTGGTGTCCGTGTTTGACTTAGTAGAAAGGTTTAGGAAGGAAGATATGGTGGTTCTTGGTGGAGATTTAAATGCGCATGTTGGTCGAAAGTGATGGGTATACATGAAGGGCTCGGCTCTGGAATGAAAAATGTGGAGGGTGCATGAAAGAATTTTAGAGTTTGGATACGTAATGGACATGATTGTGTGTAGAACGCAGTTCAAGAAGGAAGACAACAAGTTAGTGGCCTACTGACGTATTCATCAGGTGGATGGACACCCTTTGCTACAGCAAATAATTTTATTCTGGATAATAAGGGTTTATTACCAATAGCAAGGCCTAAGCATGTAAAATGTAAATACATGTAAGTCTAGTGTTAAAGAATATTAACTAAACCGTTCAATTTCTTGTAACAGTACAATGTAGAGGTTTAAGGCTTCTTTTACATTGGTCGGATTCAATAGACTGTGTTCATTCATCACCTCAGTAGCAAATTCCTTAAATTCTTCACTTGTATCCTGCACAACCATAGCTGCATGATTATCAAATTCATCAACATCTAACATGTCTACCTCCAGTTTATAATCTTCTGTTTCATATAAATGAGGCAAGAAGTACATATTGTCAGGTCTTCCTCTAGGACCATTGTTATTAAATTTGCTTGAAGAAATTATGTGTTGATTCCAAGACTGTACAACTTGATTAAGTTCTTTTCGAAGGACACTCATGAAACAAAACCTTATACAATCTACTTGCACTGGATCAGCATCGCTAAATAATCCCAAATCTCGCAGATCTTTGAAGAAGTTCTGCCACCAACCAGGACCTTCTCTAACTAGGTGCGACCAGTATGCTTCAATACGTTGATTAGACGTGGATGACCCAATAAGAAAGCTAGCAAGTCCTGCATGTTCATCATTGTTGCTTGTTCGAAGGAATGTGTGTATAGCTTGAATCAAACAGTTTTCTGGCCCATCATCAGTTCTTACTTTTCTAGGAACTCCGCCGACTTGTCTAATTGCATTGAGATAATATTTGGCAATTACTTCCGGTTTTTTGTTTGTTGGGCCAACTTCCAGCCAAATTAACCTTCTTGAGAAACCGTCAATGCAGCCATGAATGCTGAATCCATATGGCTTCAGTTTATCATGGCCGTCTATATGCCAAATAAAATTCGGCCCATTTGCTGAGTACGCTCTTCTACGCAGTCGTTTTTTCTTCCGGGTTTCTACACCAACTGGATCAAGTTCAACCAATAATTCCCTTACTGTTTCCCTCCTCACAACAAGCCCTTTTTGTTTTAGTCTCCACCACATTTTGCGATATCCAATGACACATCCACTTCCTCCTAGTTCTTCTTCAATAGCTGCTTTAACTTCCCTACGATTTTCCATATTTCCAGGGAGTTGTCGTCTACGAAGCTGCATTGACGATAACCTTCTCTTCAACGTTGATAAACCAATATCAATGTTGTGGAGTCTTAGATATTCTAGTATTTCTGTATTGGTATATCCTTGGTTGAAATATGATTTTATGAGCTCTTCCTCTTCGTACTGATTTCCAGGATTCATACAAGGTG
Organism: Corallium rubrum; assembly: GCA_964035015.1. Classification (NCBI taxonomy): domain Eukaryota; kingdom Metazoa; phylum Cnidaria; class Anthozoa; order Scleralcyonacea; family Coralliidae; genus Corallium; species Corallium rubrum. The sequence continues at coordinate 304,800 of CAXIUP010000228.1, read as the reverse complement.
TATAATTTATTAATGGCATGTTGAACTGTAAACTTACTTTCGAGCAATCATGGATTTATGCCTTATGGTCATCAGACTTTCCATAGTTTAGTAGCTTCCCCCACTCGTCAACTTGCTAACAAAAAGACTACGTGTATTATCGCCTTGCAAGTGCATGTATTATCACAAACAGTCTTTTAATCGTTCCTCCTTGATAGTTGACAGCTTCACCTTGCTTTATAACAGCGTCCATTTTGTTTTGCCGGAAAAACAGATGAGTGAACTAGAGAGGAGACTGGACACTAGCCTAAAAATATTTTACTGGACTGTGAAAAATTTTTTACTGGACTGTGAAAATTTTTTTACTGGACTGTGAAAAATTTTTTACTGGACTGTGAAAAATTTTTTACTGGACTGTGAAAAATTTTTTACTGGACTGTGAAAAATATTTTACTGGACTGTGAAAAAATTTTACTGGACTGTGAAAAAAATTTTACTGGACTGTGAAAAAAATTTACGGAACTGTGAAATATTATTACTTGACTGTAAAATAATATTACTGGACTATGGTGGCCCATCGCTACCATCGAATTTTACACAAATTAATATCATTTTGAATAATAGTTTTATTTTAAAAAAGAATTATATTTTAAAACAGTTTTTCATTTCTATTTTAAAAACTATTATTATTACAATTTTTAAGTAAAATAACAAAATAAGAAGCAAAATGAATGTGACTTTCATTTCAAATGTCAATTCATGTTCTCTTATCATTATGGAATATTAACAATAAAATTAGTTACACTTTAAATTTGAACTTCATTTCAAACGCCTTTTAATTTATGATTTTTTTTTATTTTGATGCGGCCCAGCGTTATCAATCATTTTTCAGCAGCTCCAAATTAAAATTTTAAAATGCATATGCATCGCGTGGCCCAGCCCTATCACTATCCGATCCCATGATGCAGCACACGCCTATAATAATTTGTCTTTCTATAAACTACTATTATCATCGATAAGCACTTTGAATTTTTTATTTTACGAATAGGGGTGGATAAGTACGCCACTAGCCAAACTCCTAGCTCAGGCTATTAATAAATTTTTGATGGAATGTTCAATGGAATGTTGACGTTGACAAGTGGCATACAACAGACGACTGAAACGAGTGAAAATCTTTTAATAGACCATTCAATATTTGGACATTAGGTTTGCACGAAAGCTCTTTGTTCGGCGAAAATTGAAAACCCAATTTTTATTAACAACGTTGGACACAATCATGCAGTTACTGGTATTTTGTAGTTGTTCGTGTGAAATTTAATTCAGTAATTCAATTGTTGATACTGCTGAAGTGCGTTTGAGGTACGTTGAATTTAATAAATTCGGCAGGCGAATGAAATTTGACAGGTTTTGCCGCGGCAGAAGTTCATATCATATCTATTTCAAACCTGGAATTTCCAATCCCCCATGCCATAAGGCATGGTTCATACGTCGCATTTAATTCAGACGAATTGAACTCAATCAACTAAACGCAACTGTAGTGCGACGTATGAAACGAATTAAATTCGACTGAAGAGTTACAAGCAAATTCGTCTGAGACGTACCGTCACGGTGAGACGGATACAACTTCTGAAATGCGTGTTGGTATCGTCGTATCGAATTAAATGCATACATTATGATAACATATTTTTTGTTGCCATGATCAGATTTTTGTTTACTTCGCATGCGTATTGGACGTTTTTGGCGCGATCTAGCGGGATTTTCCTTGCTCGTCACTGAATTAAATTCGTCACATGAAACGAATTAGAGTTTACTTCGTCTTTAACTATGAATTAAATTCGTCTGAATTAAATGTGACGTATGAACCAGCCTAATCAGTCGCACGTTTGAAACGGCCCAAATAAGAAATTGACACTGGTTGATCAGTGAAATATTGGCAGGACAACCCAAAAGCGGCAAATGACCAATCATATTTATCTGATCTCACGATGTCAATTTCAGAAGCTTAAGAAGATTCGCCAATGTTTTGGTGGGACAAATTAAGGCGCATTTTTCTCGATATCAGAATATTTAATTCAATGTGTTATTTCAGAGCGATGTTTGAAGTATTGAATGTTGGCGGAGGTCAATCACTACTAAACAAAGGATTTTAATTGATAAGATTGATGTGCATTCAGTCAAGACAAAGCACAAAGAGCGAACAAAGTTCATGTAAATCACAAACGAAGAAAATAAAGAGATGGCGCTTAATGACACTTGGAAAGAGGACGAACGGCTTAAGAATAATCTTAACCAGTATGTAAAGGAAAATTTGAAGAGATCAGAAATATTAGATTTCGTGAAAAGAGATTTTCCAGAGTACCCATGGAGTATTGCCACACTTGACAGACGACTTCGGCATTTTGAAATTAGGTATATCAATTACGCTACGCCTCTTCAAACTGTTACCAACGCAGTTAGCATGGAACTTGAGGGACCAGGAAAACTCCTGGGCTACAGAGCACTGAATCAAAAACTCAGGACTGTGCATGATGTAAAGGTTCCTAGGCACTTGGTACACAATGTTCTTGCTGAGTTAGATCCTGATGGCTTGGAAGCAAGAGGTTTACAAAAGAAAGCAAAGAGACCGAAACTGGCATTCGCTTCCAATGGCCCCTTGTGGGTTGTGTACTAGACGGACACGATAAGCTTTGCGGCTATCAGAATTGGACGTTCCCCTTGTGCATTTACGGTTGTTTGGATACCTTTTCCAGAAAGATTCTCTTTCTTTTCGTTTCTCATTCAAATTCTGACCCACAAGTCATTGGAAAAAAGTATCTCGAGTATTTGTGTCAAGAACAAATTATGCCTTCTTACCTTAGGATTGACAAAGGGACGGAAACTGGCAAAATGGCTACGTTACAGGTCTACCTTGTAAACAAGTATGGAATAATGGAAGATCCAGTTCAATCCGTAATATATGGCCCTTCTTCTAGCAATAAAATTGAAAGATGGTGGCGTGATTTACACGAACGATTAGAGAAATATTTCAAAGTACAATTAACGCAGCTGCTACGAGATAGGGAGTACGATCCCCACGACTGGTTAAATAGACAACTGTTAGCATATGTTTACATACCGGTTGTTCAAAGAGAATGTGACATTTTTATTAGCAACTGGAATTCTCACAGTATTCGTAACCAGGATGACCTTTTGCTTCCTACCGGAGTACCTAACCATATGTTTTCTTTTCCCGAGAACTATGGAGGAAATCACTGTGGCACTCATATTTCACAAGAAGATTTGCAGGAGGTGGCAGAAGTTTCGGGTTTACTCGAGCGCACTGATTCTGAACATCACGTCGATGAGGAAAGAATTAAACAAGCATGTGAACAGTGTTTGCCGCATCCATCTATTATTGAGTCAGTTAATGCAAAAGAGGCGTACCTGTTTCTTAAACGGAATTTGCAAAACACTAGGCAATAACTAGTCAATAATATCAAAGTAACTTTAATTCAGGAACGCAACGATTGTCAACAAAATCTGGATTTATCTTAGTTTACATTGTCTTTTTCAGTTTGTATAATTCAGTTTGTATATTTGATCTGTTTACGAAAAATATATTAAAACCTTTGTAATATACCTGCAGTGACTTTCCTATCGTATTTTTTTACAATAATATCGGCTCTGAAGAAAGTTTCAACATGTCACAAAACTTATTACAACTATGCTCGCTGTTGAATTTGCTAATGCTAAGGTGTGACAAGTTTCCTGCGCAAAAATAAACTTCCCCAGAGCTATCTGAATCGTCACTCAATTCAGGTGTAGCAATTTCAGGATCGTATAAATTGAACATTGAACCTTGTATATCTAAGAGCATCATTTTCTTCTTCGAGTAAACGTAACTAAAATGTACCAAACATTGTGCCTTTTGGAAAACCACGTTGTATTCTTCACTATGGGGCTCTAAGCATTGACCATCATTATTGACATACTTAACGAAATTCCCCGGTACATATTCTTCCAAAGTTATGGGTTGGCCATCCAGTAACGAGTAAAAAACCTTACCATATGTGAAAGTTTCTTTAAACTCCGCATGCGCTTTAGAAGCAAATTGTTGGGTTATGTTTCTTGCGACGGCATGCATCTGCACCTGCTTTCTCGTGTGTCCTTCAACTGACATTCCCAAAGTATCTTTGATCGTTGTTACCGACGTTTCCTGGTATCGCTTTAACACCCATTCACCACGCATTTCAGGTGGATCCACACACTTCGCTCTAAAAGCGTCACGGAAAGCACCGCTTGCAAACTTTTGCTCGTCAATATGTAGTTTAAGCGTAGAGGCGTTAACCCATAGACATGCATGAACATCGAAATGTTCCAGGTTTAATGTCGTAGCTTTTGGCGCCTTCACTAACTTTCCTGCCCTCAGCAAGTCTCCAATTGATACTGATTTGGGAAAAACTGTAGGTGGAGCACGTGGGTTGACGGTTAATTTTACAGGAGACGATTGCGTAGCTGGGCCCGATCTTGCCTGTTTTCGCATAACGTCGTTGACGATGTCTAATTTCGGGGGATTGTTACCCTGATCTTCATTTTCTGAACCTGGTTGTAGGAAACGAATAAAGAAAACCTTCTTGCCTTTTAACTGTTCCAACTTATTGCAAGAAGGACCTCTATCAGATGCTAGGATGTCACAAGAATTCTTTGGAGCGTGGTAGAAGCGTTCACATGCCTCTTTTATATTATCAATTGATAGTTCGTCGTATTCATCAAAAGGAAAAAGTCCCTTGTGTCCAATGGTTCGTATTTCTTTAACCGACCAGAAGCCACTGATGACATTCTTTGTACCAAAATATCGCTTGGAACCTTGCCCTGACCTCCACCACCGGATTTCTTCTGTTGGCCATCAATTCTCTTGAGACCACCTCTTTTCTCGAATTCGTCCCATGTCTCCTTTGCATTGCCTTTCCTTCGTTTCATGTTTTTTCTCCCAATTCCGACACAGCGTGAAACGCGTTCACAGAAAGACAAATTATTACAGGCGCGTGCTGTATCATGGGATACTGGATATGTTGATAGTGATAGCGCTGAGCCACGCGATGCATATGCATTTTAAAATTTTAATTTGGAGCTGCTGAAAAATGATTGATAACGCTGGGCCGCATCAAAATAAAAAAAAATCATAAATTAAAAAGGCGTTTGAAATGAAGTTCAAATTTAAAGTGTAACTAATTTTATTGTTAATATTCCATAATGATAAGAGAACATGAATTAACATTTGAAATGAAAGTCACATTCATTTTGCTTCTTATTTTGTTATTTTACTTAAAAATTGTAATAATAATAGTTTTTAAAGTAGAAATGAAAAACTGTTTTAAAATATAATTCTTTTTTAAAATAAAACTATTATTCAAAATGATATTAATTTGTGTAAAATTCGATGATAGCGATGGGCCACCATACTGGACTGTGAAAAAAATACAGCACTGTGAAAAACAATTACGGAACTGTGGGCCTTCTGGGCAATGGTAGAAAAGCTTTAATAATTGTACTTTTACATGTATTTGAACAATTATTCAATATTTATTTTTAAAATTAATATATTGTACATGTTGTACACGGAGTCGATAAATACAGACCTGCTCCGGGCTCTGATTGGTTGCTCCGAAACAATAAAATCTTTGCACGTCAGCCATTTTGAATAATTAAGCAGGACATACCAGCATTGTTTCTCAGGATTTGTACATTTAGGTCACAGATAAATCTTTGAAACTTTAGATTATGATTTCTCACATCAGTATCATGATGTGATGTAATTTTTAAGACATTTGGAAGTAGTATTATGGATTTTGAGAATTTTTTTTCTGAAGGTGTTTTTAAATTTGAGATGTATAAAATTCACATTTTTTCAGTAAATATTACATGTGAGGTTTATTGTAATGCTCTGACTTTCTATTTGGTTTTTCTAAATTGGGTAAGTATACGTTGTGCATGAATAAAAAATGTTAATTAATTTTTTTTTTCAGGCAATATTTTGGACATCTTTTGTTTGCTTATTAGGAAACTTGACTAACAGTGATGTGATGTCACTGGTGAGATTTTGCAATTTTTTGTAGGATATTTTTAATTATACGCTCAAATATTTTATAGTAATGTCGTGTGGATGTAAAGCTTTAATAATTGTACTTTTACATGCATTTGAACAATTATTCAATATTTATTTTTCAAAGTAATATATTGTACATGTTGTCATGTCAACCAATTTGAATAATTAAGCAGGACATACCAACATTGTTAGGATTTGTACATTTAGGTCAAAGATAAATCTTGGAAACTTTACAGTGTCATTTCTCACATCAGTAACATGATGTGATGTCATTTTTAAGACATTTGAAATATTATTATGAATTTGAGAATTTTTTTTCTGAATGTGTTTTGAAATTTCTAAGATGTATAAAAATCACATGTTTTCTGTAAATATTACATGTGAGGTTTATTGTGAAACTCTCAGACTTTTTAGTTATTTGTTCTAAATTGGGTAAGCATATGTTGTGCATGATTAAAATGTAAAAAGTGTATGTTGCGTTGTACATGGACAGAGATCTCAATCGCAGGTCTTCTTGTTTTGGCGGCCATTTTGAAAAAATGGCGATTTCCGTATTTTTCCCTATTTTTAGGCGAAGATTTTAATGAATTACTTCCAAACTTACAGGTCATGTTAGGTTTCTAGTATGCTTTTTCTGTGGTAGAAATTTAAAAAGTGTCCGTTGCATACGTACATGGGAGTCACTATTTGTACAGCAGTTCATGTCGTGACGTCATCCTCGTCGATACGGAAGTTCACGAAAGTAACTTTTGATTGATGGAATTTTAAAAGCAATTCATTGCGCTATTTTGCATAATGGCGGGTAATCCGAATATTAATTTATACAACAAAGATCTGCATGATGTTATTAGTAAACACTTGAACGATATTGATGAAAAGGAGCAATATTTTACCGGGTGGATTGATGGAGAGGAGCAGTTGAAAGACTTTGTCAGAGAATATGAAGTTGCAGGATCGATGTCCTTCAAACTTCGGTCTTCAGCGATTCGAGGTTCGGCAAAGAGATATGGAAATGAAGGTATCTAAATTTAGTCTTTTTCCCGTTTGAGACAACTTTTGAAGTCAGCAATGTTTAACGGCATACTGGTTGGTTTGCTGGTGTATGTTCAAAAAAATTAGCCTTTTTATTCGAGAATTTCGGGGGGTGGGGGGGGGGGGGCGATGTTGAATCCTACGAATTAAAATACTGTATTGTAAATAGAAGGGAGTGGTCGGACATATGGGGGGAAATTTTTGATCAAATTTCTCATTGTCAGGCAATAAATATTATATTTGTCCTACAAAACTGGAAGGGGTCGTCAAATGCCCACAATTGTTCGAACTCCCACAATTGTTCGAACTCCCACCTGGGTCTTTAACTGAACACTCATAGATGCATACTTGAAAACAATGTCTCTTTTTTTTCACAATTAAGCATTCCCAGTTAAGCATTCCCAGTTTTGCCAACTTAATTTCATTACACTTAAAACAATTCAAACTTTGTCAAAAAAGCTTCTTTAAATACAGGAATTGTAAGTCTACAGCTTTTGACACTAAAAACAAATATTTTGCTTTAATAATAAAAGGTGCTTATAAGTGGAGCAGTAATATTGGTGGTGTTGCCATACCATTTAATGGTATTCCATTTTGCATCAATGGCATACGGCTCCTGGAATGTAGTTATGGACCCCTTAGACTGGCAAACAAGAAACCAGAAGAGGTACATTTCATTCTTTCTGACATTATTATTATTATTATTTAATCTTATTTACATATGGTAGTCTTTTACTTCAGACTGTAAAAAAAATGTCTGCTTTCCAAGGAGCCGTACAAAACTTAAAACTATTTACACATAAATTAGAAACTAATTACAAAAACTTACTAACTATACTAACTAACTAACATACATCAAATAAATACAAATACATAGCCTATTAGTAATCACTGCATGCATTACATTATATACATGTACACCTGTCTGAGTAGAACCTTGAACTGCCCTAGGGAAATGTTGTCGTCCTTTAAGGACCTTGGTAAATTATTCCATGTTTTAACACCTGAATACATAGGAATAAATTACATGTAGATATACAGTATATGTAATTTCTCTATTAAGCCCCCCCCCCCCTTTTAAACTCTCTCTCTAATAATCCCCCTTTTTTGGAAGCAGAAAATAATTAAGCCTCCTCTCTATTAATGCTTTATAGTCCATTGCAGTGGTGTAGCCAGGGGGGAGCTGTGGGAGCCGCGGCTGTCCCGCTTTAGATATTAAACAACAGACATGTAACTACAAAATTGATGCAATATGAATTATGTCAGGAAATAAACTGTAAACAGTGTATTCAATCTACTGAGTGTATGCATTTTGAGTATCTATGTGACGTTTGCGTGTTTTGAGTATTTTATATGACGTTTTTTAACCTTTAGTGTCTGTAAAATCTTCCCCCAAAAGCCAGGAAATGGCATTTCAGTGACTCTCGATTTCAAAATTTCCCGGGGGGGAATGCCCCCGTACCCCCCTAAAAATTTATTCTGATTTTGGCTCCCCCCCCTTTCAAAATCCTGGCTACACCCCTGGTCCATTGGCCACTTTAAGAATTTTATTCTGGCTAATGCCAGAGGATTTTATTCAGCATATGGGAAGGTCTTGGGCTATAAAGGGTTAAGCCCTTCTCCACAAATCAGTTAATATACTGTAGTTAATCAGACTTTTTGTACTTAAATCAGTTGATATAAAGAAGAAAGAATCAGACTTTTTGTACTTGTTTGGAATAAGCCCCCCTCTATTAAGCTCCCCTCAAAGAAGCTTGAAACAAAAAAGAGCCCCCCAGGGGCTTGTCTAAATGCCAATGATCTATCTCCCCACTTTCTGATTTCATATTGATCAGCATGTGCATGGTTTAGTTCAGTTGAAGATAAAGCATCTATTTCACTAATAATAACAATAATAGTACAGTGGTAATAATAATAATAATAATAATAATAAAAAAATAATAATAAATAATAATAATAATAAATAATAATAATAACAACAACAACAACAACAACACCAACAATTAATAACTATATATTTAATTTAATTTGCGTACTTGTGAAAATTTTAAAATATGTAGTACATATAAAAAGTTTAGTATGTTAACCCATTCCTACCTGGGTTGTCCATTTGACAAGCAAAATCACCTGGCATTGAACAGACTAAAATAGTCCGGTGTTAGACAGAGTAACATAAAACGCTGTTTTTGGGTGGCACAGGAGGGAATGGGTTAACAATGGTTATAAAAAGTGACTTGTGCTTTCATTTATTTCAATACATATTTATAACGGTTGCACAAAAATATAGAACTGGAACAGATGCTGTACATTCATACAATATACCAAATTTTAACTGCTGTAACTTTAAGGGAATTAATGGTCATCCAACTGCCAAAAAAAGACGATTTCGAGTACAGCCAACCAAGAAGCTTGGGTGCAAGGCACAGATCACCATCAGAGAGCTGACATTGTATCCTGACTATGCCATTTCCACATCTCTGGGAAACAAGCACCAGGTAGATACCTGAAGGGAAATATGTGACAGTAATTTTTACTACTGCATGTGGCAGAGAGTATTATAATTTGGCGAATTAATTACTTTCATTATTCTCCCTGTTGATTTCTGATTGCAGATTGAAAGGGTCATTAAATCATCAGTGCTAAAAAAGCTAAGAGATGATAAGAAAAATAAAAACATTGAAGTGAAAGAGACAAAACGTTTCTATGTGAAAGTCCCAAATCTAACAGCCCACAACAACCACCCCAATGGAGAAGCATGCGGTATTGGCCATGCTGTTGATCCTACCATCATAGATAAAATTCATGAGCTTGTGGGAGCAGGTGAATCTATTACAGACTAGAAATACATAAATGCAATATCCCCTCGCTCGCTTTTACAGCAACCCCCTCCCCCCCCCCCCCCCCCCGCCCTTGCGCTCTTTTTTATTGGAGGCCTGGAAATAGCTACTCTGTCGGAACGCATTCTCGTACCCAGATCCTCGCGAACGGTCGGAACGATGAAAATATAGTTTTAATTATGGTAGAATATTTGAAATAAAAAAAACACTATTTTTTTGAAGAAAAATGCCACAAAGAACAAAGAAAAATTTAAGGATAATATTTCGTAAAATATATTGAGATGAAGAAAATTGCACGTTGCTTCCAGGGTTTGAACTGGATCTCGTTCGCGTGCACACCGATGACGTTACCACACCACTGAAGCAGGCATCAGAATTTTATTAAAATATTAGGGTTATATTTTACAGTTCTTTCTTCCCATGTTTACAAAGAACATCGCTTGGTATCTAAAAATATTTGCAGTTTGAAAACTACTCAAACTATATTCATTTATGGCATTTTAAATTTATTTCGAAATCTGAATTGCTGAAAATGTTTTCACATACATGTTAATAAATATTCAGTTCAACAGCATTTGTAGTCTTTGTACGTTTTACAAAAGAAGAAATGTTCCTTCTCCATTTTTATGCTAAATTATAAACAACCGCTAAGTCATATGTAGTTTTACAATAAGAAAGCCATTTAAAAGGAGATAAGACGGCAGCCACAGGTAAAAAATACAACGTAAGGGGCATTGGCAAGAAAAAACATGCAAATGATGATACGTACTTCAAGGACACACAAAATATAAAACAAAATTAACAGTGATAGATGTAAACAGGGAAACTCAACAGTTTTGCTACTAAGTGTTCGTGATTACTGAGAGCGACTGCTCTATATTTTTACCGTAGCTTTATAAACGTTTCGGCCTCTGTCTTCGTTTCTTTCGAGTTTTGGTTTGACGGGTTTCCTTTTAGTCAAGTCTGAAGACTTTATATACGTAAACGTTGATTTGTTTCTGTTCTTTTGAAAAGGATACGTATCCCAAAAACTCCTTTCTCAAGTCTTTTTGTCAAGAATAATATCAAATCTTTTTCAAATCTTTTTTTTCAATAGAATATTTGAAATAAAAAAAAACACTATTTTTTTGAAGAAAAATGCCACAAAGAACAAAGAAAAATTTAAGGATAATATTTCGTAAAATATATTGAGATGAAGAAAATTGCACGTTGCTTCCAGGGTTTGAACTGGATCTCGTTCGCGTGCACACCGATGACGTTACCACACCACTGAAGCAGGCATCAGAATTTTATTAAAATATTAGGGTTATATTTTACAGTTCTTTCTTCCCATGTTTACAAAGAACATCGCTTGGTATCTAAAAATATTTGCAGTTTGAAAACTACTCAAACTATATTCATTTATGGCATTTTAAATTTATTTCGAAATCTGAATTGCTGAAAATGTTTTCACATACATGTTAATAAATATTCAGTTCAACAGCATTTGTAGTCTTTGTACGTTTTACAAAAGAAGAAATGTTCCTTCTCCATTTTTATGCTAAATTATAAACAACCGCTAAGTCATATGTAGTTTTACAATAAGAAAGCCATTTAAAAGGAGATAAGACGGCAGCCACAGGTAAAAAATACAACGTAAGGGGCATTGGCAAGAAAAAACATGCAAATGATGATACGTACTTCAAGGACACACAAAATATAAAACAAAATTAACAGTGATAGATGTAAACAGGGAAACTCAACAGTTTTGCTACTAAGTGTTCGTGATTACTGAGAGCGACTGCTCTATATTTTTACCGTAGCTTTATAAACGTTTCGGCCTCTGTCTTCGTTTCTTTCGAGTTTTGGTTTGACGGGTTTCCTTTTAGTCAAGTCTGAAGACTTTATATACGTAAACGTTGATTTGTTTCTGTTCTTTTGAAAAGGATACGTATCCCAAAAACTCCTTTCTCAAGTCTTTTTGTCAAGAATAATATCAAATCTTTTTCAAATCTTTTTTGTCAAGAACTATATTGTTTCCAGTGCCCCACAATCTTCACCGCGCGTGGTCCGTCCACACATATATATATACAAATATTCAGGTCGCTCAAATTGATTCGCATTTCAACACGCGTGTAAAGTGGACTCCACGCATGTCGAGATTAGCACCCTCACCGGGCTCCGGGCCTTCGGCCCTACGCCCGGCTCGGGGATGAATTACATATTTATTTATTTATTTAAAACTGTATGTACTATTGTACAGTACTTATTCATTTTACATGTCTGAGTTGGTATTACTTTAATTTCTAATATTTTTGACATGTACTTATTTCAAGGGATTTTTGTGTTATGTGTCCAGGATATACAGGGGCTGGGGGGTGGGACGTTTTTGTTCTTTTTTGGGGGTGGGGTGGGGGCTTATCGAATTCTTACAATATATGTAATGATGCATGATACAATACTTTAAAGGTGGACCTCTGTTCAGTGCTTTTTGTCATGCAATAAACCTTATTCAAAAATGGCTGCCAAATTAGAATTCTTTTATGTGCATATAAATTAGCCCTCATGACCTCATTTTAAAGTAAAAATTCTTTTTGAATTTCACACATGAAAATGAGTTCATAAGGGCTAATTTATATGTATATAAAAGAATTTTAATTCAGCAGGCATTTTTGAGTAAGGTCTATTGACCATTTTCTTTTCTTTGATGAGTTTTCATGTGGCACAAAGTAGAAAATTATTCAATTTGTTTATAGCAGACTAAGTTAATTATGCAACAAAAAGCACTGAATGGAAATCTGCACAAAATCTCTTACACATTACAACTAATGCAATAGATTACACTTTCAAAATTATTGAAAATTTCTTTAATTTTTTGGTATCAATTTAGGTGTGACCCAGTGGCAGGAGGTGAAAAAATTACTATGTGGAAAATATGCTTACCATGTGGAAAATATTGTATTTGGAGATGGAAAAATGCCCCAAGCCCTCAAAGCTCAACAGGTCTTATTATCCAACAAATACAGACATAATAAACCATATCTACATAGCCACCAGCAAGCAGAAACTAAGCAAGTTGGATCAAGTCAATCTGCAGGAAATGATTAAGATATGGAGAAAAAAAGATCCAACATCAAAGTTTTTTATGCGTATGTGTGTGATACATGATAAAACTGATGGTGCTCCACAACAAAAACATGAAAAATTACTCTACGTTCACCAGGAAAAGTGGCAACAAAGATTAATGGTCAAATATGGGAATGAGATCTCACTCCTTGACGCTACCTACAAAACAACTAACTACTCTCTTCCTTTATTCTTTGTATGTGTAAAGACCAACAGTGGATATGCAGTAGTTGGTATGCAGCTTGACATAATTGTGCAAAGAGTATTTATACAGTATAATATATAAAATTACCCATCCTCATTTCTATGACTTCCTTGATATACAACTTAAAATGATAATATTAAACTTAGTCTACTAATTATCAAAAAAGAACTGTTACTAAATTCTAAAAAGAAAACTAAAGTATGACCAATAATTATTATTATAACCAGTAATAACAATTGAAATATTATATTACAACAATGAAGAATGAGAATATATTGATATAAACAATAACTGACAGTGCATAAAAACAATAAATTATTGGTACTGTACATATTAATTTCAGTCAACAAGTACTGTTAATATATAATTGCTTTAGGAGACTTTGTAGTTCAAGATGAAACAGAAGAACAAGTTAGTGAAGCACTTCAAGTTTTGCGCAAGTGGAATCCCGAATGGAAGCCAGCATATTTCATGACTGATTTCTCAAATGTGGAAATTAAATCTATAGAATCAGGCAAGAATATTCACTTGAATGATTTATTGTAATTAAAATACATCTTAAAATAACATCTTTTAAAATAAGTAACAGCATACTTATTTTTTGTCAGTTGTCACTTGTGAGCAGATGGGATATATCCTACTGTAGGATAAGTTTATTAGCAGATTATTGAAATTTTGCAGTTTTCCACGAAGTTGGCACATCTGTCCTTCTGTGTGATTTCCACAGAGAGCAAGCATGGGAAAGATGGACAAAAAAGACTGAACATGGCCTAAATTCAGATGAAAGGGATATTTTGCTGGATCTTTTGAGAGGTATGGCACATACACCTCGTGGTAAAGAATCCACTCCACTAGCTCATGTCAAGTTGGCAAAAGAAAAGTTGTGTGATTCTGCCGTGTACAAGAAGAATCTTCAGGTTCAAAACTGGCTTGTTGGCACTTGGTTTCCGGAGGAGAAAAGATGGGCAAGAGCATACAGAGAACACAATCTAGACATCAAAGTTAATACAAACAACGGTGTCGAGGCTCAAAACAAATTATTTAAGTATAGCTACTTACCAAAAGGAACTGACAAAACACTAAGTGGTGTTGCTCGAGTTATTGTTGAAAACTTTTGTCCCCAACAATACAAACAATATGTGTTGAAAAATCTTCAGTTAAAGGAGAACATCAAGTCCTACAACAAAGAAATACCACAATTCTTACATGGTCGGCCACATGCTTTCATTAAGCACTGCTTACAAAGAATATACTCTTCAGCAATATATTCAAAGAGTGATGTTCAGGTCCTTGGCAATCTCAACTTCAAGGTGGCATCAGAAAGTGGAGGACAGAATCACTTGGTTGGTTTATCGATACCTACCTGCAGTTGCCTTGATTGGAAAAAATTTAAATGCCCCTGTAAACACATGTTTGCAGTGTTTGAACATACAGACACTGAATGGTATACACTGCCACACACAAGTATAGAGAATCTGCTTTGTACACTGCTGATAAAGATGTTGAAGAACTGACAAAGGCCACTGACCAGCCAGCAGTTGAGCAACCGCATAACAGCAACATAGGCAGTACTGGGCCTGGCACATATATATCCCGAGATGTCAACACTGAGCCTAATTGGTCATCCACAGAAGTAGAGCAGCTTCCACAGAAGCGAAAACATACGAGGGAACCTGCAAAGGAAGCAGCAAATAAGGCAAGAGCAGCATTGCAGCAGCTAAAAGAGCTGACATACCTCAGTCAAAACACCGAGGTTTTGCAAGCCGCAACAAGGGAGTTACAAAGTCTTGTTACTAAGATTAGTGCAAGCATACCAAAAAGCAATGAAGGGATGTACCTCCGTACATCTCCAAAAAAACGAAGAAGAGGAACTGCCAGAAAGGAAAAAAAAGAGAAGTTAAAGAATGTTGGAAGCGTTGGTAAGCACAGGAAACCAGGACAACGAAAAACTGATTGGCATTATCGAAATCGTGTTGGAAAGAGAGCTAGTATACTAAAAAAAACATTCAAAGTTGATGTCCCCATACCAGTATCAACAGACAAGACAGTATTTCCAAATGCAGAAAACAAACCAGAACCTCCACATGAAAATTCCATTGCACAAACCCCTGGTAATTGGAGAGACGTTCACAGAAAACTTTTGATTCCAGCAGAACTTGCATGCCTTAATCCCAATGGTCTCCTAAATGATCAAGTTATTGATTCTTATTTTCAGTAAGTTACTGGTACTGCAGCTCAAGAAGTTCCACCCTATTTTGCACACATTATTCTATTTATAAACAGTATTTTGACAAGAGAACCTAGTTCAGCAGAGCTACTGGTTTAAACTGTACATACAGTACAGTCAACAACATGCAATCACAATCAGTAACACTTACCCATCTAGACACCCTAGATTCACCAACTGGATAATGTATTTATTATTATTAGCTGTTATTTAAATAATTACTATATAGGTATTTGATATGCGAGTTTGCTGATGAAAGAATGAGACAGAAAACAGCAGTCCTATCAAGCTTTTTTGCAACCAAGCTAAGAGCATCAACCCACAAAACCATTGAAACAGCCAATGGATCCCATGTTAAAGTTGTGAGAACTGACAGGTTTGTAAAAAGTCCCTCCTACAATTGTATTCATGCATCAAAAGGCAGCTGTCTTAGTGCTGAGGTTAAAACTCAATCCACTCAATTTCACCTTTGTTTTGTACTGTACAAGTACTGTACTACCAACATATAGAAGTGTGAAGTTTTCAATGCTTGCTATAATTATTGAGTCTTATAAGAGCTGTTACTTTTAAACAGGGAATTGTGGGAGAGCACAAAGTCATTTACTACGAAAATTGACATTTGCAGCAAGGACATGGTTTTCATACCTGTGAACCCAGGGTAAGATGAAATTTATTTTGGTTAAATCATTATATGTCATATGTAAAACAATAAATATAACAAGCAGGAATAGCAGCAGTTAAATTTCTGAAGCATATAGTGCATCATTGAACAAAAATAGAATAGTTGACAATTATCAACTTATAGATCATAATTTAGTTCCTTAATGGTATCACCTACAATTTTTATATTAAATTTTTTACCTTTTTTTCCTCACAAGGAATCACTGGATTCTCATTCTTCTTTGGAATATTTCAAATGACACAATTAGCCAGGCAAACAGGTAGTTCATATATATGCAAATTTATCTATAAATAGGTATTGATATTAATACTTAGCCAATATTATAGCTATCCAGTCAATGTGTAGAAATTTAAACTTATAAAACTTCCACCTTATATAGTTCAGCAATTTTAGTTCTTGACTCCATGAACTGCACAAGCAAGCCAGGAGTTGTAACAACATTTCATCGTTCATCGATTGCAAATTTAAAAAGGTATACACAGTACATAATTATATACTGTATTTAATAAAACAACTGATGTGCTTGCCCATAGCAAGTACATGTAACTTGTCAGGAGAATTATATCTGGACTAGAAACACTTGACTGTAAAGATTCTGCAGACTGACAAAATGCCTGTGAAGAAATTGCCTGTTTGGTTTCTATTTGGCCTGTGTTCCCATCCCCTTTTCCATGCTTTTAAACATTCACTTTTGTTTCTACAGTAGTTAAACTAAAAACCTCTCAGATCAATGTACACTACAGTACCTCAGTAATCCAAAAAGGAATGTCATTGTGTATAAACTTCTCTACTTACTTGGAATAAATATACTAGTCTTATAAAAACTCGATTTACATGTACTTTTAGATACCTAGCAGAAGAATGGAAAATGAAAAAGGGATATGAACGGAATTTTCAAAACATTAGAATCATACACCCCTTGGTGAGAAAGTCTTTTATTTCTTCTATTCATGCATGACCAATTTATTACTTTTTAAAGCTTAAAGTACTATACCTGCAGAGTGGTATATGTACATGTATATAAATGTACATGTATATAAATGTACATGTATATAAATGTACATGTATATAAATGAACATGTATATAAATGTACATGTATATAAATGTACATGTATATAAATCCATAACAGTTCTGTTTAATGTCTTTTTTTGAATATTTAATATTTCAGGTACCACAGCAACCAAACTCAGTTGACTGTGGAATGTACGTTCTTAAATTTGCAGAGATGTTAATTAAGGTAAATTTAAACTCTAATACTTTATTTATTTATTAACATTGCCATAATAATACAGCTATTAAACAGTTTATCCAATACTCTATCTTAACCACAGTTTTATGCAATTTATGTAATAACGAAGAATGTAAATCCTAATGGTACATTTCCACACATCCATTATACTTACCGTTTTTGCAGGGTTCCTTGGAGAGTGTCAGCCTTTCAAGGCTTCCAGATTTCCGCCATTGGTTTGAGCACGCCGAAATCAGAGGAATGCGAAAGCGGGTGAAATCCCTCCTTTCATCCTTGTAAACACCAGCATTAAGTTGTTGCCAGAAATATTGGCAAGGCACTCTGAAACTGACAACTGGTCAAAGTTTTGTGATAAAACATTATCTTCTATATATAATATGGCAATATGCATCATTGATTAGCTATTTAGCTTGCTCGCCTCTCCGCGGATTCGGATATTCTTCGGAATCGGAAGATATCGGATGACGTCACGACATGAACTGCTGTACAAATAGTGACTCCCATACGTACATAGATCTCAACCGCAGGTCTTCTTGTTTGGCGGCCATTTTGAAAAAATGGCGATTTCCGTATTTCTCCATTTTAGGCGAAGATTGTAATGAATTACTACCAAACTTACAGGTCGTGGTAGGTTTCTAGTATGCTTTCTGTGGCACAAATTTGGAAAGTGTGCCTTGTACACGGACAGAGATCTCAATCGCAGGTCTTCTTGTTTTGGTGGCCATTTTGAAAAATGGCGATTTTCGTATTTTGGCATTTTTCTGCGAAGAGTTTTGATGAATTACTTCCAAACTTGCAGGTCATGTTAGGTTTCTAGTATGCTTTCCGTGGTATAAATTTGAAAAGTGTGCGTTGCATACGTACAGAGATCTCAATCGCAGGTCTTCTTGTTTGGCGGCCATTTTGAGAAATGGCGATTTCCGTATTTTGCCATTTTTAGGCGAAGATTTTAATGAATTACTTCCAAACTTTGCAGGTCATGTTAGGTTTCTAGCATGCTTTCTGTGGTACAAATTTGAAAGGTGTGCTTTGCGTACGTACAGAGATCTCAATCGCAGGTCTTCTTGTTTGGCGGCCATTTTGAGAAATGGCGATTTCCGTATTTTGGCATTTTTCTGCGAAGAGTTTCGATGAATTACTTCCAAACTTGCAGGTCATGGTTAGGTTTCTTCTAGTATGCTTTCCGTGGAACAAATTTGAAAAGTGTGCGTTAAATACGTACAGAGATCTCAATCGCAGGTCTTCTTGTTTGGCGGTCATTTTGAAAAATGGCGACTTTCGTATTTTTCTATTTTTAGTCGAAGATATTTTAATGAATTACTTCCAAATTTGCAGGTCATCTTAGGTTTCTAGTATGCTTTCTGCGGTACAAATTTGGAAAGTGTGCGTTGCATATGTACAGAGATCTCAATCGCAGGTCTTCTTGTTTGGCGGCCATTTTGAAAAATGGCGACTTTCGTATTTTGCTTTCGTCATTTTAAACATTACATTTAATGTAATCGTTTCAAAAAATTTTTTTCTGAAGGTGTTTTGAAATTTAAAATGTATAAAATTCACATATTTTCAGTAAATATTACATGTGAGGTTTATTGTAATGTTCTCAGGCTTTCTATTTTGTTTTTCTAAATTGGGTAAGTATATGTTGTATATGAATAAAAAATGTTAATTAATTTTTTTGTCTTTTTTCAGTCAATATTTTGGACATTTTTGGTTTGGTTATTAGGAAAATGGACTAACAGTGATGTGATGTCACTGGTGAGATTTTATAATTTTTTGTAGGATATTTTTAATTATATTCTCAAATATTTTATAGTATTATTGTTTGCATGGGAAGCTTTAAGAATTATAATTTTACAAGCATTTGAACAATTATTCAATGTTAATTTTAAAGTTAAAGTATTGTACATGTTGCCATGTGAGCCATTTTGAATAATTAAGTAGGACATACCAACATTGTTTGTCAGGATTTTTACATTTAGGTCAAAGATAAATCTTTTAAACTTTACATTATCATTTCTCACATCAGTGCCATGATGTGGTCTAATTTTTAAGACATTTGTGCCATTATTATGGATTTGAGAATTTTTTTTCTGAAGGTGTTTTGAAATTTAAAATGTATAAAATTCACATATTTTCAGTAAATATTACATGTGAGGTTTATTGTAATGTTCTCAGGCTTTCTATTTTGTTTTTCTAAATTGTGTAAATATATGTTGTATATGAATAAGAAATGTTAATTAATTTTTTTGTCTTTTTTCAGGCAATATTTTGGACATTTTTGGTTTTGTTATTAGAAAACTGGACTAACAGTGGTGTGATGTCACTGGTGAGATTTTGCAATTTTTTGTAGGATATTTTTAATTATATGCTCAAATATTTTACAGTATTATTGTTTAGATGGGAAGCTTTAAGAATTATAATTTTACAAGCATTTGAACAATTATTCAATGTTAATTTTAAAGTTAAAGTATTGTACATGTTGCCCATGTCAGCCATTTTGAATAATTAAGTAGGACATACCAACATTGTTTGTCAGGATTTTTACATTTAGGTCAAAGATAAATCTTTGAAACTTTACATTATCATTTCGCACATCAGTATCATGATGTGATGTAATTTTTAAGACATTTGTGCCATTATTATGGATTTGAGAATTTTTTTTCTGAAGGTGTTTTGAAATTTAAAATGTATAAAATTCACATATTTTCAGTAAATATTACATGTGAGGTTTATTGTAATGTTCTCAGGCTTTCTATTTTGTTTTTCTAAATTGGGTAAGTATATGTTGTATATGAATAAAAAATGTTAATTAATTTTTTTGTCTTTTTTCAGTCAATATTTTGGACATTTTTGGTTTGGTTATTAGGAAAATGGACTAACAGTGATGTGATGTCACTGGTGAGATTTTGTAATTTTTTGTAGGATATTTTTAATTATATGCTCAAATATTTTATAGTATTATTGTTTGCATGGGAAGCTTTAAGAATTATAATTTTACAAGCATTTGAACAATTATTCAATGTTAATTTTAAAGTTAAAGTATTGTACATGTTGCCATGTCAGCCATTTTGAATAATTAAGTAGGACATACCGTCAGGATTTTTACATTTAGGTCAAAGATAAATCTTTGAAACTTTACATTATCATTTCTCACATCAGTACCATGATGTGGTCTAATTTTTAAGACATTTGTGCCATTATTATGGATTTGAGAATTTTTTTTCTGAAGGTGTTTTGAAATTTATGTAACGAGCCGAGAAACACGCAGCACAACTCGAGGTTAGAACTCTTTTATTTTCCCAACAAGGTCGTATTTATCATCTATCAAAAGCTCATCCGGATGTCGGCTATTTACAGTTTGTCATTATATCGGATGCACCTGGAAAAGGGTGCGTCCCTCATGTTTCTAATTAACGCTAAATAAACTATATACAATGTTTCATATCCGTTACATCATTCTCCTCCTTTATGTTCTCGTCCCGAGGACATGAAGATACAACTAACTATTGACTATCCATAACCATATCGATTAGGTGGCCGTATATTTTGTCTTAGTCTGGCAGGCCGAGCACGGGGGTTTTCCGCTTGTCGAGGTGCAACGTCAACCACCTGAAACTCTCCTACTTCCCTAGCTGGGCAAACCGGTTCGCCCTGTTGAAATGGGACGTAACTTAACTTCAGTTGATCATGGTGAACAACCTTTCCCTCACCCCCCTTGGATATAATCCTATAGTTCACCCCAAATCGTTTTAGTATTTTATAAGGGCCAATCCACTTGTTACCGAGTTTCCAGCCTTTAGGTCTTTTCAACATGACCGTTTGCCCTGTTTCGAACGGCCGCCAAGCGTTTGTCGGTTCATTGAGCCTTGCCTGTTTTTCGGATGCCTTTGACAGATGTTGTTGTGCTATATTGAGAATGTCACGAAACACTGACCTTATCGAAACTAAGTGCTCGCTGTGTGTAGATGGGTTGGTTAAAGGCATGCCTAATTCTAGTTCAATGGGCAACCGTGGGTGGAGCCTGACCAAAAACTACTTCATATGGGGATATCCCTAGCGCATCATGTCTGCTCGTGTTATACGCAAATGTGACAGAATCTAGCCATAAATCCCAATCATCTCTCCTGCTAGAGGCAAAGGCAGTAAGCATAGCTTGCAAGGTCCTGTTCTGTCACTCAGTCTGACCATCGCATTGAGGGTGGTAGCTGGTTGTGCGTGTCTTGGTTATTCCCATAACGTTTCAGATTTCATGTAACAACGTGCTTTCAAAGTTGCGACCTTGATCTGAATGTAATACGCGCGGTGGGCCAAAACGAGAGAAAATGCGACTAATAAGAAGTGGGGCTACAGTGCTTGCTTTTTGATCCGAGGTGGCGAATGCCTCGCACCACTTGGTAAAATGGTCAACAACAACGAGAATGTGTTTGTTACCGCGACTAGTTTCGGGAAGGGGTCCCATATAGTCCATTGCCCAAAACGTGAATGGTTGACTAACTGCAATATGGCCTAGCGGCGCCTTATTTCTGTTAACGGGA
Source organism: Corallium rubrum (assembly GCA_964035015.1). Lineage (NCBI taxonomy): Eukaryota > Metazoa > Cnidaria > Anthozoa > Scleralcyonacea > Coralliidae > Corallium > Corallium rubrum. The sequence continues at coordinate 282,862 of CAXIUP010000228.1, read as the reverse complement.
GAGTTCTTACGATTGCAAGCTTCACAAAGCTTAATGTGGTGGCAAACTGTTGTGCGAATACCCGGCCAATAAAATCGCTGTCATACTCTATCCTCCGTGCGAGTTATACCTAAGTGGCCACTGAATGGCCCATCGTGCAAGGCTTGTAATATGGTGTCTTGAAGTGCAGATGGCACTAAAAGAACATGGCGCGGAAATGAGTCTGAATTATTGCCTAGCGCTCTATATAATAGACTATTGCGCAAAAAATATTGGTCATAGTGTTTCAACCACTTTTGAAATACAGGGTCGTTAATGGTTATCGGTTTAGGCTTTGGTAAGCCTCGCGTTTTCACGTCAATTATGCGCGAAAGGTGTGAATCATTACGTTGAATATCACCGAGATTGATAGTTGGATCGAGAGTGATGGCATTTACATTTGTTGGCGGACATGGCAGTTCGAAACTAGAATCAATAGAACATGAATCATGAATATTAACTAAGCTGCCATTCGGATTAACGAGAAGAGGCTTGCTGCTTTCCAACTTAACTATTGCTGTGCGGCCACCCGAGAGTTTGACACGTATAGTTGAGACAAACTTTTTGCATTGTACGGCATTCGCGCAGGAAACGTTGTCACCGTGTGGGTGGACTAAGCGAGATAAAGCGTCTGCATTAGTATGAATACGACCAGCGCGGTGTTTTATTGAAAAATTAAACTCTTGCAAATCCATGATCCAACGCGCTAGACGGCCCTTAGGCTCCATGCTATGCAGCCAGCGCAAAGCATTATGATCAGTAATTACTTCAAAGTGGCGACCCAATAAATAAACGCGGAAGTGTTCGGTACCATAAACTACGGCATACGCTTCTTTTTCGGTGGTGGAATATTGCTGTTCGCGCGTCGAGAGAGATTTAGAAGCATATGCGACAACTTTTTCATTGCCTTGATCATCAAGTTGCGATAATACCGCGCCAACGCCATAGTCTGACGCGTCAGTTTGCAAGATAAAATTTCGGTCAAACTTAGGATATGCCAAAATGGGGGCAGAGCAGAGAAGTTGTTTTAATGTTTGAAAAGAAATTTCGCATTCGCTTGTCCACAAGAACTGGGCCGCCTTTTGAGTCAATTTTAAAAGTGGCGCTGCGACGGTGGAAAAACCGGGAATAAAGTTTCGGTAATAACCGGCCAGGCCTACAAAACTGCGGATATCTTTAACCGTGCTAGGACGAACAATGTTACTGACAGCTTCAATTTTCGCTGGATCTGGTTTAATGCCAGATTGAGAAACAACATGCCCTAAGAAAGCAACTTGACGCGCTGCAATCGTGCACTTCTCAAGTTTAACGCGGAGATTGTGTGAGTGCAATCTTAGCAAAACTGTCTTAAGTCTATCATAGTGCTCCGAAAAATTGCGACCAAAAACAATCACGTCATCGAGGTAACATAAACAAATTATATATGAAAGGCCACTTAATACAAGATCCATGGCCCGTTGGAATGTGGTTGGCGCAGTAGAAAGGCCGAAGGGCATGCGGTTAAATTCAAACAGGCCGCTCTGCGTAACAAATGCTGTTTTATGACGGTCTTTTTCATCAACAGGAATTTGCCAATATGCGCTTTTTAAATCCAAAGTTGAAAAATATTGGGAGTCACCTAACGAGTCTAAAATATCGTCTATACGAGGCAAAGGGTGCGCATGACCGACGGTTACTGCATTAAGTTTCCTATAGTCTACGCAAAATCGCAACTCGCCGTTCTTTTTCTTGACTAAGATTATTGGACTCGACCAAGCACTAGTAGATTCGCGAATAATGCCATTTTCCAACATTTCGTCTATCTGTCGCGCAGATTCATCACGATGAGCATATGGTATGCGGTGTGCATGTTGTTTAATTGGTGTGCTATTTTCTGTGTTAATCTGGTGTGATAATATGTTTGTATGCCCTAAACTTCCGTCAAAAACATCCGAAAACTCATGAAGTAAATTTTTTAGCTTGGCCCTGTCGTCACCAGTCAACGAAGGATCAATGATAGATTCTATTCTATCACTATCAATGTTAGGAAATTGATTCCCAACTGCACCGCAAACACTCGGTTGAGGCAGGCACGACTCAATCAAAGGACAAAATTCGGCTAAATTTTCACCGACTGCCAATTCGATTGGGGTATTGGACATGTTAAGAACACGCAAAGGCACGACTCGATTGTTGTCTTGTTTGACGACAACACGCGCTACACTAAATCCCTGTCTAGCAGCGTTACTGCTGCTAGAACGTGGCTCTAACAAACCTATTTTACTATTGGCACGTCTGGCCAACTTCCCCTCTAGAATAATTTCGGTTCTAGGTGGTATCATTACGCTGTCGACCAAAGCAACAACCGTGTTGCTTTGAAAGCGGGACTGACACAACAAACGACCGGCACGAGAGTCCACCGAGGCATTCGGAGGACTCGTCCTAACTACCCCTGCTCGATCGGCCGTCGTAGACAAATTATCGTGATTCCTAAGAGGGGTGCTTCCATGTTTACCTACTAACATATAACTACCAAGTTTTACGTCTCTACATAACGATAAACTATGTTTACTTAGGAAATCCCAACCTAGTACACAATCATAAGGGATATTATCGCTAACTAAAAATTCTCTCGTATAACGTAAACGAGAACTTAAAAATTTGACAGGACTAGACATACTGCCTTGGATATGTACACTGTGTCCTGTAATGGACACACAATTCGCTTTCTTGAAAGTTTTTATATAACGATCATCAAAATCGATTGTTCGTTGTATTGACTTACTTAAAAAGGACTTCATTGAGCCTGTGTCTACAAGCGCTCTAACACGGACTTTGTCCACAAAACAATCAACAAATGGGTGGATAACAGTACTACATACATCTACATTGTCATTGCTACTTACTACAGAATGGGCGCGATTTCCAGCAGCGTTCCGTCCATTCTTTAGTAGTTTAAAGGGCGTCTTGCGAAGCAATCTCGAGCAATGTGTCCAAATTTACCACAGTTGTAGCAAGTCTTATCTTGACGTCGAGGGGCAGAGTTTTGTTGTCGCGGACGATTGCAATCCCTAGCAAAATGACCGGGCAAACCACAAGTATAACAACGGCCAGGTGTCGATTCACGCGTAGAGCTTTCGGTCTTGGTGAGACGATCCTCGAGGGATTTTTGCTTTTCCGCAATTCCGGCGACCATGGAAAGTAGTTGCGTCAGTTGAGGATCAGGTTGTGGAGGTTGGTTTGTAGTAGCGTTTACTTGGATAGGTGGAGAGTTTGCGACATGGTTACCGACCGCACGAAACCTTTGGGTAAATTTCATCATTTCATCTAACGTCGGCGTAGGATTGTGCTCTAACAACTTAAACTTGATGGCGTCAGGGAGACCTTTCATAAACTGGCGAGACAGCAATGCCGTTTTCGCATCTGGAGGTAAACTGGGATCAGCCTTGGACAGTATATTCTCAAGTTCCCATTTATATACGGAGGGGTCTTCCTCGGAACGCAACCGGCGTTGTTCGAATTCGGCAAAGTAGTTTTCGCGCTTCGCCAGAGGACATAAAGCCTGTCGTAAAGCTGCGACAGCGTCTTTGTAAGACTCGCGAGCAGTCTCAGGTAGAGAACAAAAGTTGCTAGCAGCCCGACCACGAAGAAACGCTGGCAGTTTGAGGAGTTTGTCGTCCGTGGTTTCGGTCGAATTCGCGCAACCACGCGTCGAAATCGCCATCATCAAACTTTCCCGGTAAGATAGCGGTCATAGCTCTTCTCTAAAAAAATCTTTTACCGCTGCCACCAGATTTGTAACGAGCCGAGAAACACGCAGCACAACTCGAGGTTAGAACTCTTTTATTTTCCCAACAAGGTCGTATTTATCGGTAGGTTGGAAAACCCGGAATCCGGAATCCGGAATCCGGAATGGAATCCGGAATCCGGAATGGAATCCGGAATCTGTAGGAATCGTCATAGTTAATATAAAAACGGTTTTCCTAATGATATTAGTAATATAATAATTAACTATTAACTATTAAAATAATAATGATAACTAACCAATATATCATATAATGATTAACTATTAATTAATTTGTAATATAATAATTAACTATTAATTATTAACTATTAAAATAACAATAATAATTATCAACATAAATCGTATGACATTTTATTTTGGCTTGCAAGAAGTTTGTTTTGTACGAATTTTTTTATTATTCAAAATCACTGAATGAGTCAACGCATCACTGTATATCTCGCTATGCATGTTTTGCAAACCGCAGAAAATAATAAAAGGGTGTTAGTATATTGTCTGACTATGGAGGCAAGCCGCGAGCTATCCTGTTTACTGGGCTAGCTCGCTAGGCAGTATATTGTTTCTGCCTTTCTGGTGTGCGTTTAATATTATAGGCGAATTTCATCATGCCTAATAAGTACTGGGATGATTTGATGTCAACAAAAATATCAAAATACTCCCCCAATAGTTAATATATACAGGATAATACGCGAAGCGCTTTTGAATAAGTCTTGAAAAAGTCAACCTGGCAACTAGTCCGAAACGCTCTATTAAAGACGGATAAAGAAACCTAAAGATCGACTGTAACTTAACGATATCACGGAGAGTGTCGTAAAAACGCATTAAAAACTTAATTCTGGATTGTCGGCAGAGAACTCAGGTGAATATAATGATATTAATTAGTCACGTCCGCTCCATGTTGACACGATCAAGTTAGATCTATCCGATTTCTCCAGGCATTTTAATAGACTTGCTTAAATGGATTTGTCATTGCATTCAGATTGTTTTTTGTTAATCACTGCACTCATTGACTGTTGCGCCGGTACAACAGATATCGCGTGCATGTACAGTATGGAGTCTATTTCATTACTTTTGTTCTCTGCCCGCTCTCTATCCATTTACACACAATGGCATATAACTTTCAGTTTCCATACACGCAGCCAAATTATCGGGATTGCAATCGAGAGCTGTTGCCTTATTGCGTGCGCAATCACTGCAATAATTTTTGTCATGTAAACACCCGATGATGATTGGAATATAAAGTTCAATCCTACTCCGGAGGTGGTTTGCGGTATATTGCGTTTTAAATTGTAGCATTTGTGCGTATTAAAACTAGTTTTTATTCTAGATTATTTTTGAGGAAACACCTGACAAGGTTTCCTGCTTGGAAAATCCTTGCTTAGTGTATATGTGACAGCTAAAATAACTTGCTACGACTAATTAATTAAGTTGTATAAACAGGTGTGATTGTCACCTAACCTTTTCCCTGTGCGTGTTCAAAGCGGTGATTATCTATATCCAGAAATTTTTGTTCGAGATTATAACTGATTCTTAAAGTTCTGCAGTGAAGATGCCTTTTGGAAAGCGGTTGTACTCTGATGTTCTTTCAGGTAAAAATCCACGTGTGTTACTTTTATGTGGTAAAATATGCATAAACTACCTCGATGTACTTCTGATGATTTATCATTGATTAAATAAATAAATATACAGGTCATGAAGAGAATTCTTCGTCAGCTACGCTTTCTGACCATGGTTCTGACTCATCGTCTGGTGACACAATATACATGTAAGTGTACATTTTCGCGCTATGCCATGCAGTAAAACCATTCTTAGCGTGTAAATTTTATATATTGGTATTGGTATAAAAAATTTTTTCTTCTATTGTACCACTTAGCGAGCAAGAACCAGTGGCTCAGCGCAAGCGAAAGATGTACAAGCCCAAGAAAAACAAAGCAAAGCCACCAAAAAATGCAAAAAATGGTCAGTACAATGTCTATATATCACATTTAAAACAAGTCATACATTTCCATGGCACAATCGTGTTTAGGGGTATTAAAGAAGCATGAATTTCAGACCTTTTTGGCATATTTAAATATTTGTAATTTTAGTCATTCGTAGTCACGCAATCAGTAGTCGCCGTCGCGGGAAAACTTCCCATGACAAGCAATCAAGTAAATTAAACGTGGCTTTAAAGTACGCAAACTTTTTGGTGTACTCTATTGAGGTTATTGTAAAATACCTTTGCATTGCCTGTCTTAAAACTTCGCGTTGCGCTAATGGGTGTAGTTACTTAGCGGGGGCGGGGGGGGGAGGGAAGAGTAAAGCACAAAATTCGAGCAAAAAATAGACAGTTGGAATCGATAAAAATAGACATTGGCTTCTGGAAAAATTTCGTCCGATGCAGAAGGAAAAAGCCTTTCCAGTTTGAAATTTTGACCAGTAAAGTAATGTATCAATATATCGAGAATTTGCGAATACCATTGGACGCTCGCAGGCAAAGCGTGTTAGCTCAATGAATGCTACCAGCGGCAGGGACGTAGCCAGGGGGGAGCCAGGGGAGCCACGGCTCCCCCCCTTTTGATATAAAACAACAGTCATGTAACTACAAAACTGCTGCGATATGAATTGTGTCAGGAAATAAACTGTAAGCAGTGTATTCATATGACGTTTGCGTGTCTTGAGTATTTTATATGACGTTTTTTAACCTTTAGAGTCTGTAAAATCTTCCTCCAAAAGCCAGGAAATGGCATTTCTGCGACTCTCGATTTCAAAATTTCCTGGGAGAGCATGCCCCCGGACCCCCCCTAAAAAATTATTTTGATTTCCGCTCCCCCCCCCCCTTTCAAAATCCTGGCTACGTCCCTGACCAGAGGTATATAGTTGCGCCGGCGTTGTACTGGACAACAAACATACGCTGTTTCGGCCTCCAGTTTGGCATAATTTATCTATTACATAAGACTCATAGCTGCTTATTTAAGCTTTGCAACAAGAATCTACAATACTGCAGCGTGCACGATTAACTTGATTGATCTAGCTAATGCTTTATTGTGGGAAAGGAAATTGTAGCAACGTCAGGATGTCACACACCTTTCCTTGCATGATAACAGGATTAACAGAGAGTTAAACCTGGCAACGCCCAAGCACGCGAGTTTCGTGCGAGAGTTAAAAATAGACGTGAAATGTTAATACATTTTGGAAGTCATTTACGCAAAAAAGCAGTACTATATATATATATATATATATATATATATATATATATATATATTACTCTGGCCATGTCTGTGCTGTCATTAATGGATACTGAGTACTGGATCTCCTTTCCTTTTATCTGATTCTGGGCATGTTTGATTTTATCGAGTAGGATTATGTTCGGATGTATTGTTCGTTCAATCGCAATCGTTCAAAAAGTTTAACGTATAAGAAAGACTCAGAACGGTTGTAAAGCGTACAGACCGCCGCCCAAATTAACCCGGCTGGACACGCTAAAACAGATATATGTACTTTGATACATGTTCAGAATACACGCAAAACGGAAAATCCGCTGTAGATAATCCCCTAACCGAGGTTATCTGGAAAACGCAAGTAGCAGATAGCGGGAAACCCGTTGCGGGTAGTCATTTGAGGGTAAAATGGAAAATGCGGGTAGTCATTTGCGGATAAAATGGAAAATGGAAAATGCGGGTAGATACTTGTGGGTAGAATATGGAAAATGCCAGGAAGTAGACGAATTTTAACTAAATTAATTTCCTGATTTGGCTAGGCGCAGTTAAAGTAGGTGCTAGAGTGGGATTTTATCACCAACTTTCAGATTTCCGCACCGCAGACGAGATTTACAGTAGAGTCTCAGTCGACTTTCGCAGTTAAAAATATAATAGTCGATATTCGAAATGAATATTCGAATTAGCATGTGTGCAGACTCTACTTGAGGAAACCACGGTTAATAAACAAGATATCAAACACACTCATAGATGAGGGTTTTTATCTAAATAGCAGTAATATGGTAATACGAATTTGTACAAAATAATTCATGAAAAACCATGTGCAAATTAAGTAAGTTGTTATAGAGCTCTCGCATCTCTGTTACATTGCATTATATTGTATTACATTCATGTAGTAAAATGGAAAATGCCGGTAAAATTGAAAAAGTGAGTTTGAAAAATGAAAAAAATAGAATTTCAAAATGTTTAATACCGCGTGACGAATTTTAACTAAATTAACCTCCTGATTTAACTATCCTGGCTAGGCGCAGTTAAAGTAGGTGCTAAAGTGGTATTTTAACACCAACTTTCAGATTTCCGCACCGCTTCTCTTTACGGACGACCTAAATCGATCCATCCGCACGAGATTTACAGTCTTGGGGCTTATTTCCAATTTTATGCAACGAAAAGTGTCAGTCGACTTTCGCAGTTTAGAATTAGTGATAACAATCCGATATCTGAAATGAATTAACATGCGCGCAGACTCTACTCGACGAAACCACAGTTAATAAACAAGATATATATCATACACACTCATAGATGAGGGTTTTTTAATTTAAATAGCAGTGATATAGTAATATGAATTTATTATACAAAATAATTCAGGTATAATTCATGTGCAAATTTTAATTGTTAAAGAGCTCCCGGATCTCTGTTACATTACATTACATTACATTACATTACATTACATTACATTACATTACATTACATTACATTACATTACATTACATTACATTACATTATATTGCATAACATTGCACCCGCATTTTCCATTTTACCCGCAATTTTTTACCCGCATTTTCCATTTACCCGCAATTTTCTACCCGCATTTTCCATCAGAAGGCCAATCAGAAAAGGCCCTGAAATAATGTCTGTTACCGGGGCACGCGACCACGTGGGTCGAGAATGTTTAGCCGCTGTCAGCTAATTACAGACGGGTGGCTAATTCCAAGCAAATATTTTATTTATAGCCACCGATTTTAACGTAAATGATATTACAATTATGCAGAAATCATGAATATGAATTTCCATGTTACGCTGTCTGTTTAAACCATAAAAGCGTCATTCCGCGGTGCAATTTTTCATGCTACTTGTCTCGCAATAATTTATTATATGTAAAAAAAACCTTGGTACTTTCAAAACTAAAATAAACTAAATACTTTTCTAGCCAATGTACACCTTGATGATAGTGACTCCAACACTTCCAAAGAAGATAAAGATGCATTTTCCGATGTACCAGTGCAAGACACGAAATCGACCGGTTCGTACATTGTACACATTTCTTTTGCGATTTGTATTTTAAGTGAACATAAATATACAATTAAACAAGTCTAGATTTGTATAGTAAGTATTATGTACTGGTATTATGTGTTTTAGACCTGAAAGCTACTGAGCTTGTTACAGTGTCGAGTGGCAGCGATTGCTCTGATCAATCCTCGATTGTTGGTAACATCAAACACAGGGTCAGTGCTTCGAGCGGATTGGCTGATGACCCAATAATGATTGGTGAAGTCACCCCTAAGAAATCGACGGTACGAGCCCCCGGGTATGCTAGTTATGGGAAAACGATGGCAAAAAGACGAGCAATTAGCAGTCTAAAGATCAAAAGTATCCAGCCAAAATGCATTTCACCTCATAATGATTTCAAGATTAGACAGCTTGAAGAAGATGTTTCTGAGAGAAGTAGCGACAAGAATAATGTTGAAATATCCCAGTTTCTCAACGGTGACACCAGATTCCCGACAATTAGCCAATGCAATGAAAGTTATAGTGCCGAAGAACTGCTAACGTACATTCGAGAGGGCTTCACGGAAGAAAGAAAATGCAGCAAGCAGCCAATGAGAGTTCAAAAAAATGCAATTTTTGCTATAGATACACGGTTTGTTCCCCTCGAGGACTTGCCTGCAGATGGAAATGGATCCTATGTAAACAACGGTCGCTCGACTCATACGTATCGCTGCAAGACGAATGGAAACTGGAAGAAATTGAATTCCCGGTGTTTGCAGCTTTCAAATTCAAGCGAGGTGCATTTTACGCGTGAGTATCGCACACACAAGCAAAGCTCTGATTTTCGTCAAACGATTGCCTATGCGCGTAAGAAGGACGGAGAAATTTTAAATAATGTGGCAATATTACAATACCGTTTTACAGGACATGAACATGAAATACAATTACCACCCCACGGCAATTCTAAGTCCGCGAAACCATTTACGCGCACGAAGCCCTCGGTCAAAAAGACGTTGAGCGAGAACATGAAATCCCTTACAGCAAGTGAAGCGGTTGCAAAAACACGAAAAGATTTTGGTGCACCTTTCACGAATTTATCTGAAGCGGACGCACCGAGGGGAAGGGCTCAAGCTTATGACATGAAGAGAGAACGTTCACAAGCTTCTTGCTCTCAGAAAAGAAGAAAGCATGTCGACGAAATGGCAACCTTAAACTGGTTTGCGAAGACTGATGGAAAGAGGTTTGTGCGGATGCAAGAGCTTTCGTCTGAACCCATGATATTATTAGCCACAGACAAACAACTGGCAGACATTTCTAGATTCGGCACTAGTGAAATTGACTTTAGCTACCTTTCCGTCGATCCAACGTTTAATTTTGGCGATTTCAGTGTCACCCCAACCTCTTACCGAAACATCTTGCTAAAAAACAAGAAAACCGGGAAAACACCTGTTTTTGTGGGGCCGATATTTATTCATCACTCCAAAAAGAAAGAGACTTATTTAGAATTTTTCTACAAACTGAAAAGCCTAAGCCCTCAGCTCCAAGATTTGATAGTTTTCGGCACAGACGGGGAGAAAGCCCTTTCAGATGCGTTGAGCGAAACATTTCCAAATGCTATTCACTTACGGTGTTTTCTTCATTTCAAAGGGAATGTCGAGAAAAAGCTTAATTCGTTGCATATAAAAGATCAAAAGCAGTACCTTGCTGAAATATTTGGAAAGCAAGAAGGATCCAATTATGAAAACGGTTTGCTGGACGCCACAAGTGAAGAAGAGTTCGACGCTATCCTCGCTTCTCTGAAAGAGCCTTGGTCGAAGCGGGAAAGCGACGAATCTGGAAGCAACTTACATGACTGGATGTTGGAGAGGTCGGAAATGATGAAATCCTGTATGATTGCAAGTGTGCGAACTAAAGCCGGACTTGGTTTTCCGCCACAGAAATTCTACACCAACGATTCTGAAAACACAAATAGACGACTGCGGCACAAAACATGTGGCAAGGAGCTAGGAGAAACATCATTTTCAAAATCAATGAAAGAATTGATAGAAGACCAACAGGAAACTGAGTTTATTTTAGCCCTTTACGGAGGTTCGGAACAATATGAACTAAGAGAGACCTTCCAATCACTAAAGACCCCAAGTGATGCATGGTTTAACATGAGCGAAGACCAAAGGAAGGACCGTGTCGCCTCTCTCTATGAGAGAACAATTGAGGAACTCTATCTCGACACTGAGCAAACAGCACACTCGCAAGCTAAAGCATGTTCTGCACGTCGTAATCCAAGATCTTGTGAGCCATCAAAAACGCTCTCTGTTCCTTCGTCGTCAGTTACATCTGTCCTTGGTCAGCACATTGCCGACTATATATGGCTGAAAGCAGGTAGACTTTTGGCTCGAGCTGATTCTATCCTTCCAGCACCATCACGTGATGAAGCAATAAAAGCATTCACCGTTTTATCAGAGTCTGCAGATCTTCCCAATTTTGTGCAGATAAATCGACACAAGATATCATGCACTTGTAAAAACTACAGACCAAAGAAAATCTGTTCCCATGTCGTTAGCGTTGCTGAGAACCAGAACCAACTGCAGGAATTTGTAACACGGTACCTGACACAAAAACATACAACTAGTTTGTCAGCAGTTGCGTCATTGGATACCAATACAAAATCTTCCGGGAGGAAAAATGGGGCCCAAAAACGAAAAAGAAAACAAAAAGAAGCTATCAAAACTTTTAGTTCTCCTCTTGTGGCAATCTCTTCCGCTGACGCACATCAAAACACCAATAGTGCTGATAGAATACAACAACCTACACAAGGTAGATCTAGTAATCAACTTTTGTCGCCATCAGACTCATCGACTATTTTGCAACGAGCAACTCCTCACGATCCTTCACGTATAACTACCATGGCGCACACATCCCATTTTACAAGTAGCAGCAGTCTTCTTCGTATCCCTCACCAAGCCGCATTTACGCGAGCCGAAGCTCCAAGTGAATCTCAGCCGTCTGCGTCCTCAGTTACACAGTCAAGAGTTTCTGCACAGTTTACAATTTCTTCAAATCCTGCCGCGACATCTGGACTGCGACAGTTCTTTACAGAAACCGCTGACACATGCTCCCGTCCGTCTGCAGCAAGCAATATGCCACAATTTATACAGCCGAGAGTTAACAACCAAGGATTGGGAAACCCAGTTGCTGCTGTTCCGCTGGGGTGTCCATTGCCACCGCAACCACCGGTGAATGCCAACAGTTCAAGTCTATATTTTCTTACAAGGTTAAAAGGAAACATTGCACGCTGCAATGGCTGTCGCTTACTCTTTCAAAAAGCTTCACCAGTTCTAACGATCGACTCTCTGGCAGTGATTGGTAGGAAGGAGAATGACTGGTATCCTTTCCTATTCCAAGATGGGTCAAAGTGTTGGAAAATAGGAAGGGCTCAGAATCACTATTACCATCTAAATTTGGGTTGCCTTCTAGCACGCAACCCATCTTTTCAAGTCTCCCAGTTAACTGGCCTAATCCAAAGAGCAGAGGGAGGACTCGCTTTGAACGATGAAATGCTCCAGCAATTATGCCATAGATTGGGAAACACAATTTTCGGCTGTTGTGCACAGCCACAATGACAAAAATTTATTTAAGTAGTTTACAAATAACGCTGGTATTACAAATATACTATTATCAGCTCGAGATGTTTATGCTCCCGAGCAAACTATTATTTTGTAAAATGGAACAATAATGATAAATAAACACTTAAAAGTCAGATATTTAGATCCTGGGAGTTCATTACCATCTTTATGTTATGTTGATGATGGTTGATTGAGAATAAGAATTATATGTTGTATACTTTGGGACTTAAATATTATGGTAGATTTAGGATTGGGATTAAGATTAGTGTTAAAGTTAGGTAGGATTAGATTTAGAATAGGATGAGTATGGGGTTTGGAATGTGATTGGGATTGAGATTATAGTATGGATTAGGTTTAAGATTACGTTAGGATTAGGGTGGATAGGGTTAAGATTAGAAGGGCTAGCTTAGAATTGGGTTGGAATAGGACCATGCAAGTTAAGTTAGGATTAGATTTTAGGATGGGAGTGAATTAGAATTAGGATTATGATTATGGTTTGGATTAAGTTTAGATTTGGAACCAAAAAGGACGAGACTAGACCCAGGGCCTCGGTCGGGCCCCATGGGAAATTGTGATCCACTTCCGCTGCCCCACCCCCACCAGGTAGTTTATGCATATTTTACCACATAAAAGTAACACACGTGGATTTTTACCTGAAAGAACATCAGAGTACAACCGCTTTCCAAAAGGCATCTTCACTGCAGAACTTTAAGAATCAGTTATAATCTCGAACAAAAATTTCTGGATATAGATAATCACCGCTTTGAACACGCACAGGGAAAAGGTTAGGTGACAATCGCACCTGTTTATACAACTTAATTAATTAGTCGTAGCAAGTTATTTTAGCTGTCACATATACACTAAGCAAGGATTTTCCAAGCAGGAAACCTTGTCAGGTGTTTCCTCAAAAATAATCTAGAATAAAAACTAGTTTTAATACGCACAAATGCTACAATTTAAAACGCAATATACCGCAAACCACCTCCGGAGTAGGATTGAACTTTATATTCCAATCTTCATCGGGTGTTTACATGACAAAAATTATTGCAGTGATTGCGCACGCAATAAGGCAACAGCTCTCGATTGCAATCCCGATAATTTGGCTGCGTGTATGGAAACTGAAAGTTATATGCCATTGTGTGTAAATGGATAGAGAGCGGGCAGAGAACAAAAGTAATAAAATAGACTCCATACTGTACATACACGCGATATCTGTTGTACCGGCGCAACAGTCAATGAGTGCAGTGATTAACAAAAAACAATCTGAATGCATGACAAATCCATTTAAGCAAGTCTATTAAAATGCCTGGAGAAATCGGATAGATCTAACTTGATCGTGTCAACATGGAGCGGACGTGACTAATTAATATCATTATATTCACCTGAGTTCTCTGCCGACAATCCAGAATTAAGTTTTTAATGCGTTTTTACGACACTCTCCGTGATATTGTTAAGTTATAGTCGATCTTTAGGTTTCTTTATCCGTCTTTAATAGAGCGTTTCGGACTAGTTGCCAGGTTGACTTTTTCAAGACTTATTCAAAAGCGCTTCGCGTATTATCCTGTATATATTGACTATTGGGGGAGTATTTTGATATTTTTGTTGACATCAAATCATCCCAGTACTTATTAGGCATGATGAAATTCGCCTATAATATTAAACGCACACCAGAAAGGCAGAAACAATATACTGCCTAGCGAGCTAGCCCGGTAAACAGGATAGCTCGCGGCTTGCCTCCATAGTCAGACAATATACTAACACCCTTTTATTATTTTCTGCGGTTTGCAAAACATGCATAGCGAGATATACAGTGATGCGTTGACTCATTCAGTGATTTTGAATAATAAAAAAATTCGTACAAAACAAACTTCTTGCAAGCCAAAATAAAATGTCATACGATTTATGTTGATAATTATTATTGTTATTTTAATAGTTAATAATTAATAGTTAATTATTATATTACTAATTAATTAATAGTTAATCATTATATGATATATTGGTTAGTTATCATTATTATTTTAATAGTTAATAGTTAATTATTATATTACTAATATCATTAGGAAAACCGTTTTTATATTAACTATGACGATTCCTACAGATTCCGGATTCCATTCCGGATTCCAGATTCCATTCCGGATTCCGGATTCCGGATTCCGGGTTTTCCAACCTACCCGTATTTATCATCTATCAAAAGCTCATCCGGATGTCGGCTATTTACAGTTTGTCATTATATCGGATGCACCTGGAAAAGGGTGCGTCCCTCATGTTTCTAATTAACGCTAAATAAACTATATACAATGTTTCATATCCGTTACATTTAAAATGTATAAAATTCACATATTTTCAGTAAATATTACATGTGAGGTTTATTGTAATGTTCTCAGGCTTTCTATTTTGTTTTTCTAAATTGTGTAAATATATGTTGTATATGAATAAGAAATGTTAATTAATTTTTTTGTCTTTTTTCAGGCAATATTTTGGACATTTTTGGTTTTGTTATTAGAAAACTGGACTAACAGTGGTGTGATGTCACTGGTGAGATTTTGCAATTTTTTGTAGGATATTTTTAATTATATGCTCAAATATTTTACAGTATTATTGTTTAGATGGGAAGCTTTAAGAATTATAATTTTACAAGCATTTGAACAATTATTCAATGTTAATTTTAAAGTTAAAGTATTGTACATGTTGCCATGTCAGCCATTTTGAATAATTAAGTAGGACATACCAACATTGTTTGTCAGGATTTTTACGTTTAGGTCAAAGATAAATCTTTGAAACTTTACATTATCATTTCGCACATCAGTATCATGATGTGATGTAATTTTTAAGACATTTGTGCCATTATTATGGATTTGAGAATTTTTTTTCTGAAGGTGTTTTGAAATTTAAAATGTATAAAATTCACATATTTTCAGTAAATATTACATGTGAGGTTTATTGTAATGTTCTCAGGCTTTCTATTTTGTTTTTCTAAATTGGGTAAGTATATGTTGTATATGAATAAAAAATGTTAATTAATTTTTTTGTCTTTTTTCAGTCAATATTTTGGACATTTTTGGTTTGGTTATTAGGAAAATGGACTAACAGTGATGTGATGTCACTGGTGAGATTTTGTAATTTTTTGTAGGATATTTTTAATTATATGCTCAAATATTTTATAGTATTATTGTTTGCATGGGAAGCTTTAAGAATTATAATTTTACAAGCATTTGAACAATTATTCAATGTTAATTTTAAAGTTAAAGTATTGTACATGTTGCCATGTCAGCCATTTTGAATAATTAAGTAGGACATACCAACATTGTTTGTCAGGATTTTTACATTTAGGTCAAAGATAAATCTTTGAAACTTTACATTATCATTTCTCACATCAGGATCATGATGTGATGTAATTTTTAAGACATTTGTGCCATTATTATGGATTTGAGAATTTTTTTTCTGAAGGTGTTTTGAAATTTAAAATGTATAAAATTCACATATTTTCAGTAAATATTACATGTGAGGTTTATTGTAATGTTCTCAGGCTTTCTATTTTGTTTTTCTAAATTGTGTAAATATATGTTGTATATGAATAAGAAATGTTAATTAATTTTTTTGTCTTTTTTCAGGCAATATTTTGGACATTTTTGGTTTTGTTATTAGAAAACTGGACTAACAGTGGTGTGATGTCACTGGTGAGATTTTGCAATTTTTTGTAGGATATTTTTAATTATATGCTCAAATATTTTACAGTATTATTGTTTAGATGGGAAGCTTTAAGAATTATAATTTTACAAGCATTTGAACAATTATTCAATGTTAATTTTAAAGTTAAAGTATTGTACATGTTGCCATGTCAGCCATTTTGAATAATTAAGTAGGACATACCAACATTGTTTGTCAGGATTTTTACATTTAGGTCAAAGATAAATCTTTGAAACTTTACATTATCATTTCTCACATCAGGATCATGATGTGATGTAAGTTTTAAGACATTTGTGCCATTATTATGGATTTGAGAATTTTTTTTCTGAAGGTGTTTTGAAATTTAAAATGTATAAAATTCACATATTTTCAGTAAATATTACATGTGAGGTTTATTGTAATGTTCTCAGGCTTTCTATTTTGTTTTTCTAAATTGTGTAAATATATGTTGTATATGAATAAGAAATGTTAATTAATTTTTTTGTCTTTTTTCAGGCAATATTTTGGACATTTTTGGTTTTGTTATTAGAAAACTGGACTAACAGTGGTGTGATGTCACTGGTGAGATTTTGCAATTTTTTGTAGGATATTTTTAATTATATGCTCAAATATTTTACAGTATTATTGTTTAGATGGGAAGCTTTAAGAATTATAATTTTACAAGCATTTGAACAATTATTCAATGTTAATTTTAAAGTTGAAGTATTGTACATGTTGCCCATGTCAGCCATTTTGAATAATTAAGTAGGACATACCAACATTGTTTGTCAGGATTTTTACATTTAGGTCAAAGATAAATCTTTGAAACTTTACATTATCATTTCGCACATCAGTATCATGATGTGATGTAATTTTTAAGACATTTGTGCCATTATTATGGATTTGAGAATTTTTTTTCTGAAGGTGTTTTGAAATTTAAAATGTATAAAATTCACATATTTTCAGTAAATATTACATGTGAGGTTTATTGTAATGTTCTCAGGCTTTCTATTTTGTTTTTCTAAATTGGGTAAGTATATGTTGTATATGAATAAAAAATGTTAATTAATTTTTTTGTCTTTTTTCAGTCAATATTTTGGACATTTTTGGTTTGGTTATTAGGAAAATGGACTAACAGTGATGTGATGTCACTGGTGAGATTTTGTAATTTTTTGTAGGATATTTTTAATTATATGCTCAAATATTTTATAGTATTATTGTTTGCATGGGAAGCTTTAAGAATTATAATTTTACAAGCATTTGAACAATTATTCAATGTTAATTTTAAAGTTAAAGTATTGTACATGTTGCCGTGTCAGCCATTTTGAATAATTAAGTAGGACATACTATCAGGATTTTTACATTTAGGTCAAAGATAAATCTTTGAAACTTTACATTATCATTTCTCACATCAGTACCATGATGTGGTCTAATTTTTAAGACATTTGTGCCATTATTATGGATTTGAGAATTTTTTTTCTGAAGGTGTTTTGAAATTTAAAATGTATAAAATTCACATATTTTCAGTAAATATTACATGTGAGGTTTATTGTAATGTTCTCAGGCTTTCTATTTTGTTTTTCTAAATTGTGTAAATATATGTTGTATATGAATAAGAAATGTTAATTAATTTTTTTGTCTTTTTTCAGGCAATATTTTGGACATTTTTGGTTTTGTTATTAGAAAACTGGACTAACAGTGGTGTGATGTCACTGGTGAGATTTTGCAATTTTTTGTAGGATATTTTTAATTATATGCTCAAATATTTTACAGTATTATTGTTTAGATGGGAAGCTTTAAGAATTATAATTTTACAAGCATTTGAACAATTATTCAATGTTAATTTTAAAGTTAAAGTATTGTACATGTTGCCATGTCAGCCATTTTGAATAATTAAGTAGGACATACCAACATTGTTTGTCAGGATTTTTACATTTAGGTCAAAGATAAATCTTTGAAACTTTACATTATCATTTCTCACATCAGTATCATGATGTGATGTAATTTTTAAGACATTTGTGCCATTATTATGGATTTGAGAATTTTTTTCTGAAGGTGTTTTGAAATTTAAAATGTATAAAATTCACATATTTTCAGTAAATATTACATGTGAGGTTTATTGTAATGTTCTCAGGCTTTCTATTTTGTTTTTCTAAATTGTGTAAATATATGTTGTATATGAATAAGAAATGTTAATTAATTTTTTTGTCTTTTTTCAGGCAATATTTTGGACATTTTTGGTTTTGTTATTAGAAAACTGGACTAACAGTGGTGTGATGTCACTGGTGAGATTTTGCAATTTTTTGTAGGATATTTTTAATTATATGCTCAAATATTTTACAGTATTATTGTTTAGATGGGAAGCTTTAAGAATTATAATTTTACAAGCATTTGAACAATTATTCAATGTTAATTTTAAAGTTAAAGTATTGTACATGTTGCCATGTCAGCCATTTTGAATAATTAAGTAGGACATACCAACATTGTTTGTCAGGATTTTTACATTTAGGTCAAAGATAAATCTTTGAAACTTTACATTATCATTTCTCACATCAGTACCATGATGTGGTCTAATTTTTAAGACATTTGTGCCATTATTATGGATTTGAGAATTTTTTTTCTGAAGGTGTTTTGAAATTTAAAATGTATAAAATTCACATATTTTCAGTAAATATTACATGTGAGGTTTATTGTAATGTTCTCAGGCTTTCTATTTTGTTTTTCTAAATTGTGTAAATATATGTTGTATATGAATAAGAAATGTTAATTAATTTTTTTGTCTTTTTTCAGGCAATATTTTGGACATTTTTGGTTTTGTTATTAGAAAACTGGACTAACAGTGGTGTGATGTCACTGGTGAGATTTTGCAATTTTTTGTAGGATATTTTTAATTATATGCTCAAATATTTTACAGTATTATTGTTTAGATGGGAAGCTTTAAGAATTATAATTTTACAAGCATTTGAACAATTATTCAATGTTAATTTTAAAGTTGAAGTATTGTACATGTTGCCCATGTCAGCCATTTTGAATAATTAAGTAGGACATACCAACATTGTTTGTCAGGATTTTTACATTTAGGTCAAAGATAAATCTTTGAAACTTTACATTATCATTTCTCACATCAGTACCATGATGTGGTCTAATTTTTAAGACATTTGTGCCATTATTATGGATTTGAGAATTTTTTTTCTGAAGGTGTTTTGAAATTTAAAATGTATAAAATTCACATATTTTCAGTAAATATTACATGTGAGGTTTATTGTAATGTTCTCAGGCTTTCTATTTTGTTTTTCTAAATTGTGTAAATATATGTTGTATATGAATAAGAAATGTTAATTAATTTTTTTGTCTTTTTTCAGGCAATATTTTGGACATTTTTGGTTTTGTTATTAGAAAACTGGACTAACAGTGGTGTGATGTCACTGGTGAGATTTTGCAATTTTTTGTAGGATATTTTTAATTATATGCTCAAATATTTTACAGTATTATTGTTTAGATGGGAAGCTTTAAGAATTATAATTTTACAAGCATTTGAACAATTATTCAATGTTAATTTTAAAGTTAAAGTATTGTACATGTTGCCATGTCAGCCATTTTGAATAATTAAGTAGGACATACCAACATTGTTTGTCAGGATTTTTACATTTAGGTCAAAGATAAATCTTTGAAACTTTACATTATCATTTCTCACATCAGTATCATGATGTGATGTAATTTTTAAGACATTTGTGCCATTATTATGGATTTGAGAATTTTTTTTCTGAAGGTGTTTTGAAATTTAAAATGTATAAAATTCACATATTTTCAGTAAATATTACATGTGAGGTTTATTGTAATGTTCTCAGGCTTTCTATTTTGTTTTTCTAAATTGGGTAAGTATATGTTGTATATGAATAAAAAATGTTAATTAATTTTTTTGTCTTTTTTCAGTCAATATTTTGGACATTTTTGGTTTGGTTATTAGGAAAATGGACTAACAGTGATGTGATGTCACTGGTGAGATTTTGTAATTTTTTGTAGGATATTTTTAATTATATGCTCAAATATTTTATAGTATTATTGTTTGCATGGGAAGCTTTAAGAATTATAATTTTACAAGCATTTGAACAATTATTCAATGTTAATTTTAAAGTTAAAGTATTGTACATGTTGCCGTGTCAGCCATTTTGAATAATTAAGTAGGACATACTATCAGGATTTTTACATTTAGGTCAAAGATAAATCTTTGAAACTTTACATTATCATTTCTCACATCAGTACCATGATGTGGTCTAATTTTTAAGACATTTGTGCCATTATTATGGATTTGAGAATTTTTTTTCTGAAGGTGTTTTGAAATTTAAAATGTATAAAATTCACATATTTTCAGTAAATATTACATGTGAGGTTTATTGTAATGTTCTCAGGCTTTCTATTTTGTTTTTCTAAATTGTGTAAATATATGTTGTATATGAATAAGAAATGTTAATTAATTTTTTTGTCTTTTTTCAGGCAATATTTTGGACATTTTTGGTTTTGTTATTAGAAAACTGGACTAACAGTGGTGTGATGTCACTGGTGAGATTTTGCAATTTTTTGTAGGATATTTTTAATTATATGCTCAAATATTTTACAGTATTATTGTTTAGATGGGAAGCTTTAAGAATTATAATTTTACAAGCATTTGAACAATTATTCAATGTTAATTTTAAAGTTAAAGTATTGTACATGTTGCCATGTCAGCCATTTTGAATAATTAAGTAGGACATACCAACATTGTTTGTCAGGATTTTTACATTTAGGTCAAAGATAAATCTTTGAAACTTTACATTATCATTTCTCACATCAGTATCATGATGTGGTCTAATTTTTAAGACATTTGTGCCATTATTATGGATTTGAGAATTTTTTTTCTGAAGGTGTTTTGAAATTTAAAATGTATAAAATTCACATATTTTCAGTAAATATTACATGTGAGGTTTATTGTAATGTTCTCAGGCTTTCTATTTTGTTTTTCTAAATTGTGTAAATATATGTTGTATATGAATAAGAAATGTTAATTAATTTTTTTGTCTTTTTTCAGGCAATATTTTGGACATTTTTGGTTTTGTTATTGGAAAATGGACTAACAGTGATGTGATGTCACTGGTGAGATTTTGTAATGTTTTGTAGGATATTTTTAATTATATGCTCAAATATTTTATAGTATTATTGTTTAGATGGGAAGCTTTAAGAATTATAATTTTACAAGCATTTGAACAATTATTCAATGTTAATTTTAAAGTTAAAGTATTGTACATGTTGCCATGTCAGCCATTTTGAATAATTAAGTAGGACATACCAACATTGTTTGTCAGGATTTTTACATTTAGGTCAAAGATAAATCTTTGAAACTTTACATTATCATTTCTCACATCAGTACCATGATGTGGTCTAATTTTTAAGACATTTGTGCCATTATTATGGATTTGAGAATTTTTTTTCTGAAGGTGTTTTGAAATTTAAAATGTATAAAATTCACATATTTTCAGTAAATATTACATGTGAGGTTTATTGTAATGTTCTCAGGCTTTCTATTTTGTTTTTCTAAATTGTGTAAATATATGTTGTATATGAATAAGAAATGTTAATTAATTTTTTTGTCTTTTTTCAGGCAATATTTTGGACATTTTTGGTTTTGTTATTAGAAAACTGGACTAACAGTGGTGTGATGTCACTGGTGAGATTTTGCAATTTTTTGTAGGATATTTTTAATTATATGCTCAAATATTTTACAGTATTATTGTTTGCATGGGAAGCTTTAAGAATTATAATTTTACAAGCATTTGAACAATTATTCAATGTTAATTTTAAAGTTAAAGTATTGTACATGTTGCCCATGTCAGCCATTTTGAATAATTAAGTAGGACATACCAACATTGTTTGTCAGGATTTTTACATTTAGGTCAAAGATAAATCTTTGAAACTTTACATTATCATTTCGCACATCAGTATCATGATGTGATGTAATTTTTAAGACATTTGTGCCATTATTATGGATTTGAGAATTTTTTTTCTGAAGGTGTTTTGAAATTTAAAATGTATAAAATTCACATATTTTCAGTAAATATTACATGTGAGGTTTATTGTAATGTTCTCAGGCTTTCTATTTTGTTTTTCTAAATTGGGTAAGTATATGTTGTATATGAATAAAAAATGTTAATTAATTTTTTTGTCTTTTTTCAGTCAATATTTTGGACATTTTTGGTTTGGTTATTAGGAAAATGGACTAACAGTGATGTGATGTCACTGGTGAGATTTTGTAATTTTTTGTAGGATATTTTTAATTATATGCTCAAATATTTTATAGTATTATTGTTTGCATGGGAAGCTTTAAGAATTATAATTTTACAAGCATTTGAACAATTATTCAATGTTAATTTTAAAGTTAAAGTATTGTACATGTTGCCATGTCAGCCATTTTGAATAATTAAGTAGGACATACCGTCAGGATTTTTACATTTAGGTCAAAGATAAATCTTTGAAACTTTACATTATCATTTCTCACATCAGTACCATGATGTGGTCTAATTTTTAAGACATTTGTGCCATTATTATGGATTTGAGAAATTTTTTTCTGAAGGTGTTTTGAAATTTAAAATGTATAAAATTCACATATTTTCAGTAAATATTACATGTGAGATTTATTGTAATGTTCTCAGGCTTTCTATTTTGTTTTTCTAAATTGTGTAAATATATGTTGTATATGAATAAGAAATGTTAATTAATTTTTTTGTCTTTTTTCAGGCAATATTTTGGACATTTTTGGTTTTGTTATTAGAAAACTGGACTAACAGTGGTGTGATGTCACTGTATGTATGTATGTATGTAAAGTCTTTATTGAGATAAAAATAGAATAGTTACATCAGACGTGTAACTTTACAAGTAATGTGAGCACGATATAAAGAAAAAAAAAACAACAAAAAAAAACAAAAAAAACAAAAAAAAAACAAAACAAACAAACAAAAAACACAACAACAAAACAAAAACAAACAAGCAAACAAACAAGCAAACAAACAAACAAACAAACAAACAAACAAACAAACAAACAAACAAACAAACAAACAAACAAACAAACAAACACGCACGCACGCACGCACGCACGCACGCACGCACGCACGCACGCACGCACGCACGCACGCACGCACGCACGCACGCACGCACGCACGCACGCACGCACGCACGCACGCACGCACGCACGCACGCACGCACGCACGCACGCACGCACGCACGCACGCACGCACGCACGCACGCACGCACGCACGCACGCACGCACGCACGCACGCACGCACGCACGCACGCACGCACGCACGCACGCACGCACGCACGCACGCACGCACGCACGCACACACACACACACACATACATACACACACACACACATACATACATACATACAGGGGTGTTGGAGCGAAACTGTAAGTGGGGTGGCCTAAAATGTCCCCGGGAAATTTTGAAATCTAGAGTCTCTGAAATGCCATTTCCTGCATTTTAGGAGAAGGATTTACAGAATTCTAAAGGTCAATGTATAAAATATATGGTATGTATAAAAAAATTCTTCTTGTTGATTTTCTTAATCATAACTTTATTACTGACCTATCACCTACTAGTAGAGAAAACACAAAAAATTGGCAGAGCAATTTGCCATAGAAACCATGAAGAAAAAATTCAAATTTTACTTGTCAGATACAGAATTTACATGTAGCTAGAAACACTGTGATAGAAACAATTATACCATGAGCTTAAAGTCATCATAGCCAACTCAGCACCTATTGTTGCTGATGAGCCCCTAGGGACTAGAATATATTTAGTATTGCAATGCACTATTCTGTACACAATAGTATACTGATGTTTAGTGACTGGTCAGTATTTATTCAATATCAGGCTGGGTGAAAGTGACTGTCAATTACTGTCACTAGAATTAAGTATAACAAATAAATTCCCAACACAGGCAGGTGAAGAATCAGACATAGTTTAAGGCTACTCTGGCTCAAAAGATTTTTGAATGTAGTTTAAAAATTACTGTTCATCAGTCATGACCCAACGTTTCAACACTCCGATCTAGTATCTTCATCAGGAGAGTATCACCCCTGATGAAGACACTAGATTAGAGTGTCCAAATGTTACCCCTGATAAAGACACTAGATAATAGAGTGTCGAAACGTTGGGTCATGAACAGTTACTTTTTGAGCTATGTTCAAAAAACCTTTAAGGCAGAATAGCGTTAAATATATTGTTTAGAAGCACAGGTCAAGAAAAGTTTAAATACTTATTTGAACATGTTTCAAAATTTCTACTGTGACAGTTAAAATTTTTGTAGTTAGATTTGGGATGATTTTCCCAATCCCATACACCATATAAATAGTTACCAGTTCCTTAGTACAACAAGAACAAAAAAAATGTAAATAATAATTATGTACAGTAGTTACCTAGCTGCACTATGATGATGAATCATTTCCTTATGTTCATTGATCCATTTGTGCAGTTTGTGTATATTTAAATTGTTTAAAATGCTACTCTTGTAATTACTAAAATGACTATAACGTCTGTTCTGCTTTTTCAAAAGTGTAGCAAAAGGAACTTCCACCATCTCAGGATTCGCTTACCATCACCCTCTCTAATAGCGTCATAGAATTCCATACACAAAAGACCATATCGTGTTAGGCAAATATTGTAGTTGTACATGTCATCTGTGCAGGTCTCACCATCTACAGGGTCTGGAATAGTTGGGGTGAAGGTCGACTCTTCTATTTCTACTGGTGGGCTGTGAGATGCTTCATGGTCTTTTCTCCTTTTACCATTTACTGCATATGTCTTTTCGCATCCTGGAAATCTGCAAGGGTATCTTCCATTTTCATTGACTTGTTGTCTGGCTGTCATTTCATCTACCTGTGACAAACGTAAATTAACATAATAAATTATTAAAATTAATTCATTATTTAATTAATTAATATTATTAATTACAGTAGATTATTAAATTACATGTATGCAGAAAACACCTTTTTTTTGTAATACATGTACACCCATACATCCTGTCTAACAAACACCTTTTTCTTACACAGGTGAGCAAAAAATATGCAGCAATACTGTATGTTAATATTTTTGTGTACAATGACAATAAACTGTAATAATAAAGGAGAATATCAACTTGAAGTGTGTTGTTTGAGAAGGTTGGTATGTACATACCTCTTGCTGGTCAAGGATAGTTTTCATAATCTGCGTGGCTTTTTCAATATTCTTTTTTCATATTCTTTGTAGATTATGTTTGAAATTTTATCTAAATACATTTTCTGCACGATTCCTGGTGATTCCAAAGTTGGAGGAACGTTTCTTGTTGGAGCAGCTGCAATATCTTGCATACCGAGAACCAACAATGCCATTACCGTGGTTCTGGTCTCAACCTCCATAAGGAAAAATTCTTTACAGTGACTGTAGTTATTGTCAACAGGTACCTTCACACTTCTTCCGTTGACCAGATTTCTGTCACAGTACATTGTGCAAGGGTCAGCGGCAGAGGAAGCTGAATACAGATGTTTTAGGCCGTTATCTGTGACCCAATATCTTTCAGTTCCGTTGCCCCCACCGCGGTGCTAAAAAATTTCAATGGTCTTTAGGAGATTTCGGTGTGCTGATTTCAAATATCTTTGTTCCCCACACGCGAAAACCGGCAGTTTTTGCGTTATCTTACTCGGAATTCTTACATTTTTATCGGCTGTCGGCCATCTTGAATTCCGCGGTCCTTTTGATCTTTCGTTATTTTTACTTGAAGTACATCGCGGACACAAGGTACGTGGGCTCGTAAATAAACATGGAGGAGTCGACTGATGGTCGACCGCTTTCTTGCCAATGTTTTATTCATTTTCACGGAATATCGGGAGAATTATTCCTATTAACGATATTAACGACGGTCAAAGTAAAAGAATATTGCGAAAAATGGATTCATTTAGATTCGATACATGAATCATTGACACTGTACGAAGTTGGCCGCTTTGTTCAGAAGGAGAACTGCCCGAAGAAATTTCAAATTTAAAGTATCACAAAGAGTGCTATATTCGTATATATAAGATGAAGATTACTAGAGCAGAGAAACGGATAACGAAGCAGACAGAAAGTACATCTAACATGGGGGAGAAAAGCGCTTGCCTAGAAGAGGATGATGATGAACAATTAATACCTGTGGCTGTACGTGTCTCACCTCGAATAAAATCAACATCTGATCACAGTTCTGCTCAAAGGCGAAGCAAACACGTTCTACCATATGTATGTATTATACATATGTAAAAAAAAGGATTTTTGCACAACGGACAAGGTGGTTGGTATACGATACATTGATTAATATGCAGTTGACTTCATGTTTCTCTGGCTAAATTTAAGCTTTATACATGTATATTAAATAAATGTATTATGCGTATGTGTATCATACAACTGTTTATGCATCTTTATGTTTTTATAGGTTAGCCGAAAAATGAAATTAGCCAAGCTTGTTGTTGCAGAGACATTTGATGCAGGCCTTCTAAGGAAGCTGCAGAAAAGAAGAAAGATGAGTCGATTTTGACACATATCAAAGGCAAAACTGTGTTGCCATCGAGGTGCGGTATCACAAACATTGTCATTTGAACTATTGCCGACCACTTACTCGTAAGACACCAAGTAATTCTCCAAATGACGAACTGTATAAAGCAAGCTATGGTGTCTTTTGCTCAACAATAATTGATGACAAGGTGATCAAGCAAAGGTAAATCATGAGGATGAGATTTATCCATGCGAAGTTTGTAAAGCAAGTTGAAATGACTGAAGGTATTGATGCATCCAACTATCGAGTCTTTCGTCTCAAGACTAGGCTGCAAAGGAACTACCCACAACTTGTCTTTCATCGTCCTGCAAAGAGAAATCACAGCGAGTTTGTGTTTGTTGAAGAATTGTCTGTTGGTGATGTAAAGCCAGTTAAATGTTGATGCAGACGAATTTCAGAGTGAAGCGATGATGAGGAAATAGACACTGAAATATGGAAAGCCATGACTGTCTTAAGTGATCAAATGTCATAATGGTCGGTGGTTTCATCATTATACGCGGTGGCTATAACATTATACGCGGTGGTTATAACATTATACGCGGTAGTTTCATCATTATACGCGGTGGTTATAACATTATACGCGGTGGTTTCGTCATTACAGTATGTTTCAAATTATTATGCAAAGTGGCATTTTTCAAATATCTTTAAAAGTATTTGCTTTGAGCAGATCAAAGTTTCACAATTCGTTTATTACACTTTAACCAACATTACATATTGATTTCATTTGGATATGTTGACAAATAAAGCAGTCGTGACGTATTATGCAAAAAAGGTGCTTTTATGATGTACCAAATTATTATGCAAATTGCACTAGTTGAGGTAGAAATTGGCGAAAGATGGGTAAGCAGAAAGATCTGACAGAAGAGGAGAAGCGAAATATAGTTCAACGTCTCGCTCAGGGTAAAAAATCAATCGAAATTTCAAAAGAACTTTGCCGTGACCACAGAACTCTCAAGCGATTCATTGCCAACAGCAACAAGGCAAGGAAAAGAAGCGACAAAGGTGTGAGTCGAAAAATATCAAGACGGCAACTATCCACAATCAAACGAGAAGTAGCGAGGCATCCGCTTTCAATGAGCAAACAAATTTTTGAGGAAACTGGAATCCAGGGAATACCTAGAACATCTCGATGTCGCATTCTCAAATCGGTTGCCAAAGCTGTTAAGCCGAACATTCGCCCACCTTTAACCAACCGACACAAAATTCAACGGATTGAATGGGCTAAACGTTATATGAAGACCGATTTCCAAACGGTTCTTTTCACAGACGAGTGTAGAGCAACCCTTGATGGCCCTGATGGTTGGTCCAGAGGATGGTTGGCTTATGGTGCCCAGAACCCAACGAGATTAAGACGACAACAAGGTGGTGGGGGTGTTATGTTCTGGGCTGGTATATTAGGCAATGCGATGGTTGGTCCATTTAGAGTGCCAGAAGGTGTGAAAATGAATGCTGCCACCTATGCAGACTTCCTGAAGCGGAACTTTATTCCATGGTATCGCAAACAACGAGTAGCATTCCGAAGGAAGATTATTTTCATGCAAGATAATGCACCATCACATGCTGCACGTTTCACAATTGCATACCTACGAGATGTTGGCTTCAAAGATGAAAAGTTGATGATATGGCCAGCATCATCTCCGGATCTGAACCCCATAGAAAACCTTTGGAGCATATTGAAGAAGAAAATTTACAGTGGTGGTCAACAATATATGTCAAAGGATGATCTGTGGAAGGGTATCTGTGATGCGGCAGAGAGTATCGGAGCAGATGAAATTCAAAATCTCACCAAATCTGTCGATGGTCGTCTGGTAGACCTCTTGTCAAACAAGGGAACATATGTGAATAAATAAGTAGAGGCCGAACATATGTGTGTTGCGTATCAAGCTTGCATTTGTTTAAAACCTGTTAATATTAAGTTGTAGACTTGTGTAGAGTTGTAGAGTGTGTTTGAGTCACCTTTTAAATAGTGTTTTTGGTCATTAGAATGTAATTTATAGTTTGTATGCATAGTAATTTGGTACATCATAAAAACACCTTCTTTGCATAATACGTCACGACTGCTTTATTTGTCAACATATCTAAATGAAATCAATATGTAATGTTGGTTAAAGTGTAATAAACAAATTGTGAAACTTTGATCGGCTCAAAGGAAATACTTTTAAAGATATTTGAAAAATGCCACTTTGTATAATAATTTGAAACATACTGTATACGCGGTGGTTATTACGCGGTAGTTTCATCATTATACGCGGTGGTTTCGTCATACGCGGTGGTTATAACACTATACGCGGTAGTTTCATCATTATACGCGGTAGTTTCATCAGTATACGCGGTAGTTTCATCATTATACGCGGTGGTTATAACATTACACGCGGTAGTTTCATCATTATACGCGGTAGTTTCATCATTATACGCGGTGGTTATAACATTATACGCGGTAGTTTCATCATTATACGCGGTGGTTATAACATTATACGCGGTGGTTTCATCATTATACGCGGTGGTTATAACATTATACGCGGTGGTTTCGTCATTATACGCGGTGGTTTCGTCATTATACGCGGTAGTTTCATCATTATATGCGGTGGTTATAACATTATACGCGGTAGTGTTGCTGTTTGCAACATTATATTCGGCGAACCATTTTTTTTGGTCAGCTGTTTTTGTAGGAGCGGCTAAGCGCATGCTCAAAATTGGAATTTGCAATTTTGCGCCAAGGTTTCCACTGATATTTTAGTCTTGTATGCACTATTTAAATACACACTTACACGGTAAATGGAAGAAATACTGCAGTCTTCGAATTTGGGGAATCTGTCACATAGGTTTGGAGTAGAAAGAGTCGAACCGGAGACAGCGTTGGCTGCGTCGGATCAACAATTAATACACCTCGGTGTTGGCACAATTGGCGATCGGATTCGTCTTCGAGATGCTTGCAAGAAGAAAATCGCAGAGTGCTTCATCATCTTCAAGCCAAGCAACGGCTGTTTGAGATGAACGTTTGGCGTTATTTAATCCGCGACGAAATAGTAATCGCGCCCAGACACGTGTAGCGGCAAGAAGTGGTACAAGTAAAAGGAAATCGTCAAGGGGCAATGCCTGGACGCCGACGTTTATTTGTATGGCTGACTCGGTTTCTTGCAAAACACCGTCATCTATAGAAAAACAACTTTTGTTCAAAGCTGGGCTAGGCGTCAAGAAAATCAAACTGGATATGGATGATGACGAGCAAGCCGTAATCAGCAAGATTACCTCCGAGGCAAAGAATCCTTCAGGTGATGCTGCAATCGGATTCCCACAATTAAAAACCTGCGGCGGGTTCGAAATGACGCGATGCGCGCCAAACTGTCGAGACCTTACCATTATTGACAGTTCTTGGTGCGCCAAAGATCTGCGTTCAAATTTGGGTGGTGGACAAGGTAAAATTTACTTGCGACCCATCCAGAAATCGCTGTCAACGAAGCCTTTGCAACAACAGAGCGAGTCGGCTGTGAAAGAGAAGTGTTACATGTGTAACCAGGAAGTCCTTGTCCGCAAACTCAGGGAACATTTGTGGGCATGCACTGATGCATTAAACTCAGAAGAGGATGAAGAAAACAACACCATAGGTTATTCAAATGGAAGCAGTACTTCAACCAGTATCTCCATCTCAGCCAGCACCTCCACCTTAGCAATCACCTTATCCAGTAGCTCCACATCAGCCAGCACCTCAACTTTAGCCAGCAACTCCACTTTAGCCAGCACCTCAACTTTAGCCAGCAACTCCACTTTAGCCAGCACCTCAACTTTAGCCAGCAACTGCACTTAAGCCAGCAGCTCTACTGCAGCCACCATCTCCAATGCAGCCAGTGTTTCTATCCCAGTGGTTGACCTAACTGTGAGAGTTAACAATCACACTGACTTGGTAGATGAAACTGTCACCAGAGAAGAAAAGTCAGTTGATGAAATGGTAGAAGAAATAGTTCTTCACTGTTAACAAAATGAAATTTACAATCCAGTTGAAATACTGAGGTTTTTTCAACAGAAAATGGTCACTGGAAGAGCACTTGAGGTGGAAAGTGCAATTGAGGCAAATGAGGGTGATACCAATTTTATCATGGTGGACTGGTACAACCTCATAGATACCGCTTTTGAAGAAATAATGTCTTTATCCAACTATAGGAAGACATTACAGGTGCAATTTTATGGTGAGGTAAGCATATCCCAAACTGTTTATAATCTTGGTTACAGTGATATAAATTGATGTTATATGTTACAGTGGCATAACCAAAGGCATGGCAGAACATGGTAGGTCAACCTCGTTCCCACTGTGGAGGAAAAAATGCCCTGGGTACAAGGTTGATGATGGGTCTATCACCTAAAATTGTTTAAAAATTTGTGACTGGGGTCAATTACATGTAGTTAGATCTTGTCAAGATTTATTTTATGATCTTACAAGATGCTGTAAGTTCTTGACAAGATTTTCACCTGCAGGTAATTTTCACCTGTAATTCTGTTTACCATATACAAGTATATGTTTTATATTTTCTCTTTTTTATAACTTGCTTTAGGGAGCTGAAGATTATGGTGGACCACGAAAATAATTTTTTCGATTGATCTTGAAAGAAATCAAGGAGGCTTTCTTTGACAATGGCTTACGAGCACTAGTTAAAGAAAACTATGTTGCTATTGGCATATTATTAGGTATGCCTGACTATCTGTCACTGTGACAAATATACGTACCATACCCATTTACGGTACTCTTAAATCCCCAACATTAAGTGAAGAATCACAATAGTAATACACCCCTCCCCCTCTCCCCCCCCCCCCCCCACACACACATACACATTAATCCCCTTTCCCAATATGAAAAATATTTTCCTCTGTTGGTGTTAGATTTCAGTAGTAATACTGTGATCCCCTCTTGATGGCCTAAAATTAATAGGCACCCAGGTGGGAGGAGAGTTGACAGGGGGATGCAGGAATGAATGGTAACTAGTCTATCCATCTATCCATCTATCCATCTATCCATCTATCCATCTATCCATCTATCCATCTATCCATCTATCCATCTATCCATCTATCCATCTATCCATCTATCCATCTATCCATCTATCCATCTATCCATCTATCCAGCTAACTAACTAACTAACTAACTAACTAGCTACCTACAATCATGGCCATAAACAATTGGGACAGCAGTGCAAATGAAGAGTCTGGTAGCCTCGCACAAGAAAAACTATAATATATCGCCTTGAATCCTTACCTAACAATCTCTCCCCTCCCCCCTCCATCAATGTTGTTTCATTTTATACTTGGTGTGATATAACGACGAAAAAGAGCAATAGAATGGCAACATTGAAGGGGGGAAGGGGGGCAACTTCGAATGCGTAGTGGTTTTTACGAACTGTCCTAGGGTTTTTGGCCATGATTGTAGCTAGCTACCTACCTACCTACCTACCTAGGTAGCTAGCTAGCTAGCTACCTGCCTGCCTACCTACCTGCCTGCCTGCCTACCTACCTGCCTGCCTGCCTGCCTATCTACCTACCTATCTATCTATCTATCTACCTACCTACCTACCTACCTACCTACCTACCTACCTACCTACCTACCTACCTACCTACCTACCTATCTACCTATCTATCTATCTACCTATCTACTTATCTACCCATCTACCTACCCATCTACCCACCCACCCACCTACCCACCTACCTACCCACCCACCCACCCACCTACCTACCTATATATATATATATATATAATAATTTTTTTATGTTTTAGGATTAAGTATTGTTCAAAATGGTAAGATCCCAACTTTTATTGCACAAGATTTATTAAATAAAATATTTTCTAATGAAGTTGAATCTGATGCATGCATTGCTGAACTACAACATGGAATGAAGAAAGTTGGAATATATCAAGTGAGTTTCTAGTTTTCGCATTCGCCACTGTTAATTAACCCTTTATGGATTTATAACCCAGGAGCCACCCCATTGGCAATTAAATCAAGACTAAGAACTAATGATTGCTTGTTGTCATCTTTGCTTCACATCATAACATGCACAGTCCTTACATATACAGTAAATTAAGAAACAACATCTTAATTCTTTTTTACCTTTCAGCTTGGATGCAAACTTCCAATGTTTTTACATTTACTAAACCCTGGCCCTTCTCATGCACTGACAGTAAGAAATTTAACATTATTGTTAAAAGCAGACCAGTGAAGAAGGATCAAACAAAGGAAGTATGAGAATGAAGTGTATGCCCAATTTATGAAGTAGCTAGTAAGCGCATCTGCAGTACAATTTATATATTGCACATTACCAATATATGGACACCTAGTTTAATGAAATACGAAACAAAAGAGAATCCAAAAATTGTTAATAATATTTGACATTTATACAACATGTAGCTTGCCATCATGTGATGAGAAATGCTGAGTTCATGTAATATGACGTACAGTATTACCTACTGTACAGTGTGTATATTATATTAATAATATATATATATGTGTGTATATATATATATATATATATATAGCTCAATCTACAGACACGTGTTTCACTGTACTACAGCTCATCAGTCAATTACTTATACACATGCGATCGTCGGTGACAAATACCGCATGTGGGACAGCATTGGTGAAGTACATTCAGATAGCATGAAGTGCGCATGGGCCCAGAGTGCTCAAACTTCCACAAGGGTAGTGAGCGTTGCATTATCGCTAATAGGTACTCACGGCAACTTCACAGAGTGCTCAACAACACCGAAGTGAAGGAGTGTACATAGTTCAATCTACAGACACGTGTTTCGCTGTACTACAGCTCATCAGTGTAGCTTGGAACAATCTGTATGGAAAGCCACGACTGTCTTATGTGGTTAATATTCGTTATATGTGGTGCTTACTTCTTTATATGTGGTGCTTACTTCATTATATGTGGTGCTTACTTCGTTATATGTGGTGCTTACTTCATTATACGGTCGAACTTCGTTATACGTATCAAATTCTTGTCAGCGGCTGTTCGAAGTCAAATCATAGATCCTAACATGACGTATTCCCCACAAAAATCCCTAAATTATATCCGTGGCAATTAGGCTCGCGGGCGCACCAAGATCAGGCTGGAAATTGGAAAACTCATGGTTTATTAATATTATATGCAAATATGTCTTCTAACCGCGTGGTCTCGAAGATTGAAAGCATCTTGGATAAATTAGGCTTACCTACTGTTTTTGAAATCTTCAAGAAGGAAAAGATAGATGAAAAGATTGCACTCTCGTTAAGTGATAATGAACTAATTCGTCTTGGAATAACCACGATCGGCGATAGGGTCCGATTTCGTGATCTTTGTCAGAGGGAAATTGATTCGTCAAACGCAGCAAGTACGTCGTCGTCCTCGGCATCGTCATCTTACTCTCAGCGCAGCCAGGCTTACAGAGAACGCGCGTCTGTGTTTAATGCAAGGTCAACGAGAACACCGCAAACAACACAGACAGCAAAGAAGGAAGAAGGAAGAGGACGTGGACGGCTACTTTTCTCTGTTTGTCAGACAGATTATCGACGAAAGTTCCGTCTTCTGATGAGAAGCAAATTCTGCAAAAAGCTGGTCTGGGGTTAAAAAAAATCAAATTTGCGGCTGACGATGACGAAAAAACGGTGCTGGAAAAGATCACATCAAATGAAAAAACCGACGACACAGGTGAGTTTTATACCTAACTTCCAAAGTGGTAAAATTTTAAATATTTTTGTAATTGTGCACTTTTGGCAAGCTTGAAACATAGGTGCGCAAGGCGTGCGCGAGTCGTGGCCTTTTACAGTTATTTGCACTTTGATGTAATTTTAGTGATCCCATGACACTGTTCGGATAATTTGTTGTTTGTTTTTTTATCTATTGTTTTTCAACAGTTCAGTTCCCAGTTCTCACTCTTGGGTGAAATCTTGAAATTTAATTACCTAAATTAAATAAATACGTAATAATAATACTTACCTAATTATACTTACCTAATTATTTATTTAATAATTACCTAATTATTTATTAATCTATAAATTTAATTTAATTGAAATGTAATTCTTGTATAGCACTCAATATATTTATGTTGACAAGTTTGAAAGTTACCTTTTTTTTTGCAAAATATATTTTGATGTTCTAGTACAGAACTTTATCCATGATCAAAAGTGGCTGTAGAGTTTTAAATAAATTTCATCAATGGACATTGTGTCGTTCCAGAAAAGATCCATACCCCTCCCCCTGGGAGGAAATGTCAAATGGGTCCCCCCCACTCTTAGGACATCCAGAGACAAGTGAACACCCCCCTCCAGTCTCCCTGGACAGCAAAAGCTAAAATTACACCCTCTCCCCTCGGACATTGTTTTTTGTCAGTGGTTTTTTGAAAAATGGTTTAATTAGTTTGCACTGTGTTATCCTGCGAATACAGCTGCCTCACACCTTACCAAAATCGAGAAGGTTTGCTCTCATTGGTTAGACAAAGCTTGAGTAATAAACAAAAAAATTACAACACCAA
>CAXIUP010000228.1:105000-242500 GCA_964035015.1 Corallium rubrum | reverse complement strand
ATTAATAACACGAAACTTGATGAGATAAGATTAATTCTGAGACAACCAGGCAGCGAAACACATATTCTGGGCATCACTGAATCTTGGCTAGATGATACATTTGATGACTCGCACATTGTGATTACTGGTTATAACCATGAGAGAGCTGACAGAGGTTCAAAAAAGTTGCCATTAAATAAGAATAATGCAGGTGGGATTATTATTTATATTAAAGATGATATTCCTTATCGAAGAAGAAGAGACCTTGAATCTAATGACATTGAATCAATTTGGTTACAAATTTGTCCTCTAAGTCGACCTTATCACCTTCTATGTGTGGCTTATAGATGTCCTGACTACCCGATATCGCAATGGATTGATAAGTTCGAGATTCAACTAAGTAATGTATATGTGGAAGGTCACCAGTTTACAGTGCTTGGTGATTTCAACATTGATCTCCTAAAAAACAACAACGATTCCCAAACATGGCTTGAAACTATGAATAATTTAAATCTTCATCAGGCGGTCGGTGAGCCGACTAGGGTTACGGATAAAACGCGTACATTGTTAGACCATGTATTTACATCTGTCCCACACAAAATTAGAAGTGTTAAAGTTCCCAAAATAGGAATTAGTGACCATTTCCCCACTTGTATAGTATTGAAAGATGATTTTGGTAGGAAGCATTCACACAATGTTATCAAATATCGCTGTTATAAAAATTTTAGTGAAGATAAATTCTGTCAAGATCTATCTCAAGTCCCTTGGGATGTGATTGATATCTTTGATGATGTAGATGACAGCTTGGATGCATGGTACCAGATATTCCATGATATAATTGACAAACATTTGCCATGGAAAGAAAAACGTGTTAAAAGACAACAACAGCCTGATTGGATGACTGATGAGATTCTTCAGTGTATATTTCAAAGGGATCAATTCAAGTCAGTCAATGATATGGTAAATTACAAGATTGCAAGGAATCGTTGTGTTTCACTAATAAGGAATGCCAAAACAACTTACTACAAAACTTGTATTGAAAAGCACAAAGGTGACTCAAAGAAGCTATGGGGTTACTTAAAAGACTTGGCTCCAACCTATGCCAAGTCAACCCCTTCCAATCTACAGAACGGCTCAAATTTTATTTCAGACTCCAAAGGCATGTGTGAGTATTTCAATGATTTTTTTTCAACTATAGTCGACAGATACATTCCAAACCAGCGGTCTTCATACAACTTTGATAAGTTAGAAGAAATGGTCAATTCAAGTATTACGGATGATGCACATTTTACTGTGCCATTAATAACCGACAATGAAGTATGTGACTCTCTACTAAACATGGACATCTGTAAAGCAACTGGCCTTGATGGATTGAGTCATAAAATTTTAAAGTTGTCAGCTGAAGTCATTGCTCCGTCCTTGACCAAAATATTCAACAAAAGCCTAACAAGTGGAGTATTTCCAATTAGATGGAAAACGTCAAAAATTATTCCAGTATACAAATCTGGCGATCACTCTGATGTTAATAACTACAGGCCCATAGCTATTCTCTGTGCAGTTAGCAAGATACTTGAGCGTCATGTTCACAATCATTTTTATCATTTTCTTGTTAAGTATAATTTATTGCATGTTTCTCAGTCGGGCTTTAGGAAAAACCACTCATGTGAAACAGCATTATCAAAGCTTGTAAATATGTGGGCATCCAACATGGAGAAAGGCCTTTTGAATGGAGTCATATTTATTGATCTCCGTAAAGCTTTTGATATGGTGAACACTGATTTATTATTACAAAAACTTGCCATTTATAAATGTGATAATTTAGTATTATCTTGGTTTAAATCATATCTACAGGGTAGGGACCAATGTGTACAGCTAAAAGGAACTTTATCTTCCAAAAGATCTAGCTTACACGGTGTCCCCCAAGGAAGCATCTTGGGCCCTTTATTCTTTATAACTTTTATTAATGATCTACCATTATGTATTAATTCGGAAACTGATATGTATGCTGATGATTCCACTATTCATACCAGTGCAAAATCAATTGCGGAACTTAATGTTAAATTAACTGATGATATGAGTAATGTACATATCTGGTGCACTGACAACAATATGGCTGTAAATCAGGAGAAAACAAAGGCAATGCTTATAACAACCTACCAGCGAGCAACGAGATTAAATTCAAATTTACAAGTGGAGTTCAATGGAGACAACCTGAAAAACACTGACAGTGAAAAATTACTTGGAGTTGTAATAGATAAACACTTAGTATGGAAACATCAGATTGATAAGTTGGCCAAGTCTTTAATCAAAGGAATATATTTATTAAAACGAATCAAAGCGTACCTACCTACTGACTCCAGATTAACTTACTACAAGTGTTTTTTACAACCCCACATTGATTATTGTTGCACAGTATGGGGCCAGTCAAGTCATATTACACGAATTCACAAGTTGCAGAAACTGGCTCTGAGAGTTATTTATGATAAACCTAAATTAACATCATCTAGACCACTTTTCAAAACTGCTGGAGTGCTCCCTGTTCAACAAAGAACCATGTTACGAAAGTCGATTATGGTGTACAAAGCTTTAAATAACATGGTGCCTAAGTACATTAGTGACATGTTTATGCTAAAGTCATCCGTGACTAACCGTGTTACAAGGAGTTCAGCAAATAACGATCTTTGGACACCTCCAGTCAAATTAGATATCAGTAGAAAAACTTTACCTTATAGTGGTGCTATTATATACAATAGCTTACCACTCGAAATCAAACAGTCATCTTCTCTTAATTCTTTTAAAACTAGGGCTTATCGGTACTTTTTAGATACTCTTTAAATATTTTTTCTTAGATACTTTTTAATTTTTTTTAATTTTTTTTTTGTGTAATGATTTTTTTTTTTTTTTTTAAATTTCTTCTTGTTTTTTTTTGTTTTTGTTTTTGTTTGTTTTTTTCTTGTAATTTATTTATTTCCTTTAGGTTAGAAGGCCCAGTGTAAGATTAGCTTCGCTAAACTGGGTTTTTTTTACCTTCTTTAAATAAAGTCTATTATTATTATTACTCAGCGTTTCTGAAATACATCAGAGAAGTTGCAAGTAAGATTTGGCTGTTTGTTCATGCATATGTTGTGTTGCTCCCCATTGCAGTACCTTATAAACTAACAAAATATCAGTGGCATTATAACTAAGTTTTTCTGTATAATTTGTTTTTATTAACTACTTTAGGTGGTAGAAGAGGCAATTTGACACTTGCACATATATTGCAATTTGACACTGGAGCAGACCAAGAGCCTATACTTGGTTTTCTCTTACAACCTACGCTGAATTTTGTTGAAGTATCCACAACCTTTTTGCCCACCGCGAACACATGCACAAACAGCATAAACCTATCACGTCCAACCAGAGATGTTGAAATTCCAGAGTTGCCAAAGCTATTTGATTTGTATGACTATGCATTCATGAACACATATTTTGGAAACATTTAAAGAAACATAAATTGTTACTGTAGTTTATACAGCAGTTTATTCATCTTGCTTGTTATTACTGTTTCGGTTCATTGATTACTACATAGTGTTTTATATAGAAATAAGCCTTCTTCTGTTTATCAGCTTTGGAGTGTCAATACTGATCTGATATTTTCTTTTAAATAGTAATTATGGTAGTAAGTAATGGTAAATTCCGGTCAGTTAGTACCAGAGAAACTCTGATTTTTGCAAGTCCCAGCTAGAACTCATGACAAATACTGCCATTTGCAAACCACTGTTAGGCTTGCTATTTTTTCATGTTTGTTTATGTACGTTTGAAAGGTGCACATTTCACCAGAAAACGTTGAAGGTTTAAAAACAAAGCAATCAAGTTTCGGCATCAGTTCAAAGAAACCTGTCAAAATAACGCCGAAACTTGATTGATTTATTTTTAAATGTTCAACGTTTTCCGGTGAAAAATGCACCTTTCAAACGTAAACAAACATGAAAAAAATCGCAAGCCTAATGGTGGCTTCCAAATGGCAGTATCCAGAACTGGATCTTTTCACTTGTTCATATACATGTATCTTTAAAATGAACCACACTACAAATCCTTAAAAACTTGTTTTAAAAAAGAAACACTTGTTTCAAGTTTTTGTTGTCTCGTCTGCATGAAAATAATCTTACTGGGTTTTCTTGACAAGATATTTTGTCTTAAAACGAGATTAAATACCTTAAAACAAGAAATAAATTCTTAAAACAAGAAAGTATATCTTAACAAGATTTGTGGGTTTTGTAGTGCAGATGAAGAAGCTTTATTTGAACTCATTAGTTATATAAAATTCACTAAGTACCATATTTTTAGAAAGTTATTTTAAAAAGACTAATATGAAATAAAGATACTTTAAATAAAGTTATGTACTATTACAATTGTTTTATAGTTATACAATACTTATTTTGGTGTGTACATGTATACTAGTTTTATCTGATTTCCGTTGTGTCCGTTCTTGCATCCAGTAAAATTATTTTGACAACATAATTTTGTAACAAACTTGAACTTTAACATTTCATTACCTTCATTACCTCTGATGAGGTTATGTTTCACCTCTGTTTGTGTTAATACAAGTTGGGTTGGAATAACAAATCTCAGCTCTCTGTACTTTTAATTGTTATTTGGAAAACTTTCAATTATGTGCACTGCTCTTAAATACCAGTCAATTCCATGGTTTGAAAATATCCATCCAACAGGAATGTTCCTCCTCAACTCAGCATTGCAGTTTTCACTTAACTGTATTTCTGGTGGATTTAAGATAGGCCTTTCACCAATACGTGATTCAGCACCTTCTAAAACCCCTTCTGCTCCATAGACAGCTTGCTCTTCTTCACTTAAACAAAGTCCCACTGGGTTCTGCATTTGACTTGACAACCACAAACGGAGAGGACTAGATCTTGTTGTGCGCATACGATGATTGGACCATGCGGCCATCCACAATTGTAACTTGTCATTAATCCTTGCTAGAAAGATGTGATGTAAAGCTGCAATATGCAAATTGTTGAGTGGATCTAACATACCTTCATCTTCCATGAAGTAAAACATTTTGTAATAATAGGATAAAACTCCAGTAAATACGTCTCGCCACAATCGCTCGATTCTTTGATTATGCGTGCTTTTTCCTGTTATCATACTTCCCCTTCCCGTACCTCTTTTATCTATCATATAATCAGCTATCAGAACATTTTCCATTCCCTTGTCAGAACGTACTCTACTGGGCAAACCAAACTTGTTAACCCCACTCTTGAAATATTCAAGTAGTGTAATAGCCTTGTTGTTGTTACTGCAGGTCAGTACCACTGGTAAACGACTAAATCCATCTATTCCACCAAAAACGACCATGTGCCAGCGAATTAACTTGTGATTGGTGTCGATGTGCCATAAGTGATTAGCACCTTGAACGTTGTAAGTCCGCCTATGCAACCGTCCCCTTGATCTCTCAGCAATACCACATTTGTCAACTCGGTGTAAGCTCTCCCGTAGACGGAATCTTTGAATGGTAATCCCTTTGTCCAATAACATTTTTCCGATCATATTTTCGCCACAGTAGGGGAATTCTTGCGTAAGCTTCTCAACTTCTTGGTCTGATTCTTGATCACCGAGAATGGAAAATTCTTGCTTCCTTATGCCGTAGAAAGCCATGCGACGGTACACAGTACTTTCGGACACCGACAAGAACAATATGTCTTTAATAGAAAATCCGTCCTGTATTAGACCTCGATTACGTTCTTAGGTAAATCGTACTTTGGGGCTCCCGCCTCGTGGTATATTTTCCCTGGAGGTTTGCATCCATATTTCACACAATGTGTTCTTAACACCATCATCTGGCTTTTACACGTTAAACCCAACAATTCCAGTTCATACGCTGACAGTTTTCCAACTATATCAGGTGTTATCTTTTCTCTTTCAAAATTCTCTAAGATGTTAAGGTTTCCTATGTTTAATTCCTTCAAGATGTTAGACATATTGCAACACGACGCCATTTTGAATTCAAGTCGTAAATTTTGATAAACTGTGGATATACTTCATGTTAGGAGCCATGATCTGACCCTGAGTCCATCAAATTCTGGTCAGCGGCTGTTCGAAGTTACGTATAATGAAAAAAGCACCACATATAATGAAGTAAGCATCACATATAATGAAGTAAGCACCACATATAATGAAGTAAGCACCACATATAAAGAAGTAAGCACCACATATAATGAAGTAAGCACCACATATAATGAAGTAAGCACCACATATAAAGAAGTAAGCACCACATATAATGAAGTAAGCACCATATATAAAGAAGTAAGCACCATATATAAAGAAGTAAGCACCACATATAATGAGGTAAGCACCACATATAATGAAGTAAGCACCACATATAATGAAGTAAGCACCACATATAATGAGGTAAGCACCACATATAATGAAGTAAGCACCACATATAAAGAAGTAAGCACCACATATAATGAAGTAAGCACCACATATAAAGAAGTAAGCACCACATATAATGAAGTAAGCACCACATATAATGAAGTAAGCACCACATATAATGAAGTAAGCACCACATATAATGAGGTAAGCACTACATATAAAGAAGTAAGCACCACATATAAAGAAGTAAGCACCACATATAACGAATATTAACCACATAAGACAGTAGTGGCTTTCCATAAATCTGAATGAATTTCATCAATTACTTATACACATGCGATCGTCGGTGACAACCGCATGTGGGACAGCATCGGTGAAGTACATTCAGATAGCGTGAAGTGCGCATGGGCCCAGAGTGCTCAAACTTCCACAAGGGTAGTGAGCGTTGCATTATCGCTAATAGGTACTCACGGCAACTTCACAGAGTGCTCAACAACACCGAAGTGAAGGAGCGTATATAGTTCAATCTACAGACACGTGTTTCGCTGTACTACAGCTCATCAGTGTAGGTTGGAACAATCTGAATGAATTTTATCAATTACTTATACACATGCGATCGTCGGTGACAACCGCACGTGGGACAGCATCGGTGAAGTACATTCAGATAGCGTGAAGTGCGCATATATATATATATATATTTTCGCTTACCTCAAAAGTCTGCAACAGGCTGGTTTTGTCAGAAGATTCTTTTTTAGAGGAAACAGCCTGTTGCAGACTTTTGAGGTAAGCGAAAATATATATTTCCTCTAACTATATGTTATCGAGCACTCTTTGCATTTCGTAGACCAAAACCCACACGTATATATATATATATATATAGTGAGTATATATATATATATATGTAGTAAGTATGTATATATATATATGTATATATATATATATATATATACGGGATATCCAATGTTTTAGCTAGCCTGCCAATCAATGTTTTAGCTACATGCATGTAGCTTGCCAAGGAACTTCTAGACATTGGTCTACATGTAGGTTTATCATACTGAAATTGATGTGATAACTCCATGTTCATCAAATGCTGTCTGTCAAGCATGGAGCAACAGCATAAAATTAAATGGTATACAATACCATGCATGACAATTATTTTAGTTTTACACCTATATGGAAAATATTTAAATCTTGAGTGCAATCTTCAGTTTTGCCCAATTTTAAATTCTCCACTTAAATATTTTGCTATGTAGTATATATATATATATATAAATGAGATATGTGTTGACATACAAGTAATAATTTATAAGGAAAAAGACATTTGTCAAATAGAGGCAATTGAATGTAACACTCGTTTTAGTTGTGTGGTATTTATTGCACTAACGTTTTCGCTGTTTAGCTCTTCAGGTGCTATACTAAATTTACGAGTGTTAAACCTAATCTATATACATGAATTTACCTACGTCACTCCTGTTGCTACGTTACCTAATTGAATGAAATATTATATTACATAATTTGATATCATGAACTACGAATAAATTAACTGTCACAATTAAGAGCAGGTTTCAATAGTGCGATAACACGTTTCTCGTTACACTCTAGTTCTACTCTGCTCTGACCTACGCATTGTAAAATTGGCATGATCTTAAACTTTCCGTTGTTGCATTGTGCTATATGTTTACTGACATTTAAATGTCTATATTGTTCATGTTTTATTTGTTCTCTATGTAATGTCACTCAAACATGAACAATATAGACATTTAAATGTCAGTAAACATATAGCACAATGCAACAACGGAAAGTTTAAGATCATGCCAACTTTAAAATGCGTAGGTCAGAGCAGAGTAGAACTAGAGTGTAACGAGAAACGTGTTATCGCACTATTGAAACCTGCTCTTAATTGTGACAGTTAATTTATTCGTAGTTCATGATATCAAATTATGTAATATAATATTTCATTCAATTAGGTAACGTAGCAACAGGAGTGACGTAGGTAAATTCATGTATATAGATTAGGTTTAACACTCGTAAATTTAGTATAGCACCTGAAGAGCTAAACAGCGAAAACGTTAGTGCAATAAATACCACACAACTAAAACGAGTGTTACATTCAATTGCCTCTATTTGACAAATGTCTTTTTCCTTATAAATTATTACTTGTGTGTCAACAC
The DNA here is from genome assembly GCA_964035015.1 of Corallium rubrum. Taxonomy (NCBI): domain Eukaryota; kingdom Metazoa; phylum Cnidaria; class Anthozoa; order Scleralcyonacea; family Coralliidae; genus Corallium; species Corallium rubrum. The sequence continues at coordinate 233,978 of CAXIUP010000228.1, read as the reverse complement.
ATATCTCATTTATATATATATATTATATATATATATATATATATATATATATATATATATATATATATATATATATATATATATATATAACTACATAGCAAAATATTTAAGTGGAGAATTTAAAATTGGGCAAAACTGAAGATTGCACTCAAGATTTAAATATTTTCCATATAGGTGTAAAACTAAAATAATTGTCATGCATGGTATTGTATACCATTTAATTTTATGCTGTTGCCCCATGCTTGACAGACAGCATTTGATGAACATGAAGTTATCACATCAATTTCAGTATGATAAACCTACATGTAGACCAATGTCTAGAAGTTCCTTGGCAAGCTACATGCATGTAGCTAAAACATTGATTGGCAGGCTAGCTAAAACATTGGATATCCCTTGTTTTGTATGTTATCAAAGTGTTTGTAGTATGTGACCGAAAAGTGACAGCTAGATATTAATTTATATATTTCTTTATTTAATAAGTTTTCATTGTGCTAATTTAATAAATACAGGCACGTTGAAGCCACTGGCAACAGAGTAAGCTCTACTCAAGGCCAGTGGCCAAAAAAAAAAGGAAAGAAAAATGGTATTAAGTGATGGAAAAAAACAAATGAATAAGATTTAAGCACTAGTTATAAATACATTAAGTTCAGAAACTTGAATGCTAAAAATAACCGTGATGCACTCTGTGTTATAAATATTTCTAATAACTACAGTACTGTAATTATTTTATAATTTAATGTTTTCAGGTGGAAGAAGAAACAGTATGACCTTGGCACATATACTACAGTTCACCACGGGTGCTGAGGAGGAACCAGCTTTGGGGTTCACCATTAATCCAAGCATTGGGTTTACTGAGGCAGCAAATGCAACATGTTTTTTACCAACAGCCAACACATGTATTTGTTGCCTGAAACTTCCACATGCCACAAATCAAATTCCCTTACCTACATCACAACACCTTTTTTCCCTCTATGATCTTGCATTTTCAAATGCATTTTTTGGTCACATCTAAGACATTGTGTATAAGACGTTGTTAAAGGGTAAAAGGAAAATGTTTTATGGAATTATAGAAGCACAATCGTCAGTCAGTTAGCTTTGCATAATTAGGTTTTTTTTATTAATGTTATTCATGAACATTTTTTTTTCTTAATTTTTAAATTTATGTTTTTTAAATAAACTGTTTTTAATTACCAGGTTTAGGTATCGGTAGTTAGGAAATTTAAGACAGCCATCTTTAGTGCTATATACAGGTGTACATACATGTAACACTATACCATACAGTATAGTGTACTAACTATAGTAGGGGGTATATACATGTACTTGACAATTCTGGATTGAGTTTCATTTGCAATTATAATTGCTATTAAACTGTTTACATTTGGAATTGTGTCCCAGGATCAAAATCAATATGGAATTATATGAAATTTCAGTATAGCAATCAACAATAATGGTATGACCAAACAAGGAAAAGATAATTAATTGGTAGCAATGCATTATGTCATTCAATCCAATCACAACTAAAGCAAAAAGCAGAAAACAACATAGAATTTTTTACCATCTTTCTTCTTTTGTTTGCTCAGACAACTTCTACCCCACAGTGTTTTTATTATCATCTATAAATGCTACAAATGCAACTTCTGTTGTAGCCTTCCCAGTTCCATTTCTGTACAAGAACGAAATTATGCCAGTGAGAATAAATTTTAAAGCTATAGTGCTAGGTCCTTTCATTATCTACAGTGCAGTATGCGTAATGCAACATAGATTCAACTCAAGTATAAAACATAAATCAAATAATAGAAACAGTATGAGCAGCTCAATCTCCAATAAAATTCAATCTATAATTGTATAAACCATTCCTATTAACAGGCATTAATTTGTAGAAAGCCGATCATCCCACCTTAATGGTTTTGGTCATTGTGCAAGTCATGGTGCAATTTTGACATAAGAAACAGAGTTGGCAAAGTTAGCTATGACATCAGAGCCCTGTATTCCAAAAGATGTGGCCAAAAACAAATAAATTCACTTGTTTAGTGTATGACAATGATGATTTCTCAGAAGAATCAAGAAATCAAACCCACATTCTTGGAGGAATAATAATTCAAAGAGAGGAACCATGTGGAAGTGTAGTGATAGCAGATTCGCAGAAAAAGAAGAAAGGTGGTCGAACTTGACAAGCTCCAGCAACAGATATAGTGCCATACTGTCTTGGCAAGAAAAAGACACCAACTTTTTTGGAGTATTGATGAAAGAAGTCATTCGTCGCATCAGGATATGGCTAAGAGGTTGGATTTTGCATTTGTCCTTTTGAAGATGTACCAGTTCCAAAGTAACATACTTCCTGGATGGACTGGTTTTAACATTCTATTAAGGGAATCAACAATACCACCATTGTCTAAAATTAGATACTTACCAATAATTGATGGTTCACCCAGTGAATATCCCACCTTATACACCGCCCTACCACAAAGCCTTACGATTGCTGATCAGCTCTCAGAACATATAGTCCTAGTATTTGATGAAGCAATATATGCCAAGATTCAGCAAATTAGATGGAAGGATGAGATTTTTATGAAGCGGTTTGTAGTCAAACTTGGGGAATTCCATGCCACAATGTCGTTCTTGAGTGCCATAGGAAACAGTTTCAGGGATGCTGGATTACAGGTAAAAGTTTTTCTACAGATTAGTATTTTGTTATTACAGCAAAATAAAACATCTGATACATAAGATTATAATAAAGTACTGTACTTTACTACCAGTACGAGTACATGCCTACTATACAGAAGAAATCAATTACATATTCTGTATTCTAATGGAAATTGTATGTTTTTGTAGGACATACTGATTGAGTCAGAAGTTATTGGCCTAGGGTCAGTTAAAGGAGTGATAACTGGAAAGCATTACAATAGAAGTATGTACTGCCACAAACTTATGAGTGAAGCATTGCATAGATTACGATTTCAAGCATTTGTTGAAAGTCTCAGTGCTGAAGAATCAAATTATATCACTACTGTTGTGTCTGACATGCTGGAGAATTTTCCAAATGAACCTTTCCAGGAGAAAGTTAAAGCAGAGTCACTTTCAGAGATAATTACAAAGTATGAATCTTTTGTTAAACAGGAAAGTGAATGCAACCTTACTTTTGCATTGTGGAGTAGCTACTTGAAAATGACTGGGATACTTCTTCACTTTATAAGGTGTGTCACTTTATACCAGTTATTTGTCTATTACTTCTTCACAGGATTGTTTAACCTTAATGCTGTACTTGTTTGACTGTTTATACATGTACAGTATAAATTAAATCTCATTTTTGAATTTTTTTAGAGCTACACGGGAAGGAAATTAGGACCTGCACTTAGCCACCTTGCGCTCAATGTTAACCTGGTATTTTGCATGTGATCGAGTGAATTATTCCCGCTATGGAACAGCTTATTGGCTAGAAATGACAACACTCACACAGACACATCCAGGTACATGTATCATTACTTTAATTCATGTAATGTACTGTCACTAGTCTTTTTTGAAACCTTGTCTAGTAGAAGACCCCTAATAGTGGTTAATACATGTATGTTCTAATTAGTATTTATTCAGTATGTTCTAATTAATTTTTATATAATTTATATAATTTCTAATTAGTATATATAATTTTTTTTTCTAAGTAATTAAAGAAGAAAGCTTATGCAAGATGTATACTATTATAAACCATTTTGGATAAATACACTTCTATAAATGTCCTCAGAAGCCCCTTCTTCCCATCATCTTTACTACAGCATCTACATACTTGGTGGAGAGTCCAATACATATATCAATAAGCATAGTTGCTCATGCTCTTTTATTTGTGTGTATAAGTGGCAGTACTTGTTTTGTACTGGATGGTGGTAGTTTATTTCAGTACAATTAATGGATACTGGTTCTTCTCCTTATTCACTAATATACTCAACAATTTTTTATTAATCTCTAGGAAAAGAAAGGAACTAGATGCACCTCAAAGAGCTCGGCATGAGAAAGATGTCTCAAGTATAATGACAGTACTTGGAAATATGGTGAACCCACTTGAAACTGAGAACAGATATTATTCATTTGTCAAGTTGCCTTGTAGCCACAGTAGATGTCAAGACTGACCTCCTAGCAGCCAAGCAAAAAGGAGAAGAACATTTGCTTGATTTTATTACGAACAGATTATTTGTACGAGAGCCTGATATATTTTCAAAGATTCAAATGCTGAAAATGAAAACTTTTTCATCAATGACAAAAAAGGTTAAAGTCCACTCGAAAGGTGCAGAAGTAACACTCAAGAATAACCGAAACCTGTTTGCCCGTATGCTTTTGTTGGCACAAAGTAGTAATGTTGATATGAAGGAAGTTCTGTCTTTTTCTTTGGGTCCATTCCCCCTATCCCTTTCCACCGAGATGGGATTGCTACACAAGACACAAAAAAGCAAACTGATGACTTTAATTGAATCAAGTGTGTAAAATCACACTGTGGAAAGTATCCCCGAAGAGAGTGTACTCATTCTTGATGGGATGGCACTGACCAGACAACTAAGAAGCTACAAACATCTTTTGGTGAATTTGCAAAGCAGTTATTGACAAGGGTCATAAAGTTGGGAGAACATCACAAATTTTCGCGTGTCATTGACAGATATCCAGATGTGAGCATCAAAGACCTAGAAAGGAGTATGCGAGCTAATAGTGGAGTAACAGTTGTCAATATCTATGGAGTTGAACAAAGGAGGATTTCTCACCTATCCCACGATGCAACAGTTTGAAACATATTATCAATGCGCGCGGCATGTAAATTTCATTTTGTCGAAAAAGGTACTGCTGAACAAACCAGGTTCTGTTGAGCTGAGGTTTCACAAGGAGCCGATAAATATTAAAGACGAAAATGCCATTCTTGTTCAAGCCAAAGTTAATGGATATTTTTCGTCTATTGGATATGTCCCAGGGGAAAAAATTCAAAAAATTCAAGCTGCGATCACAAACAATGAGATTGAGAGAGTTGTTTTTTCCAAAGTGCAATATACATATATTTGGGGAGCTGGTGAACATAAATATGTCCCACATGTAACTGTCACCAAGAGAGGAAAGTGGTTGGCAGATGACAAACATTATAAATATAACAATTAACAAAAAAGCACTTGTAATTACTGTAAGAAACTACCATATATTTTTGCTATTCACTTTTAAATTTTAAATTTTATATTAAAATATTCAATTATATTTTTAATAATATACAATATTGACTCATGTGTATTACGTGGATGCTAGGCAAATATGCACATTTGATCATGATTTAAATATCCAAAATAATTGTCAAAATTACGAACTCAGATGCTGATGGCTCAACCTGGGCTCAATCCAGGGTCTGAAACTAGCAATAAACTTATTAAACATCTTTTAAATCCTCCACATAAACCAAAGCATCTTAATCTGGCTACTGCTATATGGTTTTACTCAGCAGAGAGACTAAAATGCACCCTTAACCCTTTAAGTCCCTCCATGTCAGTAGCTTTCCCCTTGATGACAAAAATCATCTGGCATTAGATAGACTAAAATAATAAAGTGCCATTTGGCCCTGGTGGGGCTTAAAGGGTTAATGGGTTGAGAACTAAAAGTAAAAACAGGAGAAAATAATTAACTATTTTCTTCGAGTGCCAGGTGAATTGGTATTGGTGGAAAACCCATCTCAGGCTTGTGAAGACGCTGTCTTATACTCGCCTTGTTTCTCACAGGCAACATTGCTCTCCCAGGCACCAATATAGAATTATCCTCCCGTTGATTAATCCGCAGCCTGTGAAGATGTGTAAAGGGTGGTGTTGTACATCCTCATCCTTTTCCCTTTTATCTTCTGGCATTAGATCAAATGATGGCATTTCTTCATCACGGAACCTTTCATTAAGGGTGTAGAATGGGAGGTCTGAACACATTCTTTTGCAGCATTCCCTAACAAGATGACAGGCAATATTCATGTTAATTATTTATAATGAATTACCCAAGTTTATTAACTTCAGTTATAATTTTACTCCTAAAAATAAATTGTCCTGCAATCAATGTCAATCTGCCAATTATGAAAAAATTGCTGCTACAGCTGCTGCTACCAACTCAACTCAGATACATCTGTCTGATACATGGCCCCAGTGGCATGCCATATTATCGGGTAAAATTGCGAAGTTTGCTATGTATAAATTTTTTACCGAACAATTTGTGGCCAAAATTCTTTAAATTGCTTGAGGGTGAAAACATTGCCAACATATCGATGTGTGAATCCAAAAAAGGTCTCCAAGTCATCAGTGCCTCCCGCACGTGGATGTTCTGCATAGCCAATAGTTCCATTCGCATGCCTTCTCATCTCCTGGCTTTCAATGTTTGTTGTGACTTCTATCATCGTTTCACGTGAGAATCCACGGATGTGGTCTACCGGTCTATTAAAAAATAGGATTTACAAAACATCTCAGCTTAAAATTATTCAGTGTTACATTGTGCTGGTCTTTAGTACTTTACCTGTTAATATCAATGGTTGAAAAATCATAGCATGTTTGATGCCATGGCATCCATTCATGAAGGATGTACTCTAACATTTAATAGTTGTATTTGCAGCGGGTCAACTGATTTAATCCTCTCCCATCCGATGCCTCATACCAATTGGCGATGATCTCCACATGCTTGGCCTCCCTTTCATGACCATTCTTTCTCAAGGATTCAACCACATGGTAAGACAACAACCGTTCAGCATCGACGAGAGACTGTTTTCTCTTACCAATCAATGCAGCATGGGTGAGTCCACTTTTGGGATCTAAGAGAACATCATCAAACGCCTTGTGATTGAGACTGTCATCTTTGCCCTCCCGAACACTCTTAGCTATTCGTCTTAATAGGTGGTTGTGATCACTCCTGTCATGTCTTGGAGTGCCCATGATTGGATCAATTTCCGGAATGTACAAAAATAACGAAAAATCAGCACCCTCCTGCTTAAGTTTCTCCAGTTTATCTCGGTATAAAAATGTTGCCACAATCGAACGCAACATATCTAGGAATGATTCTGGAGTATTTCTCCTGAAAGGATATCGTGTGTGACCTTGAGGAACCAGAGTCTTTCTAACTGTAGATATGGCAACTTCCCAACTCAGGCCTTGGACGTTCCTCATGTTATGAACGTCTGCAATAACTTTATCTGGAATTCCATGGATAGGGTTTAATACCACAAGCACACCATCATCAGACACTGTTTAAAGATAATAAAGAATGAAAATATTTTTCAATTTGATGATATCATTTTATTTACAGTAGTTAAAGTGCCTATCTCATGATCCTCAAGGATGTTAATACAATTGAGTTTACAATACAAAATGTTGTATTTGATTAACATCTTAATAATCCTTGTTAATACAGGTTGTCACTTGTAAACGACTGACTCTTTGGCTGAAATTAATGGTACAGTAGGTTCTACATCCCCATTCCAAACTTTCTTTTGAGATTCCATTAATCCTTCCTTTACGTCAGTGCCATCAATCTTTAACCAGAACCGGCCATTGGGGTTACAAGACTTTAGCTAATCAAGTACTGCAACCTACAAGCATGTGCACACAAATCATGAGCAAATTGATCAAATCCCCACTTGTGTGTAAATTAACACATTTCATGTATGCATGATCTGAAATGGCTGTACATCGGCCATTTCACAACCACAAGGTCTGAAATGGGTTAATTAACATTAAAGCTCGGAGGTTAATTGCTCAAAAACACTTTAAACTTCAAACATTAGCTTTGACAGATGAGCAGAAATTCATTGTATAAGACCAGTAATGTCATGTTGATTGACAAGTAAAAATCTCTACACCCTATAGGCAGTGTTAGGCACCAGGGGCGGATCCAGGAATTTTTCAGAGTATGTCAAACCTGGAAATATTATTTCTAGGGGGGTCCCGGAAATTTTTTAAAATTTGGTTCCCTGAAATGGCATTTCCTGCATTCTGACAAGACTATATAGAAAAATCTTACAGTTTAACTTGTGTTTTTTTATACAACGTTTTATGATTAAGGACTTGGCTTTTGCATTTTTTTTATCACTATTGGAGACAACTTTTTAGGACTGTTTTGCTCCATATCAGAGCTCATCAGCATGCCTACGAATCACTGTTGTACAGTGAATTTGACATCCAAAATATTTTGTAAGGTCAATCGCAGCCACTTGCTGCAATCCCTTAGCTGCCAAGCTGTCTGGTTTTGAGGCACCAGATACTCGCCTTAACACATACCTCTATCCAGCCAGTCACTGTCTGATTAGAAGAAGCAATATGAATAGACCATATGCGACATTTCATGGGCATCCTAGTCATCTTAATTCTTAACTACCTAATATTTACCCCTTATTTACTCTGAGTTGTCTGGTTTTGAGGCACCAGATACTCGCCTTAATACCTCTATCCAACCAAACACTGTCTGATTAGAAGAAGTTTTAGTATCAATAGACCACATGAGACATTTCATGGACATAGAGAAGCTCATCTCTCTACATCATCCCAAGTCATACTCATACTAACTAGTAACTACCAAGTATTTTTTTCTCTTTCCCCCCCCAGAAATATATACATACTGTATATATATATACTTTATTTCATCACAAGATAATATAGATAGTACAAATAGATATGAAAGAAGAAAATAATAATTTACAGTGATGGGGAATCTACAAGAAAGCAAAATTTGCTTGTTTGGTGTAGATCCCTTTTATTGAAAATAGAACTAGTATATACATTAATAATTAACAAACTATGGACAATATATACCCCCTCAAGCCCACTACACAACATCTAAGTTATCGATGTTGCATAATCAGCCCAAGAAGGTATTTACTGTCATATTAAGTAACTTAATAATATAACATTGTTGGTATAGCCTAGAAAATTGCTACTTCACATATATTGTAGATATAATAATGATGATGAAATAGTATATAAACCTAATTTCTGCCTTTTTTTAATAAATTAATGTTTACCTTTTTTTAAATCTACATTCTGTTGCTATTGATCTAAAATTGTTCCAAACTTTCGGCTACAGTAGCTAAGATTATTTAATTATAATATTCAGCGATGGATTACTTATATTTGTAACACATCTCATTATCTTAATAATTATATGATGAATTATTCATAAATATACTTGAGAGCTCTACATATCCCATCTAATTTAAATAATTTACGCTTTTTATGGTTGCACAAGTCTGACATAGTATCCACTCACCTTAAAGCAATACAACGTTTCTTAACTTTCTTTCAAGAAACAGCTTTAGCATACTGAGGAATATATGCCTGCGTCGATATCCCGATCACCCGATGTATAAATGGCTTGCCAATCTGCGCCGAAAACTCTTGACCCACGAGGAATCCACACGATTGGAGTTTCTTTGTCAAATCGCAACAGATCGTCTTCGACAATTCATCGTTTTCATTCTGTGTCTCTTAGAACGCCATAATCGAACTCAAGCAGAAGATTGACTGCCGGCTCAGGCAGTTTGGTTATGCCGTAGTCTTGCACTCTTGCCGTAGTCCGTGTACGTCGAAATATCCTTTGCTAGCCAATCAAAAGCCAAGAACCTCAAAATATTTTACTTCCGACGTAGTCCCACTACTTCCGCCGTATCTCTATTGTCTTTGTCCAATCAGTGCTCGTTATTTCGACGTAGACGGCCATTTTGCCGTAGACTAATTATCCACATTTGTAAATGGCATCCCTCTCTATCCATACTGTATGAACAGTTTCGTTCAGGCTACGTGAAGTAGACTAAGTGTCGTCCAGCCGAGGACTAGGACTGGGTCAGAGAATTATTAATTTTTTCCTCGATATAGCAGCGCTAAATACGTACAAAAATGAAATTTTTTGAATATTTCAAAAATTCATAAATTCATATAAATTTTTTAAAAATTTGAATATTTTTAAAATTTGAAATTTTCAAATTTCAAATGTTTCTAACTAATGAATTCATGGAAAAATTAGTCTAATCAGCACTCAAATTCACATGGGAAATCAGTGAAACCAGTGTGTCATTCCTTGATGTTTTGGTATCGATTAGTGGTAATGCGCTCACAACTTCTGTTTCCTGCAAGCCTACCGACTCACACAGCTACCTTCTATTTTCATCATCTCATCCCAACCACACTAAACAATCCATCCCATCCTCTCAATTTCTGCGACTTCACCGCCTATGCAGTGATGATAAAGATTTTGAGACCAAATCTTTGGAAATGAGATCCTTTTTTGTCCAACGTGGCTATCCTAACCACCTATTAGACTCCGCTATTCATAAAGCTTCCAGTATTCCCCGTCCGGACACTTTAAAACAACCTTCAGAAAGACTCTGATATTAAAATTCCACTAGTTCTCACATTTCATCCTTTCAACTATAAAGTTAAGGATATCATTAGCCGTAATTTTCACATCTTAAAGAATGACCCTGAAACATCTGCCATTTTCACTGATAATTTTACAAAACTATATTTCGTTTACTAACCCCAGACGAGTAACTAGAAACTGTGAATCTAAGTGTTTTATACCAAAGGTTAAACTTGTTATTGGAAGTAACGGTTTTTATTATCGAGGACCGCATGTTTATAATAGTTTACCAACGTATATTCGTGATGAAAAATTGTTTTCACATTTCAGGACACATGTCTACAAATACTTTAGTGAATATTAAGGAACTAATTTCAACTTATTCTATTTCTATAACTCTTTCAATAATTTGTTTTGTCAATTTCCTTTTCTATCTATGTAACAAGTAATAATATATCGAGTAAATTAATATTGTATTAATATTGTATTAAGTTATTCAGGGCTCACATTGATAACAGTTCTTTTGAACTGACGTGACTACCCTGATTAAATAAAGTTTGATTTGATTTGATTTGATTTGATTTGATTTGATTTGAACCCTTTGATCTCTTTTCGACGCAATAAAAACATTCCGGATAGTTTAGTACGCAGTGCCCTTAGAGAAAATCTACAGGCACCTGTGGGTACTACTTCTTGTTCTCGCACACGATGCTACGCATGTTCGTTTCTTGACCCTGCCACATTAATTTCAGGACCCAAATCTAATTTCACCATTCAGCATAATTTCACACGCACCTCTTCCAACCTCATTTACTGCGTTTCTTGCAGTAAATGCTGCATGCTCTACATTGGTGAAACTGGCAGACGTTTATCTGACAGGTTTGCTGAACATCTTCGTTCTGTGAGGAACAATGATGTTGACAAGCCTGTTGCCCGACATTTTAATAGTGTCAACCATCATATTTCTGACATGAAAGTTCGTGCTATCTCACCCATTTCCGGTGGTAATCATAGCCGCAAACGACAGGAAAAGCGTCTCATTTTCAACTTTGGAACCATTCATCCTCATGGACTCAACGAACGTTTTTCTTTTATTTAACACTTCTGAACATGCTGTTTTTGTATTAGCAAGGGCAGACATAAACAGCGTTTTCACTTTACTTCTCCATTCTTTACTCTCTATTTTTTACTCTCCTTTTTTTACTTATCGATGGTGAGAATAGCAAATGGCTTTCGCATCTCATTATTTATTTGTTATTGTTACTTTGCTCTGATTGGCTTATTCTTTTGAATCTCATTATTAGTTTGTCTTGGTTACCTTTATCTGATTGGCTAATTTTTATCACGTGATTATCTCGCGTATATAAGCTCGTTGTTTGTTTTACTCTTTACGTTTCTCTCTGACGAAGGGCCTTCGCTCGAAACGTTAGACCACTTACGTTCTCTGTTTCGGCAGTATTAACCTACTATACCATATTTCGATTGTTGTTTCAACACTGCCTACGCAGCACACTACTTTTATTAACTGTAAACATAGGTAGATCACTAGGCCACACCATAATTCAAACCCAAATGCTAATTCTTATTCTAATCTTCACCCTTACTATCTTAATTCTAGGACACACCCTAATTCTAACCCAAATCCTAGTTTTATCCCTAATCCTAACCCTTATTCTAATCCTAATTCTCATCACACTCTAATTCTAACCCAAATCCTAATTCAAATTAATTAGACCTAAACCTAACAAGACTATTTAACCCCAGCTGAATCTATGCACTTTTCAAAATAATCACCTCTATTGCTAACCTAAATGACCCTAAACCCATTCACAATGCACTAATCCTAAAACCAAAACTTTAAACTTAACCACAAAATATTTTTAACCTAACCCCAAAATATACTTTAACCTCTACTAGGCTCACCGGGACCTGGTTGATGACATGCCATGACTAAGTTTCAAAAACCTGACTTTAAATTTTATTTTCAATTATTTCCATTTTAAACAAACATAACAAAAGTATATTTTGAGCTTTTTAAAATATGAGGGTGTTTTGTTTTTTTTTGTTTTTTTTGGTTTGTTTTTTTTTGTTTTTTTTTTTGTTTTTTTTTGTTGTTTTTTTTTGGGGGGGGGGGGGTCCTTGAGATTGTTAACAGTTCTAAAGGGGAGGCCTTTAAAATTAATTTCCACTTAAGTGTGGGGTCTGGAAAATTTCCCCCAAATAATTAGCTTCTCCTCCATCCCCCCTCACCATATTTAATGACCGGTCCCTAACATTAATGTGGAGTATTGACCTGTTGAACTCAAAGGTGAAATGACATTAGCATTTATCTCTGAGTTCAACAAGTTAATATAAAGTGTCTATACGGTAAACCTGTCTCAATACTGTATAAGCAATGTGCTGCTCAACTGAATAATTATAATTATGGTACCAGTATTCTACACCCATTTGTATTAACAAAAATAATGTACAGTACATGTTATACATGCAACTAACCTGAACTTTAGTAGGTGTAAATTCCGACTTTTGGTTTTTCCGCCACTGACTGTGGTAACTTGCACAAGCCACATTAACCTTTGCCTGTTGAAATAAAAAAACTTTTTTGTTATGGAATGGATGAGAGTAAAAATGAATCAAGAGATACATGTAATTGACCAAGGATAATAGAATTTTGAAACAAATATTCAGGCATGTACAGTATTCACATGTTATTTTTTCCCCGTTCCTCATATTTTTGTTAAAATCAAATTTTCAAAAAAGTTCCACAACGTTCACAAGAGTTTCCAGGACTAATAAAAAACAGTTTTTCATGAGGTGATCATGCAGACCTCCCATTGTGAAAATAATGTCAGCAGGTTCACTGCACCCATAGTGCAATCGTAAACATGCAGGTTTAACAACAAAGGTTGAATTTTGATTGAAATAAAATTTTAATGAAAATAGATTGTTTATGATATGGTAAATAATATCTTACATTTTTTGGATCCTTTGTCACATTGTTTCCTTGTCCACTCCACATGGGACCAGCAAACAGTCTCTTAAATCGACTTGGGAATTCTGTTTCCATTGTCTCTTTCCACTGGCGAAAATCATCAGGCTATTTTACCTTTATATAAATAAAAAAAATTGGGGTGAAAATTAAGCCATGCACACATATTAACTCTAAGAAGATTATGCAATTGGAATTGAGGGAATTTTTAGTTGTACTGGATTCCAATAGCTGTGGTTATAATAATATGTACATACATTCCACGGTACTGTACACATATTTCTACAATTTGTTTTTATGGGCTACTGGAGTACGATTTAGCTGTAGTATGAGCTGGGAGATGATTGGGGGGGGGGGGTGTAAATGTAAAAAGCAAAGGTTTTGGCTGGGTCAAGATATATAGTAACCCCATGGTAGCTTATTTGGTCTTAGACCAAAAGCAGGCTCTCTTAAGGGTTGGAATTTGGTCTGTTTAGTATATGCTACAGTCTAATTTAAAGAACACTGTTACTATTTCTAATTTTCACTGTACAGAAGCAAAGAATACAGCATGTTACATGTATATATAATAACTAAGACAAACCTGCATGATGTTTGTCGCTGTAAAAAATTCCATCTGATATTCAATTAGCCCAAATGGCATCCGGTTTAATGGCATTAAAGGTTTCCCACTTTCTCTGGCAACGCATTTTGCCCACTTGTAAATTAAATTTTGCTTTCCTGCATTTTGCTGTAAGGTCTTCATTGCTTCAACTGACAAAGATATAAAGTTTGAGAGTTTAGTGTTGACACCAACTGAATTAGAGAGGTCAGCAAACATCTGGTCCATTAAACTAAATTTGGTTTCCTTTGCAAGTGCACTAAATGTTGGCATGATCACAGATTCCATATTAATTACATCTGCATGTCTTAACAAACTTTCAGACAATGCATTGGCCAAATGCTGGGGTTGCAAAAGTTGCAGACACCCCTTTACTACATCCACCAATTGCCCTACAATGCGGTTTCTCAACTTTGATAAGAAAGATGCTGGGCACACTGTTGAAGGTGTTTTGGGTGTTTCAGCAGCAGTCCCACCCTTCAGAATAGCATCAATGGACAAACCAAAGTTCATTTCAGCTTCTTCCAGGATGTTGTACTTCACCCTTAAAACATTTACAACCCTATGACGAATAGAGCTCTCTAAAAATATATAAAACAGATATGGTCAATTTTTCTCTCACGTTAACTGCTGTTATTCAAATACAGTTCAATTTACATAGATAGGTACACTGTCATTGTTTTTATAGAACTTAAATCCACCTTTTAGTCTTATTCATCAATAAGTCAAGTGAAAATCTGTAGAAATGGTGGTTCTCACAGGGAGGGTACAAGCTATTCACCATTCGGGGGCCAGACTAGAAATTAAATTTTTGTCCTTTCTTGCCAGAAGATTTTTAACATCATGAACAAAAGCAACAGACTACTTTCACCATGGTGCTTTCACAGTGCTTTATTTTGTCCAAAGTATTACTGTATGTTAACATAAACCGAACAAACCCTATTCTTAGTCTGAGCCAAGATGACATGTTTACATCAAGTGACCACCCTACCCCAGTACCTGGTCAGCTGGTGTAGGACTTTGTTTTATACCAAAATAGAGCTTTCCATGAAGCATGATTTAGCTGCTGGGGTCTTGATTTAATAGGGTTGTTATAAAATCATTACAATTTGCACAAGAGTAATCTTACCTTTTCGGGCTGATGCAGAGCCAACTGATTCCTGAATGAATTTGGCAACCTTAGTCCAGTACTGGTGACACTTGCCGACACGCTCGAGTACAAATATAATCATGTTCGCTTCGCTTGGCGCCAAAATTTTCAAAAGGTTTGCAGGGATATTTATAGGTGAAGGCAACGGGACCTTTGAGGACCTTAAGTGAATTATGAAAGATAAATCATCATAGTATCCATTGCTATCAAGCTTTATCCGTAGTTTCTTACATATACCTTCACCTATCCACAAATGTCATGCATACCCTCTTCTAGACCATAGCTAATTGCCGAATGTCAACAAACCAGTGGATAAATGTGGGGCGAAATCTCGTATTTATTTCGATTGTGGCATCAAATATCGTATATTGACTGAGATGCCATAGCTTGTTTTAGTAATATAAATGTGAGTAAATTGCTTATTGTTTTACTTGTATGTTCAGTTGAACTTTTTACAAAAAATGCCGCGAAATGTGGCAGCCATGTCTGAAACCGGAAGCGTTTCGGTTAGGACACGCAAGGTGTGTTGGGATAGGTGAGAAATCCTCCTTTGAGTTGAACAAAAACTACCAGCACAATGGCAAAAGTTTCTAAAGTATGGTTCAAACAAAGAATCACTAGTTCAGTTTTTATTTGAATGCTGGTGTTCATACACTTCCATGATGTTCAACGGGATTATCCTCTATGTTTGCCATGGTAATCAGTGTCATCGCTTACTACCAGCCCCAAACAATGTAACAATCACTGTCGAGGAAGCAACAGAACTGACCTGTGACCACGAAGAAGCAGACACAAGACTGCTTCTTCATGCATCCCATGCATCTCAATCTTATGAGAACATTTTGATCAAGGGTCCAGATACTGATGTCTTCATCATCTCACTTCATTTTTGCCTAAACTTCAGGTGCCGCTTGTTTTTTTAAACAGGTGCTAAAGAAAAGGCCCGTATCATAAGTGTCAATCATGTTGTGGAACAGATTGGTGAAAATAAATGTGAAGCATTAATTGGATTTCATGCATTTACAGGTATTAAAGGAATCATTAGTTTTGATTTACAATTTGCTAATAATTTGATCAAATCAAGCAACATGTTTAATAAAAAAATTGTCAACCTTTCAGCGTTTGTGGCAACGTATATTTTTCTTACATTTTAGGCTGTGATTCCACCAGTTCATTTTATGGTCGCAGCAAGATATCAAGCTGGAATATACTTTCTGGTGATCAAACATCGATTGACACACTTGGACAAGTGGGAAATGATTTCAACATTGATGAAACACTTGAGATGAATCTTGCATCACTTACTTGCAAATTGTATAAAGCAAAGAATACCACTTCTGTACACGAAGCAAGGTACAACATGTTTAAAATGGGTAAATTTTCTGATGCTGCATTGCCCCCCAAATAAGGATTGCCTTTCAAAGCACATTCAGCGTGCAAATTACCAGGAAGCAATATGGAAAAGATAAACAACACCTGTAATAAACGCACCGAGTTCTACAAACCATGGCTGAAAGATTGATGAGGATAGAAGAATTGCTGTTGTGTGGATGGATAAGAAGTGTGCTCCTGATGTACTGTTACAAAACTGTAACTGTAAATGCAAAACTGGCTGCAAGACAATGAGATGCTCCTGCAAAAAAAGCAACAAATCGCTGTACTGAAATGTGCCAATGCACTGGATGCACCAATTATCCTGAGAATGCTGCAGAAGAAGACATTGAATATGATGCTGAAGATGATGGGTCAAGTGATGAAGATGTGGAGTGAAACTTGAACTTTATATGTACATATAAAATATATTACTTCTCTGTTAAACTGAAGTACTGTAAGGAAATTAATTGTTTCTTGCACTGTAGCTGTGCATATTTTGAGAGACTGCCCAAGAACACTTTATGTACATAAAGTTAATTACTAGGTAAAAAACATTTAATATTTCAAGGATTCTACAAGCTGTATGTTATTATTAGTGGATAAGGTAATAAGTTTGCAATACGAACGTGATGTTACACGAAGCAACTTTTTCTTGCAACTTGCAACGCAACGGCAGTTCAAGTTATAGCAGAAATCTTTTTCTTTGCAAAATAGTTACATTCTAGATCAGACAACAAGTTGCATAAGTAAATTCCTACAGGAACTTGCAATATATTTTCATCCAAATTTGCATTGCAAGTTGCAAATTAATGCAAAAAAGAAATTTCCGCGTGTAACATCGTCTTAAATTGACAAGTGGGCGGGTATTTTGAAATTTAGTTACAGATTTTGTGATATCTTACGTTTGCAATTAAATATCATGCAGTTCTCCTTCTGAACAAAGCGGAGATTTAGCGGCCAACTTCGTACACTGTCAATGATTCTTGTAGCGATTTCCTGTTGTTCTCCATCTAAATGAATCCATTTTTCGCAATATTCTTTTACTATGACCACCGTATGCGATGTTAATATGAATAATTCTTTCGATTTTCCGTGAAAATGAATAAAACATTGGCAAGAAAGAGGTCGGCCATCAGTCGACTCCTCCATGTTTATCTTGTTTACGAGCCCACGTACCTTGTGTCCGCGATGTAGTTGAAGGGAAAATAACGAAAGATCTAAAGGACCGCGGAATTTAAGATGGCCGACAGCCGATAAAAATGTAAGAATTCCGAGTAAGATAACGCAAAAACTGCGGGTTTTCACGTGTGGGAACGAAGATATTTGAAATAAGCACGCCGAAATCTCCTAAAGACTGTGGATTTTTTTTAGCACCGCAGTGGGAGCAACGGAAGTCGATTCCTAGGCACCTTTTGGCTACACAGACAACGGCCTATTTGTAGCCCAACTAAAAGTATTGAAATTAAAATAAATTAATGCATATTATATTTATTATTTTATTACATAAAGTAAATAAATGTGCAAATGTACTATTTGTGTCTACAGGTAATAATTGCCACTTAGGTAATGTTTGCAATATCTTATTGCTCTATGTGGTCTTGTATGTCTGTTTTAATACAGTAATCCTTTGTCAATTAGTACCGGTACCTGAAGATGTAAAAGCCAGTTACTGTATGTATAGAACTTACGGAATTTAGTGTACTTACAGAACAAGCTTTCATCCCAGTCTGCCAATCAGCGATACCAAAATTAAATCTGTCTAGCCTTTCTTGTGCATCATAACCATTTCGTCTGGACTGTTGTGTATTCAAGCATCTCTCCACAGCCAGCTGGTCACCAATGAGACCTTGATTTTCAAACTGTAACAAATCACCATCCTCGTCATTAGACTTTTTGGTCACACACAGGTGCTTCTGCAAATGCTCGATAACTTTAACTATTCCATCGTTTGTGTTCTCATCATGAAAGAAAATTCCAGGATCTTTAAGGAAAAATTAAAATAATTAACAAACTTAAATAGAGTAAGAAACCATTTGATAGTACATAAAAATTACATTCTTAAAACTGCAATATTTACTGGATCAAAATATGACCCAAGATACAGTAAATACTTTTAAAAATCTACAAGTTTTAAAAATATAAGTACAAAACGATGAGTTAATCTTATCTTACTGTACCAAGACCCAACCTGATCCTGCCTACTGTACATGTATGACAGCCTCTGCCTATCATTAGATTATTCATTCTGGCTATTGCCAGATTATTTTATTCCGGCTAATTTTAGCAGTGGAAAGAAGGCTGGCCAACAGTAGGCACTACGATACAGCAGGGGCATGGCCATTTAGGGGATTGGTCCTCCCACTTCTCGTCAAGGTCAATATTCTAATTTGTCCAAAACCAAGGAGAAAGATTGGGGGGAGGGTTGAGAAAATTGTGAAGGGGGTTTCCTAAAATGGTTTTTCTAAAAAAAAAACATGTAGTTAAATTTAAAAAGTGTCATACTCTTCATAAGTATCTATAGCATACATGTAACTAGATTACCGGCATCTCTATTTAACGGAATCAACGGAATCGACGGAATCGAGGGAATCAATGGAATCTGCCGGAAATTTGGTTAATCGCTTACTACAAACGGTTAATAAAATACATTTATTTACGTTTATTAGCTGAGACTGAAACTGATTTGTCGTCGATATTTCAAGTAAGGTTATTGGATTAGACATATTACGTACATATATACGCGTAATTGTTGAAGAGATTTTATATTTTTGATTGCTATGATTGCGCAAATATACGTGTCTCATATTTCAATCTTACTAAGGCCTACTAGCTAAGTAAGTGTTAAGTCGAACACAACCTGTGGGTTGATTAACAGAAAAAGATTTTCGATTTTTAATTAAGGATCATAGCAAAACCACCTTTTGAAGCTTCGTTAAAGGTAAATAAAAAAATCAGGTCTTATTTATAGAGATATAAATACACAAGTGCTCTGTCTGTTGAACTCTCATTCTTTGACTCATAAACACGGGTGTTTTTATTAAGACGATTACATTTAGCGTTTTCCACACGTATAGGCACTATTGCGTCGTGGATTGCATGCGCACAAATGCAACAAATAAAGGCATGCAAGAAAGACGGCCACACTACCCCTCAAGATTATGTCTTCCTGGAGGAGTTTGGGTTTTTATCGAGTGTCGAGGGTTGCAAGTCGAGGGTAGTTGGTCGAGGGACGTAAAATACGCTAAAATTTACGCACATATTTTCCTTGTAGCGGCACAAATAATATTTAGACGGACGATGTACATGTTTTGGACATTTCATGCGCGCAGCAAAGGTGTTTACTCGGCATTGATGACAGGAAATATTTAGTAAATTTGTCTACAGAATTTTATTACAAAATTTCTTTGTTGCATTTGTGCAGTCATGACACAATAGTACCTTCTACGTGCGGAAAACGCTAAATGTAATCGTCTTAATAAAAACACCCGTGTTTTAATATGATTTAAAGAATGAGTTCAACAGACAGAGCACGTGTATATTTATATCTTTATAAATGTAGACCCCTGATTTTTTTATTTACATCTCTCTTTTTAGATTTAATCAAGCTTTTTTGACTGTTAATCAACCCACAGGTTGTGTCCGACTTAACACTTAGTAGGCCTTGGTAAGTTTGAAATGAGAGTATGAGACACGCAATCATAGCTATCAAAAATATAAAATCTCTTTCAACAATTTTTCAACGCATATATATGTACGTAATATGTCTAATCCAATAACCTTACTTAAAATATCGACGACAGATCAGTTTCAGTCTCAGCTAATAAACGTAAATAAGTGTATTTTATTAACCGTTTGTTAGTAAGCGATTAACCAAATTTCCGGCAGATTCCGTTGATTCCGTCGATTCGGTTGATTCCGTTGATTCCGTTAAATAGAGATGCCGCTAGATTACTGTGTGTAATGTTGTTACGAAAGTAATATTTTGGATATTTTTTGAAATTAGCGCTTTTGTTCTTTTACGAAAAGAACCTTTACCTTAGTAGTTGGGTTTTTTCATGTCCTTTGTATGGGCATGAGGAATATGATGCAAAACAGAATCTTTTAAATGCCTCACAGGGGATTCCCTTTACAAGGATTCGCTGAATGTGAACCTTGAGATTTTTGCGATATGACAGATGGTCTTCTGTGGTTGGTAGTACTTCTATGTTTTCAATATCCATCACATCCTTGATGTGTCCACGATCAGAGAGATTGTTTCCAGAAACTCTGTTAAAAACAATATTTGCATTGACCCAATGATAGTCAATGTTTTGATTTTCCTCTGTCATATTATATACATTTTGCCGTATGTCAATGTTGTCAATGACAAAATTTGTCCCATTATCACTATCAATCAAACTTTTCATATTGTTTAATTCTTTTTGTAATTCATTGGTCAGTGATTGGTGTGAAGATATTGGAGTGGTGGTGGTATCCATTGGTGGGATAGCAGTTGGAGTGAAGGATCTATGGATTGAGTTAGGTGCAGGTGGAGTGGTGGAGGTTTGCATTGGTTGAATGGGAACAGGTGGAGTGGTGGAGGTTTGTATTGGTTGAATGGGAACAGGTGGATTGGTGGAGGTTTGCATTGGTTGAATAGGAACAGGTGGAGTGGTGGAGGTTTGCATTGGTTGAATGAGAACAGGTGGAGTGGTGGAGGCATCTACTGGGTTGGGTACATGTGGAGTGGTGTTTGGTTCTGGCATGGGTGATGTTGAAGTAGTTTCTTGGGTCCTTTGATTTTTTAGTTCTTGCTGAATTCTTGATATCTTTACTTTCAATGATTGGATTTCATTACCTCTTGATTCAACAGTATTCTTCCATGATGAAATTTTTACATCTTGAAGTTTACCCAAGTCATCAAGGCGTTTCGACATTGTTGAATTTGACAAAACTAATCTCATGCAATTGAGTCTGTTAAACATTGTCTAAAAGGATAAAAACATATAGGGCAATAATAAGCAATTTTCATAACACTATTTACTGTACATACATAGAATAAACATCTTGAAAAAAAACACAAGATAAATGGAACAAAACAAGACACAAAGGTGAATCGGTTATACTACGGTATCTTTAAACTCATCAACAGATCAATTTAAGTAACTAAAATTAAATATCTACAGTATATGTGCTTTATATTCACAAGTAAATAGATTGACAATAAGTTAAATGTTAAATTACAACTGTCAAAGTAAGATTAGAAAATTCAAGAATTTTAAAGTTTTAAAATTTACATGTACAAATCAGGTGATACTAAAACTGTATACTGTACAAAATATGTAGTTGACTTTAGTCACTTGATCTAATGACTATATCACCTTTGTGTCTTGTTTTGATCCATGTATTTTTGGGCTGTATTTTTGCATTATATATATATATATATATTAATTTTGGTTGGCTTTGGCTTACTGTACAAGTATATAGATTCAATTTATTTTTACTATTTAAACATTTAGATTTAAAATAAGTTATTACAAATATAGCTCAATGACCACATCAAAACAAAAAGAGAAAGAAAATAAGTAATTTTTTTTTTTAATTTGATTTTTAAAGCATGTTGATATCAATCATTATCTGTTACATCCAAGATTTGGCATGGCTGACTGAACAACACTGATGTAAAACTAACTGTTTTAAAGACACGTTTATCAATGCCAGTGCCACTAGTTACAATACTTGACGATTTCCTTACAGTTAAGATTTATAATTAAAGTTCTAATTAGGTAATATATATGACTGGTTAAGTAAAAATGGAATGTTATGCACTTCCGGTACTTTTGAAAAATTGGACTTTGATCATGCAATTTGTCTAGGTAGAAAAGTAAAAAAAACAACTTGTTTTCAAGTACTGTGCCCAATATTCCATTTTTACTTGAACCAGTCACATACATTCTTTAAAACATTATTAGTCATTTATGCTGTAATATTAGAAATTTCAAATTATGTAAGCCGTAACAATCAGTTTTATATCATAATCAAGCTAGGTGAATTTAATAGACATACAGTATCTAGTGTATCCATCCAACTGTCCATCCGTCCATTCATTCATCCATCCATCCATCCATCCATCCATCCATCCATCCATCCATCCATCCATCCATCCATCCATCCATCCATCCATCCATCCATCCATCCATCCATCCATCCATCCATCTATCAATCGACAGTGTATCTACCATGGAGCACAACACTGTTCACATTTGATAATATACAGGGCTGGGTGAATATGAATGTACTTATCGTGTAAAATTACTGTACACATATGTTAAACAATGTTCAGTATTAATGTACATCTTACCTGGTAAGAACTAAACTTAATTATCATGCTGATGAGGTGTTGTACAACATTCATTTCTTTGCATCTTTTTCTTAGAAGAACTGATCCAGCAACAGCAATGCTTGATAGACATATTGATGTTCCAGAATCTCTTCGATTTGATGGCACGGCTGCAGTTGTCAAGAATGCATAAAAAATTGGAGCTCTAATTAACCATTCTGAACATATTGTTTCAGCTGCAGCATTCCTGCATTTTGACAGGTCATTTTTTGAACAGAGTCCAATAACTTCTTTCATCAGATCTTTCAAAACAAGCTTTATGAGTTCTACTTTTACGGCTTTACATTTGTAAGCAGCACTCAGATTCATTGTAGGAAACAAGCACACTGGTGGTTTTCTATAGTGATTTTATATCACCTTGACTAACTTACTTCTACTTCTTTGCCTTCACACAGACTTGGCATCATACAGTACTGTAGCTTTACTGGCCAAAAAGCTATACTGTATAGTGATAAGTCAATATTGCTTCGATTCACAGTACTAAGACTCAAATCTTTGTAATAATATTGATATTGGTATATACCAACTAATGAACTACAGTATTATAAATCCTGCATTCTGATTAGCTAAATCACCCACTGCCTGGTGGTGATAGACATTTAGCAAAAGCATCAAATCACAAATGCAAAACAGTGCCAGGACAAATAGATAGCTCTGACACCCTTGTTGTCCACAGTATGGGTAATAGTCAACTCAGCTGACTGTTCGAGTTATGTTATTCATGTCTTGTTGTTTAAAAATAAATCCAAGTGTGTGAAATGCATGTTATTTAAATATTTGCGTGTCATTATTACTTAGTCAACTTGTAACAAACTCTTTCACTATTTGGGAGGTTTTTATTATATTTTTATATTAAAAGTTTTGTTTACATCTAATGAAAATATCTGTTGTTGAAAATAGTTGATACACTGATAACTAATTTCCCAATTATAATACCAACATCATAACATCATACACTGTACTGATACACGAGGCATCATGATATACATGTAACTATTTCAGTGATCATGACCCACGGTGAGCGAATTTATGAATATCTGGCTAACTTTAATAATAAAAAATTACTCACTACTGAGATACCACTGGCACCGGTACGTATATTCAGGAGTTAAAGAGCTACTATTGTCTATAAAACAAAATACTTTTCATTACAACATATTTTACAAGATATGTAAATCAATAAACTTACCGTAACCTCAGTCTTATTGATAGTTGTTTGAGATGCCTGAGCTGTTTGAATCAGAGACGGCGTCAGAGTGACAGGAGCAGGACGCTTGATTGGTGTGCTTGAATGTAGTGGGTGTAATGCCGATTTTACTTGGGCGTCACGTAACTCTAAAACACATTTGTTATGCGCCAGTTCTAAATTTATCTTCTTCTTCAAACGCGCGAGACACCTTCGGCATACATATGCGTTATCGGCAACGGTTACATCCCATGGTAAACCCTTTATAGCATCAAGGATGTTAAATGAACTTCTTCCATTAACGACATATCGGTCTTTGGCATCGGACAATTCCAACAAACACAAGCTACATGACTAATGTATGACACGCTCTTTACTATCCGCCATTTTGTTGAGACCAGTCACGTTAATTATGCAAAGAATGTGTTACGTCACTGTACGGCATTAATGTTGATCAATCGCACTCCCTCTCTCTCGCTTCCGGGGGGGGGGGCGGGTTGAGAGATTGGACTAGGACGTCTGCACGCAGACTAGGACGATAATAGCTCCAGTTCAGATTCCTCCAAAAACGAGGGGTTGTTGCATGCAGCGAACGAGATTAAGCAGCTGAAAGAAGCGTTTTTATCCAGACTCAGCCAGATGCAAGACACACACTTCAAAGAAATAACAAACATCAAAGACAGATACAAAGAAGAACTGCAGGTGAAAGATAGTGAGCTTGATGTTCTGCGAAACAGAATACAATCGTTGAAGAAACAAAAGGTGCACCAGTTAGATAAAGGCACGCAGACATCAATGGAAATCGATGTAGATGAGGATGCGGTACTTGCCCCAAGTCACACCATAAATTGAGTGGTCGCTAACGCTAAAGCAACATGTTCTGAAATACCAACACTTACGACAGGTGAAGAGCAGACCCAAAACCAATTGGTGCTAACGAAGGGCCTTTTGCAGACAACGTGGCAAAGACTGTAGTAACTAAACGTATACTTCTTTAATAACATAACCATATCTATAACGTTTACAAAGGTAATTTTATTTATATGTTTCTTTTAAAGGGAAAAAAAGAGAGTTCCCCATCTTGGCGATGGGCTAAGTTCGAGCCTTCTCACGAGAAAAGGGAAATCAAAAAGCCAAAGAAATATAACTTATCTGCTTAAGGTGGCTCCATACAGTTTCTGGAAAAATGGAAAATATAAGTTTGAGAGTTCAAAACACGTGCATAGACAATTCGGAAAAAGAAAAAAACTAAAACGTTATGCATAGTTAAACATTCTGACAAGAAAGATCGAAGAGCCAACCAGAAAATCCAGGTCAAATAAGGCAAGAAAGAAGACCATCTGAGTGTGACAACAAATCAACAACACAGGTTCATGGAGATAAAACTGATCTTAAAAGCAGGAAATTGAGCAAAAAAGCACAAGAGATGCAGACAGAAAGTAATAATTGTGATCATAGTAATATTGAAAAATGTTCACAACCTCAAACAACCACATGTTGCAATATAAATACCAATATCATCCATGACCACACCTACACCAAGCTCAGACTGGAAAGTTCTGACAAACACAGTGAGGTGAACAATTCCCTTTCAATATCATACATTTTTCCTACCATGGTAACTGATATCCTTCCATCTTCCTATGAATACAACCTCATAAAAATGGAAAACATAGAAACAGAAACTTTCATTGGTTCACCTAAAAATGCCATTTTTGTGTCATTTACCATAGGCAATGTTGCAACTAAAGATGATATGTTGGAATGGAAAGAAGTCTTTTCAGAGTCATCTAACATAAGATACAATGTAAATCGAGGACCAAAAAGGAAAGGCAAACCAGTGTCATTTGCACGTTGCTATATCTGTCAATGTCAAAGGAAGAATCTGACCAAAAAGCAAGAAAAACTTGAACAATCAGTTCAGAAAAAAAGAAACCAAAAAATTGGAAATAAGAATAACAACCAGAAAGAACTTCACCTACTTTCAGCTCTCCAAGATAAGAAGACCAGTTGTCCCAGCAAAATGTATATAAAAATATTTAAAAAACGACCCTGCAATGAGATGTGTGAAGTTCAGCTCTGGTGAAACCATAACCACAGTACAAAATGTTATCATTTGCAACCCTTTCATGAAATCATGCCAGCTTACAAAACACACTTTTGAAGGATATTTTGACAGTGGGTTGTCCCCAAGCGAAGCAATTCAGCATCATGAAGCATCCTTACTACAAGATCCAATAACTGCACCAAAAGTTGCTGACAGGCGTTACTGTCTGTCCATCACTTACAGATGTAAGAAACTTGTTTTGTAACTGGAGAACAAAAGTAAAGGGACCTGGAAATGGAAGTGAAATGCTTGAGAAACTTCAAAAACTAATCTTGGAATACAACGAGAAGATGCAGAAATATGAGAATGAAAAAAGACCTTTAATTTTATCAATTGTAACACCACTTATGGCAAGGGTCCACAATATAGTACAAGCATCAGAAATGGCATTTCTTGATGCACCACAAAGCTTAGACAGATACAATAACCGTGTATTTTTTCTCTGTACCCATCATCCAAGTGGTTCACTTCCATTAGCAATATGGATTTCTTCTGATGGATCAATGAATACTGTTAGCAACAGTATTGCACAATTGAAGTTAATCCTACCTGAACATGCATTTGGTGGAAATGGACCAGACGTTGGTCCAAAATTGTTCATGACGGATGATGCAGCAGAAAAAGGAGCTTTACAAGAACAATGGAGTGATGGTAAACAGTTGCTTTGCATCTTTCATTTCCTACAAGCCATGTGGAGATGGTTATGGGACAGCAAGCATGAAATAAAGAAAGATGACAGAAAACATCTGTCATTCATACAAGTCATGGTCTTTGCAGAAAATGAAGAAAAATTTGAAGACACATATGTTCAATTAACAAAGGATAAAGTTGCTGCTAGATACCGTGTATTCGTTGATCATGTTAAAGTTTATTATGATAGAAAAATTGAATGGGCCCTTTGCCACCGGAGAGATTTGCAAACAAGAGGAAACAACACTGACAACTACACAGAATCACTTATTTTTGTATTTAAGTGCACTATTCTTCACAGGATACGAGCATATAACCTACTTGAGTTGTTCAAGTTCATTACTGAAGACTTTTAAAAATATTTTCAAAGAAAACTATTGGCACTTGCTTTTGGAAAACCTCAAAATCTACACATTCTTCCACGTTGTTTTGCAAAAACAGCCTGCACAGTAAATCTAGATGCTACGATTCAAGATGACAACAATCAATTTTTATACCATGTCCCTAGCAGAAAGCAACCAGAAATCATATATACAGTTGACTGCTCCACTGGAGTATGCACATGTCCTGCAGGGAAAAATGGGAGAGCTTGTCCACATCAGGCTGCTGTTGTGTTAAGGTATGGTGTATCCAACCCAAATTTTGTTCCACAAAATCACAATGAAAAGTACAACCTTGCAGTACTAGCTATTGGTGAGCATCCAGACCTTCATAGTGAAAAATTTGTGAATATTCATCAAAAAGAACTGAAAAAAAAGTTAGCATACTCATCGACTATTCCCACACCTTCATACATGGCTATGTCTGCTGAGAAACTTCAACATAAGTCAGCCCAAATACAAGACATATGTGACAGGATGACTGATGATAACTCTGAAGAGCTAATTGACATTGGAGAAGAAAAGAACTTCAATGAAATTATTAAACTACATAAACAAGTTTCAGATGACATAGAGATAAGTTTAAAAAATGGTGATGCTAGTTTTCAAATGTGCTACATGAAATACCTTCAGCAGTATAAAAAGATAATCTTAAAGTCACGAGGTCATTCATCGACAGTCTAGCTAGTGCTTATGCTGACTTTGGAAAGGACCTCAATGGAAAACTGTTACCTGTGTTGCACAGGTCAAAAAAAATAATTCATGTCCTACCAACATCAATTGCAAGACGAAAATCTGGTAACAAATCCACAACTGCACAACCTACAGGCCCCAAGCCTATGATACTAAAGAGAAAACCTGAACATGACAGCAATTGGATTCCTGATAACAACATCTCACGGAAAAAAAGACAAAGAAATCTATCACAAAACATAAGGAAAAACCAACCAAATGCTGGCCACTCGAGATGAATATTATAGAGTAACCAACCTTAACAGGCAGGAAAAACTATTACAGTCAAAATACATGACCCTTCCCACTTCCGCTTCTGTAACTTGTTGTGTATTTCATTAATACCGCGTGATTAACTGCCAAACACACAAACGCTTTCTGTAATTCTGTAGCGGTTACAGAAAGGCGGTAAGCTGCATGCAGCATCGCGGTTGACTGAACAATCATGACTTATCAAATTAAAGTCGAATATGCAGAGGAGAAGTGGATAAGTGTTTTGATAAACGTGTCGGATGTACAAAACGAAAGTTACAGTTTTTGTAACTTGGTTGCTGATATAGTCAGACGCTGCCCTTCATCATCTTATTTAACAACCACTACAATGCGTTTGCGATATATGGATGACGAAGGAAATTATGTAAATATCGACTACGGAGACGAGAGTGGGTATAAAGACATGTGGACTAACGCAGTTTCAGTTCAAGATAGGGAGTACAAACGAATTATACTGAAAGCATCCGAACTTAATTCGCCGTATCTCAACGAAGCAGCTACAAGAACACGGCGAAACTCCAACCGTTTACATGTAGATACAGGCGACATTGCCGAGATGTGTGGAATTCGTAAAAAGTTGGTAGATTTCACAGGGCTTAAGTCTGATACTACTGACGTAACATGAACAGCGCCAGGGGGACCAAAGACTTCAGTGCACACCGGTTCTTGATTGGTAAAGTGTTCAAATGAGCGTGATTCAAAATTTGTTTTCGATCTATGTTTGCGTTGGGTTTTTTTGTCCTTGCGCCTACGGCTATGACGACTTCGTCTTTGTATCCCATGAGAGAGTTTACTTTTTTTCCTCTTGTAGTTTTCATCAGACGATAGTGAGAAAGAGCTTGACGAAGACAACTCGCCACTGAGTCGGAACTTGCATCAGAATCATCAAAACTTTTCCGTTTTCTTTCGCTCTTTCCATGCTTTACAGGGCTAACGTTGTCGTTGCTTAGGTCGGGCTCGTCATCAAGCACAAATTTCCCCGAAGTTTGTCTTATCTTCGCATATTCATTGTCAAGAGTGCTTTTTATAAACACTTTTTCATCTGCTCTTCTATTGGGAACTTTCGAATTAAAAGCAGATCTTAATATTCGAAGATCTTTGAAAAGGGTCGCTTTGCTGTTGTAGCGCAACAAGAAAGAACTTCGTTACTGTGACTTACCATGTCAAGCTGTTTACGAATTCCATCTCGGTTAGTCGTATGCGTAATATCAGTATACATCTCGGCAATGTCGCCTGTATCTACATGTAAACGGTTGGAGTTTCGCCGCGTTCTTGTAGCTGCTTCGTTGAGATACGGCGAATTAAGTTCGGATGCTTTCAGTTTAATTGGTTTGTACTCCCTATCTTGAACTGAAACCGCGTTAGTGCACATGTCTTTATACCCACTCTCGTCTCCGTAATCGATATTTACATAATTTCCTTCGTCATCCATATATCGCAAACGCATTGTAGTGGTTGTTAAATAAGATAATGAAGGGCAGCGTCTGACTATATCAGCAACCAAGTTACAAAAACTATAACTTTCGCGTTGTACATCCGTGTGACACGTTTATCAAAATACTTATCCACTTCTCAGCATATTCGACTTTAATTTGATAAGTCATGATTGTTCAGTCAACCGCGATGCTGCATGCAGCTTACCGCCTCTCTGTAACCGCTACAGAATTACAGAAAGCGTTTGTGTGTTTGGCAGTTAATCACGCGGCATTAATGAAATACACAACAAGTTACAGAAGCGGAAGTGGGAAGGGTCATGTATTTTGACTGTAATACTTATAATCTATCACATATCCTTAATATCAAATTACTCATATATCTGTACTATATATACTGAGATAAGATTAGGGATAAGATTGATGTTTAATGAAAACTACTTGCAGCCGTGGAGGCTGAATTACGTAGATCTTACAAGGGTATGAACTATAAGGGTAAAAACTTAAGTAGTTACAAATTGAATATATACATATTATTAAAAAAATTATATTTACAAAATGCTGACTCGATTAATACAGCGTGACATGGATGGTATAAAGGTGTTCTTGAAGCGATTAGTGAACGCAATTGGAAGTTCATATGTGCGCTTGTGTCTAAGATTGTATTTAGCTTGATGTTTAGGAGGTAGTAACGTGCGAAGTTTATGGTTATTGTCTGATGTTATTTTACTAAACAGGTTTTTACATAGCTCTTCTCTTCGCTCGAAGAGGGGAGATAGTCCAGATTGCTGAAGGCTTACTGAGTAGGGCTGTCCTCGGAAGATTATTGCCAGTGACCGTTTTTGAACACGCTCAATATCATCAGACAAGTATATGGGTAAAGAGTGGTGAAAAACTTGTGATGCGTATTCGAGTGTGGGTCTGATACAAGTGCAATAAAAGTTCACAATGTCCTTTTCGGAAATTTTTGCACGTTTCAGTTGCACCAGACAATATAGTCGTTTGTTGGCTTTCTTAATGATGTGGTTGACGTGGTGGTTCCATTGCAGGGAGTTGGATATGATAAGACCCAAGATTTTTGCGTGGTCGACAACTTCCAATGGCA
Organism: Corallium rubrum; assembly: GCA_964035015.1. Taxonomy (NCBI): domain Eukaryota; kingdom Metazoa; phylum Cnidaria; class Anthozoa; order Scleralcyonacea; family Coralliidae; genus Corallium; species Corallium rubrum. The sequence goes on along the minus strand of CAXIUP010000228.1, from coordinate 203,250 downwards.
CATTGTCAATGTTAAGTGGGTCGAAGTCCTGTTTGTCCCGTTTGAAGTCGATCCTCAGTTCCTTGCTTTTTTCTGGGTTTAATTGCAATTTATTCTCCACGGACCAGTTTTCTACTGAAGTAGCAGCAGATTGAATGAGGCTGCAGTGGTTTTTCGAAACAACTTCTGAAATTGTGGTGTCGTCAACAAATTTCCACGTGCTAGTTTCGTTCTCAGCTAGGTCATTCACCATCAATAGGAACAGCCAGGGGCCGAGTTTGGTACCTTGGGGTACACCAGATGGAATGTGTTTCCACGACGAATGCGCGTCAGCCAGCTTGACTCTTTGATACCTATTTGACAGGAAGTCCACAATCCAAGAGTTTACTTTCCGAGGTATTGACAGGCATTGGAGTTTTCTGATTAAAATATTGTGGTCGATTAGATCGAACGCCTTCTTGTAGTCAAATAGGGCTACCCTTACCGCGTCACTTGATTTATCAGTGGCTTGGGACCATTGGTGGACCATTGAAATCAAGGCGTCTACTGATGAGGACTTTGGGATAGCACCATACTGGTTGGAATCTATGATCTTTAAGACGGCTGGTGCTACATATTTCTCAATTACAAATTCTTCTGCAATTTTGGAAATAGCGGGAGTTAGGGAAATAGGTCGCAAGTGTTTATTTACATCAGTGACAGGCTTCAGTTTGGGAATTGGGGTTATGTCAGCATGTTTCCAAATTGGTGGTAATTTCTGCTCGTCAAAGGAAGTGTTAAGAATAATGCAGACTGGTTTGGAAAGTATTTCAGCAAACGTTTTGAACAACCAATTAGAGATTCCATCTGGTCCGCATGCTTTTCGTGGATTCAGCTTCCTTAGAATGTTGTAAGTACAGTATTCTGTTAGTTCGAATGTTTCTAAATCTGGACCAAATTGATCGTTATTAAATGGGTTGTAAGATAGTGGTTGGTAGTTTTGCATGGGTTTTAAGAACGCTTCATTTATTTTGTTTGCAATTTCTTCAAGGTTTGCCTCGCCAGCTACTTGGTCAAATTTTAGTTGTGAGTGAACACTTCCAGGATCTGTGCCGGGTTGCATACCAGATATTTTTTTGAGCTCGTGCCACCAAGCAGATGGTTTGGTGTTTTTTAGTTGGCTGACTTTCGAGGAAAAATTATGGCTTCGTAATCTTTTCCTCTCTCTGTTTACTAGATTCCGGTAGTAACGGTAGACTGCCATGTTTTTTTTAGCGAAAGCCTGTTGTCGGCGCTTAATGAGGTTGATGAACTCTGGCGTTATCCATGGAGGGTTATTACTATGCATTTGGGATTTCTTGAGTGGCATTATTGTATCCAACCCAGTGTTGATGAGGTCTTCGAATAGTTGTTGTTTTGCTTCGCAAGACGTTACGTGGTTGAGGATATCCCAATCTAACGAGCTAAGGTATCTTCCTAGTTCTTGAATTCGGGTTTCTCTCATATCTCGTTTCCAAATAACGTTTTTTTTTGGTGCAGTTAGTGGTCTGTCTTTTGGGCGTAATAATAACACGTTGTGGTCTGACAATCCAAAGGGAGGGAATGACAAGAGAGAGTTTTTGTCGTAGAATCTGTGTAGATTGGTAAGAATTAAGTCGAGAGTATGGTTGCCTCTTGTGTGAAGATTGACTAGTTGTTTCATTCGGAATTGGTGGGACAGACGGCTGACTTGGAGGCGGTTAAAGTCACCAGCTAAAACTATTCCACATTCAGGATAATGTCCTTCTAGGTCAGTTAGAGACTTTGCGAGATATCCCTTACGAAAAAATCCTATAGGATCCTATAGGAATTCCTATAGGAATTTGTAATTCCTATAGGAATTCCTATAGGAAAATATGCTTCCTATAGGAATTCCTATAAGGATCCTATAGGAACACATTTTCCTATAGGAATTCCTATAGGAAAATACACTTCCTATAGGAATAAACATTTGTTGACCAAATTACAAAATAAATTTATTAGCAAACATATTGGTCATTGGTCTAAAATAATTTTATTTCTATACAAAAAGCAGTTTAGATACACCTGAAATTCTTTATCAGAGAAAAATTGCTATTAGTTCGGATCCCATCAGGGCTGATCCATCTAGTATATAGAAAAGCAAGATGTATTCTACCTATGGATAATAAATTATTTTACACTTTATACTCTGTTGAACACCAGACTAATTTACTTAATTACTGTACTTGTCTTTACTCGGTCTAACTGTCTTACACCAGACTATTTTACTGTGGCTGTCACTATTTTACTCTGGCTAACACCAGACTATTTTACTCTGGCTAACACCAGACTAATTTTACTGTCCAGTGGCTTTTACTTTTTACACCCTCAGACAATTTTACAATGTTAATATATAAATATCTTGAGTTACCCAAACAGAGGTAAATGTTCTGCCAAGTACTAAGGTTTTGTATCTTACTCATAAAAAAGAAATGGCATTGTATTTGTTTAAATGAATACTGTATACAGCAAATACAGTAATTATATGGCATGATTTAAAACATCCAGATCTCAGTTAATACGTTATCCACCTCAACCATCAATTTTGGTATTACTAAAATTTATTAATGACCTTGTGTCTGGGTAAATCTTGAAATATATATTTATTACTCTCGATCGATCGATTTCTCAATCTAGTCACCATAAAACCTGCAGGGAACTACAATGACAAAGTTTCTTTCTGATAATTGCATTCTAATGCATTTTCTCTTGATGCTTGCTGGTGGAATTGCAATTATTCTGTCAGTTCCAATGAACTCTCTCAAGAAATACGAGTCCACTCCACACTCAGCATCCACATATGCTGATCGACGTAAGCACTGAAATGCATTGATCAGTACAATGTAGTATTTTCGGCATGCGCAGTACTGTAACTGGTTGATGTCACATCGGCAGTCTGGTTTCACTTCAAATAATCCTTGAACAGTGCCATACTGTCCTTCTGGGTGCTCAACGGAAACATGACAATCATTGTGACGGTTGGCTCTTGTGTAGGTAATGGATGTGTAGATGATGTTGTTGACAATAAATCTGTTGAAGACGAGTGCACCTCGATTCTGCACATCCCTACCAATCATTCTGGCTACAGCTATGGCTTGTGTAGGAGTTAAATGTGCTGGTTTTCCAGGGCCCATTCCAACAACATTTAACTGCAAAACTCGCCCACTTTTAGTTGGCATGGGAACACCAGAAAGCTTTTGAAACAGCTGAACTATGGTTGGAATGGTGTATTCTTTAAATGACTCTCTGGCAATCGCTGGTAACCGTTGTGACAAAAGATAGGCATTGCATATTTGTTGAGGAATGCACTGCGTGCCACTGAACATTTTCAGCAAGTTATGGTTGTTAGCCTCAAATGCAAAGGCTGATGTTGCCCACAGTGGTCCACAATTCCTCACACCGTCTGCCAAATGGACCATTTGGTGAAGATTAAATGTGCAGGATCTCAGCCCGTATAAATTCTCCATATCGGTGACAAATTTCTGAAGACACACCTTGGCACTACTAAGGGTTTCTTCATCAATTTGTACACCAAAAAGGTTGTAGACTCCATAAACAAGCAAAAAGAAGTGTTTGAGATACACCACTGGAAGGATCCCATTCAAAATGATCAAACTATAGAACATGAATGCCCGCCACTCTGAAGCTTTCCAAAACTTCCGGTCTTTCATTGATCGTGGTGACCTTGTTATCTCTGATGGAGGGCTAATTGCCATTAGACGCTCATCCAATTCTTCCACTCTTCTTCCCAGATAATAGGCTTCTTCATGATTACTTGAGTCCAACCACATATTACACAGTTGTCGTACCACCCCTTGACAAACTGAGTGCATGTACTCAGGTGTAAAGCCATCAACTGTGTTAAATGTTGGCAGGGCATCAAGTTCACTAAACCCTTTTACACCCATCACAGGCTCTTGGTTAGTTTCAGCTTGAATGGCATATTCTGCCTGGTGTTGTGCAGTGCGCAAACATTGATTGCCTCTATGCGGGTAATAACGAGTAGGTGGACCACCATTTGCAACCGGTACCCCTTCATGCTCACACCAGTCACAGCCACATTTCCCATTGTATTGCTTACTATTTCGTAGCATGGCACGAGCAGGACTATCAGCAGAGCATATCATGCAGAAAACTTTTCTGGGGACTTGCTCATCCTTGAACAGGAAACCAGTTTCTTCCAGCTGCTGACACTCATAAACAAAGGGTTTCAAAAAGGTATTAATCTCTGGTTTGCTGTGACCAAACCAGAGACCAGTAAGCAAAACATTCTTTTGCCGAAGATGAGGTGGTAACTCATTTACCATACATTGTATTGGCCATATTGAATGACTTAATTAACTGACTTAAAGATAGGTATGCCATCAGTATTCCATGTTATGCTGATGTCGTTGCATGACAAATGATGATGTTCTATCAGTTCCCGATACAGTTTAGATGATGTTATATCTTTTATGATGCTGGATTGGGTGATCTCTTGTAGGTTGCGGTTAGTCAATTTTGCATGAAGGTCTGGGTCCATTAACAAGTTTGTCAGTTGTTGCTGAAGGGGTACATACAAAAAGAAGTTACCATTCCTCATTGAATTTTCACCGACAAACTCTTCACCACAATTCTCACAGTGTCGTCTGGCACGATCTTTTCCCATATATGCCTTACACAATGAGCAGTAAAAATGGACCTGGAAATTGAAATAAAAAGAGTAAAATAACATTTTTGAACTTCATAAACTTTAATAAATATCACTCCCTAAAAAGGGTTTTTCAGTGATACAATTGGAATAAATAATAAAATTTTAAATGTCTGTCTCCTACTGCTGAAGCGGTCTGTACAGGGGGGAAAATATCCCTTCATTGAAACCATAATTAAGTTTAATATAATTAACCCTTTTACAGAAGTGAGAACCATCCTCAGAGAAACAAAGTCATTAGAAATATCTTTCATGATACTGTAATTAAAATCCCACTTGAGTCAACACTTTTCCATTATTATATTAACTGTCATTACCTGTCATTGCATCATAATTGTATTTGTACAAGTAGACAACGGAACCAGTAATTGAGCTTTCAAAAACCTGATTATGCAAATTTTCTACGTACCTCAGTTTCTTCAACATCAAAAGCTTTGTAAAACTTGTATTTACTTGTGGGAAACAAGCTTGGGAACATCAGGTCCAAAATACTAAGCAGGTCCTATAGGAATTCCTATAGGACTTCCTATAGGACTTCCTATAGAAATTCCTATAGGATTTCCTATAGGATTTTTTCGTAAGGGATTCTAAGATGATGTCATCGTTAGCACTTGGAGGATGGTATGATGTGCCGGTAATTATACATGGAATACCTCGAGGAAGTCTAGGTGGTCTAGTTTTAACCCAGAGAACTTCGATTTGCTCGCTGTGAAAATTATCTAGAATTTCAAATTGGATTGTATTCTTAATGTATAGGCAAACACCACCGTGATTTCCTGTCGTACGGTTCTTACAGACAATATTATACTCGGAAATATGAATGTGATTAGTATCAATAGCGTTTGTAAGCCAAGTCTCAGTGATGAATACTAAATCGGGATTGTTGTTCACAACAAAATGTCTAACTTCATCGATTTTGGGGGCAAGAGACATAACATTGGTCAACATTAAGCTAGGAACGAACTCCTTGGACGGTGTTATTCTCGTTGTTGGTGCATTGGTTAAGGTCTGTTCGATGGGGATTAAAATACAGTTTGATGGTCTACACGCGTAGTGATGCCTGGAAATGCTAATTTCAAGTTTGTTGTTGTTGTAGATATCGTTCCGTATTTTTACTTTGCTTCCGCCGCGCCGACCACGGTAAGATTTTAAAATCCCAAACGAAGCAAGATAAGTATGAATCTTGTGCTCAATGTGTTTAGACAGTTGGGAACGGCGAAGGCTATGCAGGAACGACGAACTGTATACATTTCTCGCGACGGTATTATAATGTGACAGCGAGCGTTGTAAACATTGTCGGTTTGGTACGACAATTTTAGATTCGCTAGTATTGAAGCTCCCAGGTCCAGGGTTTGATGAAATATCGACACATATGGTTAAGTCAGTCTTGAATGGTTTCTTTGGGAGTACAAGATTAGTAGATCCGTGTTTAGTAGACTTGATAATAGCCCGTGAGACGATGTACTTCGATTCGAGATTCGACCGTGATATGAAAACACGATACCTCACTGGAGAAAAATGTTCGTATTTTCTTGAAAGCAAACCATCCATGAACAATCCATGAAGATCCTTCCAGATTACGTTCTTAGGAAGTCCTAGACGTGCTTTAAACGCTGGAACTTGGGTCACAAGATTAAAAATTATTAAGAAAATGAGCAGCTTAAAGATTGGGTTGGCAGCCATGTTGGCGCGCTTATATCGAGTTTTGTATATGCATTTTCATAATTGCATTGGAATAGATGAAAAGAAATGCCTGATAAAAAGTAGATTTTGGCATTTTTCCAACTACTGTACATGTACAAAATAGGTGTAAATACTGTAAACATTAAGAAATAAATATAATCAGAATACTCGCAAATTTTCATATAATTTCATACAATTTCATAATCACTTCAAATATCATTAATAAATAGTCAATGTAGTACATACTGATTATTGTGTATTAAATATATATTTACCTTTAATAAACAAAAGCAGAGTAAATTATCATGTCATTACTTGATTTATTGAAGAAAGCGAAACGACAGAAACACAGAAGATGTGCTGTTCTTTCGTTTGAGGGCTCGCTAAGAACGTTTGGTAATACATCAATAAGTGAAAATTTGTAATTAAATTTGTCAGATTTTCTACGTGGGTCAAAGTGACGCGACAACAGCGACGTGGTTAATTATGTTGGTCAAAAGCAGAGTTAAATTTCTAGTCTTTACTTGATTTATTGAAGAAAGCGAAACGATAGAAACACAGAAGATGTGTTGTTCTTTCGTTTGAGCGCTCGCGAAGAACGTTTATTAATGTTTCACTTGCTGAAAATTTGTAACAAAATTTGTCAAATTTGCGACGCGGGTGAAACGTGATGCCTCTTTAACCAAGACCAAAAAGAGACAGGCTATGCTAAAAGAACGTCGACCACTATACTCTTCTGCAGGCACGTCTGTGACCACTGGTGTCATTAAATGTCATGTATAAACTCGCACAAAGGATTGCGCACACAGCTAGGAGGACACAGAGTTGCCAACGAAGCAGGCTACTAGCAAATGTACTTCTGGTAGCGGCTTTCTTCTTAGACGCCAAACAGAGGCATCACCTTCCACCCGCGTCGCAAATTTTGTTAGAAATTTTCACCAAGTGATACATGAATAAACGTTGTTCGCGAGCGCTCAAACGAAAGAACAACACATCTTCTATGTTTCTATGGTTTCGCTTTTTTCAGTAAATCAAGTAAACAAAATATATATACCTCTTCTTAACACCAACTTATAACTGCTTCGCAGTCGTCTGTGTTGTCAAATATAGGTATGGAAATGTGTGGACAACGCATAAATTATAGTACGAGTCAGCACGCCCAATATATTAAACGAAAGCTAAGAGTTAGGAGATTTTGGATATGATCAAGACAGAACAAGTCTTTGACCCAGTCTTCCGAACGAACCACCAAAACTTTGTAAACATTTGCTATGTCATGAAGAATCAATGACCGAGCAAATCTGGGCGAAAAGTGGACTGGAAACTATACGACATTTCCTTGGCCCAATTTGCGAGGTTAATTTCCAAGCGTGACACATGATTCATAGGCAGTGTAGCCAACTTCACATAAAGATCCTGTCCTGATTGGATTTCTGTCGGATTGAAAGTTACATCCACAACCCGCCATGTTCCTCTTTTCCTACTAATGGAATCTGATGTTTTCTTTCTGAATGATGCTTTTATCCTGTCGTCCTGCTTCATATACTACTGGTAATATAATATTATTATTACTATTTCTTCCCCCGTCTGTTTTTATAGGCATCAAAAGTCCTACGTCCAATAAACCATGTAAGTGCCAGGAACATATCCATAGATTCTGAGCCTACCATGCTAATCCCTTAGCCCCATACTTCAGTATATTAGCTAGAATACTACCAGTAGCACTAAACACTGGACCAAGTATAGGACCCAGTTTCTTAGCGATATCTCTGAAGGCTTTATAAACAGCTTTAGCAAATTTACTAGTTGTTTGTGCCCCCTTTGTTATAACACTTCTAGCACTTACTATAACAGTGGTGATTATACCAGCTATACTGATTGCTATAGCCGCCAGTCCAGCTATGTTTTCCTTTGCCCACTCTTTGAACTTCTGTAGTCTAGAGATGTCCTCCTCTTGCTGCTCTCTTAGGACGTAGGACTTATCCTCAATCTCTAGTTGCTCTAGTGTCCTGTCCCTAGCGTCTTCAAGACCAATTACACGTTCATCCAACTTGAAATCTTCCATAGAGGTGGTTTCTTCATTTTCAATCGGGTTTTTTGGTCTCATTAATAGTTTCCTGAAAATGGTCGGCTTGTGCTTTTAGAAACTGACTCCTAGTCCTGGGGTCGATTGACTCATTTGGAGTGAGGACACCCTGTAATTCACTATTTTCTTTTGGTGTTAAACCATGGATGTTTATATCCATATATTGTTTGGGGGCTGTCTCAGTAAGGCCATATTCCTGTTCTATTTTTTCTAACTGTACATACTCTCTAGTCGCTTCTAGTTCAGCATTCTCAAACTCTTTCAAGGCGTTCAGATTTCTTTTATCAGTTGTTTTTCTATAACTTTTTCCACCATCGTCAGATACGTAGACCGACACCCCCTTATATTTAAGACCGATGATTTTGCCTCTTTTACTGTTAAAAGCTATTGTGGTGTCCTTTATCAGTTCCTCAGAGTTTTTACCATCCTTCACCCTGAATTCGTAGTCCAGTCCCAGAACATGACTTATTTTAGCTTTCTTGTCATTGGTAATATTTCTTTTATAGTTTGATAGTACAGTAGCCTGTGGGGCTTCTATAGGGTCACCTATTCCCTTCTTAATAGTCACTGTTTTCCCATCATCGCTATCTATGAATGAAATCTCAGTTTGTTCATGATTATAATGTCGATCTCTTTCCTCCTCAATTGCGTTAAGTGCAGTATCAACGTTTTCGTACTTCGCTCTCACTTCTTCAGGTGTATCGTCATTGTCTCCATGGATTTTGCATAATCTGTTTCTTTCCTCAGAGATTTCATTAAAATAGTCATTGAGTAGATCGTTACTGTAGTTTTCTAATTTGTCAACATCAAAGTCCTTCATTTCATATTCGTCAAAGCCTCCTTCAGCCATTCCTCTTGTTATTATACATTAACCTATATTTTGTATATCACTCTCACGTATCCAGCTGTTATGCTTACTATCATAGCCAAGCCATTTAACAAGTGTCAAGTTGTCATTCTTACCTTTCACTTTTTTCTTCTTCAGTATTTTCTCCACCTTGAACAAATGATCATCTTTCTTATCAACAGCACTTAACTCCTCTTCATAAAACTTCCCAATGATTGGCTCTCCATCCACTATACCATCCTCCTCTATCTCGTATACATTAGGGTCACCGTGGATTACCTTACTCACCTTGAACAGTTCCTCTGTGAAGTTAGCCTCATACCCTTTCGTAAATGTGGATTTATACTTTGCGATTCTAACAATGTCACCAACTTTAAATTTAGGTAGTGGAAGGTCTCACTCACACTGGCTGGCCTCATTAGAGTAGTATGATGCTTAGTGTTATTGTAATTATCTACAAGCTGGTCCAATAGTGTGTGGTTATTATCAATCCACTTATATGCTCCTTTACTGCAAAAGTATTTCCACATCATGCTTTTCAGGGTTCTGTTAAACTTCTCCACAATAGCGGCTTTCTTATCTGACGAAGAAGATGAGAAATATCTGATACCATACCCCTCCAATAAGGTCTTCACCCCAACGTTATAGAATTCTTTACCATCGTCGAATTGTGCCAGTTTTGAGTACTTACCAAAATGTTCTTTGAATTGCTTCAGAAGTTCATCTACAGCCTTAGTCATATTACCAGTGTCTTTCCTATAGACTTCCACAGCAAAGGCGTATCTACTTAGTATCTCAACAGCTGTTAGTATCCAATAGTATCCTTTATTCTGGTTCTTATACTTACCCATATCAACAAGGTCCATTTGAATCTGCTCACCAAGGTAGTCAACCATTGTTTGTCTAAATTTATGCTTTCTAACAATTGGCTTATAGGTGTACGTGTCCTGTGATTTCAACCAATCCTTAACCTTTTTTCTACTGACATTCCTAAGACCATCTGCTAATGCCCTCTGGTAGAGTCTCTCAGCTGACTGATAACCAGTTGATGGGTTGTAGTATATATCCCTCAACCCCTGTTCTAATTCTACGTTAGCATCTATATCATTATCAGCAGCGTTGTCCATTATAACATAATATATATTACATAATGTAAAGTTCCAATAGGATGCTACCGTAATTGTCCAAAGGTTTTCCATCCTGGTTTGTAACATGGAATTCCAATTGGTTTATAAGTCCCTTGTTTATGCTAACCTTTGATTCAATGTTGAGTTGAGCCAAAGAGGTTGACTGCTTGTCACCGGTAGATTCACCAGAACATCACTCTTTTTTCCCCTTTCGTCAATATTAAGTGACTGGTCTATAATATTACATGTGACCCTCAGATACTTCAACCCATTATTCACATTTATACAACGCTCGCTTTTAGTACTACTGTCAGGTAGAAATATACGGGTGTTTAATCCCAGAAGCCCAGCCAGGTTAGCGTGTAGGACTAGCGTTGTACTGGAGTCAGTAGTCATTGTGCATTTAGCTTCTAGCTTATGTAAAATCAGTTTAACACCATCGTTAGAATTGTTTTCAAGAATCCTTTTTAAGTCCTGGAAGTTATAATAGCCATCACCAAGGAATTTGTTAAACTGTTTGTTGAGAACATAGTAATTGCCTTTGTCAGCGGTCACGTTATACATCTCACACATTACATAAGCCTTCTTAAGTAGGAGAGATGGAGATTAGTCACATTCGCGTTAGTCAGTATGCTTTCCTGTAAGTTGATCACCTTTCTTGGACCATCCAATAACACACTCAGCTTTACCATTATGATATAACCAATATTATAATATGGACAAACTATACCACAACTACTATGGTAAGAATTATGAAAAAGCCATGAACAACATCAGAAAAGGTAACAGCCAGTCCAAGGCAGACCTACTTAAGGAATACCCCAATGCCACCCTCAGTAAATTCAGCTTCACGACAACACTAGGTAAAGATGGTGAAATAAAATCAACTAACATATGGTTCAGAAATAATGAGGATGGCCTCATATCAACAGACATTACTTCATCTACTTTTAAGAACAGTAAGAAAATGTGGATATGGCTACACAACAACCCCACCCCTCCTCCTCAGAGCCAAACAAAACATCCACAGAACATCAGAGTGGTTTTCCAAAAATATGGTCAATCATCAGTACAGTACAGTGTCCTATGCCACTACCACGTGGAAAAAAGCACAACTCAGGTTATGGTGACTATTACGATGAATTCCCAACTGATTATGTTCTAGATTACCCTATAAACAATTTTAGAATATATGTCAACAACAGAGACTATTTCCAGTCTGCCCTACCACCTCTGCCTATAACAACCAAAGAAACTGCCTTATGGAACACAGAAGAATCCTACTACAGCAGCCTAATTGGTACCTACCTAGCCACTTATGCATGTGGAATATCCAAACAGCATCTTACCCCATCTGATAACATCCCTAAGCAAATAACTTCCCTAATAAGGTTCCATCTGTATTTTACCGTCAGAAGAAGAATGAAACTTTCATCAGAGGATCTCGCAAACATCCTCAATAAATTTTCTATCACCAAAACACTAAAACACCATACTCCGAAATAGACATGGCAGGAAGTAGAACACACAGAAGACCCAAAACACTCTGATAAAAATTGGACAGGTGCAGTCAGAATACGTGACATAAAAAATGACTACAAAAAGTTCATACCAGTCACATCCCATGGTTTCCTGCGTCAGGGTGGTGAATTAATCAACAACTCTATAGAAGCATATATCTACACTATTCTAGGTGCCCAAGCTAAAACTAGACAGAGTATATACGGTATAAGAGCATTAGCACTTGAGAGTCAAAAAGTTTTCCGTAAGACTAGTAGAAGACAGTATTATAAACTGACACAGCAACATGGATCAACAATATGAACAAAGCAGTAAAGGATACAAATGTCACTCTGAATATGGCTATATCACCCAGTCTGTGGTTACTTCCATCTGACATGATAATTCTTAAGAATCCTATAGCAGGATACAATAATTTAATGAAAACTGCTGATGAGTCTATGAACTTTGGTATCAACAGTAAAGTTACATTTTCAAAAAGCACAACCAACCAGTCCTGATCATAAAAAAGTATATAGTAAAGCAATTGCTCATCATCTTAATAATTCTGAATTCAATAGCAGTCATAATGAAGTGAAGCACTTACCGCAACAAGAAAATTTTCCGTGAACTTACACCCACATTACTTGAGAAGTCATACAGACTCTCTACGAATACTAGTAAACCCTCTAACAATGGAGTTCTTTTAGTAGCATGTATAATCAGTGGTTTTCTAATAAGTAAATATTACATTGCTTAGCATATGAGTCTTTTCTATGGATTTTTAACCACAGACCAACAAGATGAAAATGCACTGTTATAGGATGTTGGCTAAGAAGTACAGACTGATGCATCTCTCCATAACAATGTCGTCAATCGCATTGACTACTTCAGATGTGATAGTTGGTACTGTTACAGCTAATCCGATTCCAATTGCTGTGTTATCTGGTCTAGGTGTATTCCTACAGACCTTCCTACAGAAAAGCAGTCTAGCCACTAAGAAACAGACATGTGCAGAAGCATACAGACTATACAGAGGAATCACCAACAGGGTAATGCAGACCATACAGGGATTTGAGCCATATAATCATGATGTGCTGTGTTCTGATATCAGTCTAGTTGATGAAATAGTTGTTGGGTCAGGGACTGTTCCAATCAATGGTGTGTCAGAAAGATATTACAAGAAATACTACGGGAAGAGATAATATACACAGGAGCATGGAAGAATATGAATTGAAACCTCCGTCAGAAGAAACACACATCCCCCCCAGAAGAAGAGGAGACAGGAGGAGATAAAATACAGGAATTACCCATACGAAAATGTTCTATAGAATCCTATAGAATATTCTATTGGAATTTGGGACTATGGAATATTCTATTGGATTTCTAGATCCAACAGAATATTCTATAAAATATTCTACGGCATGTCTAAAATTCTATAGAATCCAATAGAATATTCTATAGAATCTGTCCCAATTTCTTATTGAATATTCCATAGAATATTCTATAGCACATTTTCGTATGGGTAAGGATGGAACTGTCTGACGCTAATAATGACATCAATCAGACTAATAAGGCACTAGATGATGTGGGACTGATATTAAGAAGAATAAACAGAATCTCCTCTTTAGCAGCAGCACCACCACCAGTGTTAAGTGACTTCTATACACCTTCAGGTATAGGTTTAGCTGGTGGGTTTCTATTGGAAAAAACGTTGTATGGTATATAGTGTTAAAGATATAACTATAATTATAATAATACAGTATGAACAATAATACATCTCATCACTCCTGGAAAGATGGATTAGATTGTGATGGTTATATGGCACTTGACTGGAGAGGAGGACACACCTGTATGAAATGCGGTGAAATGCAGTAAATAGCCTACTATACACCTGACGTAGCCTATGACTCTGAAGCATATAAGAAGAAAAAGTCACAACACAGAAGAAATAAATGGTTTGCCAGTAAGTTATTCTGTGTAGTCCGCTATGAACATATAAAACCCCTGGTGTATGATTTTATTAAAGTTGTTAATCTGTTGTCTGAGAAAGGACACATAAAGAGAAATGTCAGTAAATATGGTTACTATATGATACGTCTCTGTAGTAGAAGAGGAATTCCACTGTCAGACAACGGTTCTACAGTAAATGATATAAAAAAGGGAAAAACAAAGGCAGTCTTTCACGATAGGTTCTTTGGTCTGTATGATGAGTTAGGATGGTCTAAAAAATGTACGTGTCCCTTTTACCTGGAGTGGAGGACGTAGGACTCTATGAAAATATCTATAGTGCTTATCTAATGTTTCTCTGTCGTCCACTATTGCAGTATTTACAGTTTATTCTTACTCCAGTCATATATTTGTCTATAGCTCTATGTATTTCATCATAATCATCTGATACAAGGGTTTTATAGTTATTATCTTCCAGGTTTTCTAGATATGTTTTCTGTTTGTCAGATACCTTACCATTTCCTTTTGGTGTTTTAAGTTCAATAGCTAATCCATTATAGTATTTATGGAGGTTAGCTATTATAATGTCAGGTTGACCAGATGTATAGCCCTTTTTCCAACTGTTGATACGCTTACTCTTTGTGTTCTGGTTTTCCCCTAATCCAGGAATAATTATTGCACGTGGATAAAATTTTTTATATACCTTACGACCTGATAGTGAAGATCATTTTTATTTACCAACATTAATTGCTTACCTTTTGATAACTGCTGCTGTTGTACTGGAATATTTATATATCCACCAGTTTATCTTATTGATGGTAACATTTCTGTAAAAACCCATGTCTTAAATTTTTCTGCAGTCGGTAATTTACTAGAAAATATTAATCTCCATAATCCAGGTTCATTTATTAGATAAATTAGACTCCTGACCACCGTTCCATTTTGGACCGTTGTTGTTTGTTGCACTTTTTTCTTCTCATTATCTTTAACATGATCCCTAATTGCCTTTCTTGGTAGCTGATATCCAATGCTGACATCCTTACCTTTAAACCAAATCTCTTCCCCCTTTTTTACAATCGTAATTTCTTTATTATCAAAAAAGCGTTGTGTCTTAACTACATTATTATTAATAATACTGTCCTTCTGAGACTCCATAGTTTTCCTGTAAGAATATTTCTTTAAGTAAAAATAAGTGTTGTATACGTTGTCTTTACTTAAAGAAATAGCTGATAATAGTAATATGAAGAAAAAAAACTATTCTACACTTAAAGAAAAAACTAGTAGTAGTAGTAGTAATATGAAAACGCAGCCCTCATATAAAGAAAATAAGACAATGTATCAGATAACAAACACAGAAGATGGTAAGGGTATTAGGACTATGAAGAAGGCACTTAAGGGT
Source organism: Corallium rubrum (assembly GCA_964035015.1). Classification (NCBI taxonomy): domain Eukaryota; kingdom Metazoa; phylum Cnidaria; class Anthozoa; order Scleralcyonacea; family Coralliidae; genus Corallium; species Corallium rubrum. The sequence continues at coordinate 187,950 of CAXIUP010000228.1, read as the reverse complement.
TATACCAAAAGTATGGAAATAAATGTGACTGATAAAATGTCTCCTATTTCTGAATTAAACCAGTCAAGAAAACAGGTGTATGAAATTCTTAAAACTGAACTTAAAACTATGAAAGGTATAAAATTTACTGAAACACTGAAAATCAGTCTTATGAAAGTCGTAGACTCCACTGGTGATGGTCTGACCAGTTTTAAACAGGCTTATTTCAATAATAAAACTGATGCAGTTATTAATAATAAACAGTTAGAAACTGCAGTCAAAAAATCTAGTGAACAGATAGTAAATAGAATTAGCCAGTGGATTTCTGAGGGTTCTGGTTGGACTATTGAGGCTATTCTTGATCACTACCTTAATATAACAGTCTACAAACCATTACAAGGTAGTAGTTACATAGAATTACCTATAGAATTACAGAATTCTGCTAAGGGTCTGATAAATATTAAAAACCTATATGATAATGAATGTTTCAGATGGTGTCACATCAGGTGTATAAATCCACAGAGCAGAAATCCACTGATAGAGAAAAAATAGCAGATGGAAGTCTAGACTACAGTGGAATTAAATTCCCAGTTGAAAGTAATCAGTATAAAAGAATAGAAAAACAGAATAATATAAATATAAATGTGTTTGGGTATGAAAATAAACAAGCTTATCCAATTTATATTTCATCTTCCGAAGAAAAATATGAATGTTGCCTGAATCTGCTATTGATAACTAGTCCTAATAGTGATTCCACTGTCGCTGGGAAGCATTACGTTCTGATTAATGACTTTAACAAATTTATGTACAATAAGACTAAACATAAAGAAAGAAAGCACTTTTGCATGTATTGTCTCCAGTGTTTCAACTCCCAGCAGTCACTTAATGATCATACTGAAAACTGTATTATAGTAAATGGTAAACAGGCTATAAAAATGCCTCTACCAGGGAAAAATATATTAAAATTTACTAACTATGAAAAACTTTGTAATATATGCAGATTTTGAAGCGATAGTAAAAAAAGCAACCTCGTCCCCAGGGCATTTTGCCTCCACGTTGGGAGGTCGGCGAAAATGGCCCTGGCATCGGCTGGTCGATTCTATAATCGGATTGGCCGGTTTAAAAACTTGATTAATTCAGATACAGTGTAATTTATTCATCAAAATATGAATTGCAATAAATCCACTCTGCGAAGTATTGCAATAAATCCACTCGTGGGGAGTATCATGATGAATAATGCTAGCCAGTTGCATTTATGATAAAGGTTCACATGAGTGATTCGGCAGAGCGTTAAATATTTCTTATTTCTTATTCATGTATACGTATTATACAAAAACGAAACACAAAGACCGCATAATTTTCTTGCCAAAACACCCCAAAATTCTGGGTGTCACGTGACCAGCCGATGCCAGGGCCATTTTCGCCGACTACCAACGTGGAGGCAAAATGCCCTGGGGACGAGGTTGTAAAAAAAGTTGATGGTTGTCAATATAATAATAATGATAAGGGATCATATACACAAGCATATCAGAAACACACTGACTGTGGATTTGGCTATAAGGTTGTCTGTTGTGTAGATAGTAATTTTAACAAGCCCATAGAAATTTATAGAGGTAAAAATGCTGTTTATAAATTTATGGAAAAAATGTTGGAAGAAGTTACCTACTGCCAGAGTATTAAGGAAAAGTTTTTTAATAAAAATATAACAATGACTGATGAAGATACAGATAATTTCGAAAAATCCACTAAGTGTTATATATGTAATAAAGCCTATAGAGACGGTAGGGACATCAAAGTCAGAGACCACTGTCACATCACAGGGAAATACAGAGGATCAGCCCATAACCTTTGCAATCTTAGACCACAGAATTAGTGACAAAATACCAGTAATCTTTCATAATTTAAAGGTTATGATAGTCACTTTATAATGCAGCAGATAGGCAAATTTAAAATGAATATAAACGTCATTCCAAATAACATGGAAAAATATATGTCATTTATGTTAGGTAAGCATCTAGTGTTTTTAGACAGCTTCCAATTCATGAGTAGTGCATTAGGTAAACTAGTTGACAATCTGCCTGACGATGCTTTTAAACTTCTAGCGTCTGAAAACTTTAAAGGGAAACAGTTAGATTTAATGAAACAGAAAGGAATATATCCATATGACTACATGGACAGTTTTGAAAAATTTGATGACACCTGCCTTCCACTAAAAGATGAATTCTACAGTGTTCTAAATGATGAGTCTATTTCTGATGAGGACTATGCACATGCCCATAAAATATGGAGAACTTTTAAACTTAGAAATATGGGTGACTATCATGATCTCTATATGAAGTCTGATGTACTACTGTTGGCTGATGTTTTTGAAAATTTTAGAAAAACGTGTCTACAGTATTATAAACTTGATCCATGTCATTATTTCTCCAGTCCTGGCCTCTCTTGGGATGCTATGTTAAAAATGACTGAAGTTAACCTTGAACTACTGACTGATATAGATATGTTTCAGTTTATTGCAAAAGGTCTCAGAGGTGGTGTATTATATATTGCTAACAGACATGGAAAAACCAATAATAAATATATGAAAAACTATGATGATGGGTTACCAAGTAAGTATCTCATGTATCTAGATGCCAATAACCTCTACGGATTGGCTATGAGTCAGTATCTACCAGGTGGAGAAAGTGCCTCTCCGTCTATATCCTAAGTAACTATAAGAACGACCCTAATAAGGGTCTAATTCTAGAGGTAGATCTAGAGTACCCAGAAAAACTACACAACAGACATAATGACTATCCATTAGCTCCTGAGAAAATGAAAGTGAAAGAAGAAATGCTTTCTGACTACTGTGAACAGATCAGAAATAAATTTAATATAACTGTAGGCGGAGTTGGAAAATTAGTACCCAATCTTATGAACAAAAGTAAATATGTCCTACACTACAGAAATCTGAGACTTCATACAGAGTTAGGAATGAAGTTAACAAAAATCCATAGGGCATTAGAATTCAATCAATCTCCGTGATTAAAGCAATATATAGACTACAATACAGGAAAAAGAACACTGGCAAAAAACGATTTTCAAAAAGACTTCTTTAAACTGATGAACAATAGTGTATTTGGTAAAACTATGGAAAATCTAAGAAAAAGGGTTGACGTTAGACTTGTGACGGATGAGAAAAAAGTACTGAAACTAGCATCTAAACCTGCTTTTGTCAGTAGCAAAATATTTAACGATGACCTTGTGGCTGTTCATAAGATAAAAGAATGTCTGACACTGAATAGACCTGCATTTGTTGGTATGTGTATTCTAGATCTGTCTAAAACACTTATGTATGATTTTCACTATAACTATATTAGAAAAATGTATGGTAGAAAAGCAAAGTTGTTATTCACTGACACAGACAGTCTACTTTATGAAATTACTGCTGAAGACACTTACGCTGATTTCTTCTCTGATGAAAAAGATAAATCACTATTTGATAACAGCGACTACCCAGAAGATTCGCAATACTTCTTCAGAGAGAATAAAAAAGGAATTGGCAAAATGAAGGACGAGGCTGCAGGAGTTCCCATTGTAGAATTTGTTGGACTCAGAAGTAAAATGTACTCATATATGAAAGACAACGACAAAGGTGACAAAAAGGCAAAAGGTATTAAAAAGGTTGTTACAAAGAAAAATATGAAACATGAAAACTATAAAGAAGTTCTGATGGGTAAAAAGCAGCTTTGACATAAGGTGAAAACTATTAGAAGTGTAAATCACCAGATAAGTAGTTATGAAATTAATAAAGTGTCTCTGAGTTGTTTTGACGATAAGAGATACCTACTGGAAGACGGCATTAATAGTTATGCATACGGACATAAGAAAATAAAAATTACTGAAATCAGAGAAACATTTAGAAAATATGCATTTATTAATTAGATGCAGTAGAAAAAAAGGCCTACACCAACAGCAGCAATAGTAGAAAAAATATATTTACTTCTGTTGTTATGTAGTATAGTAAATGGGGGTACGAGCAAATCTTTTTATTTTTTAGCCACTACTTTTTAAAAAATATGTGAAGTATTTCAGCTTAGAATCCTCTAATAGATCTGTCTTACAGTGTATAACGGTAATTTGTAAGGGAGCAGTAAAATATTCCCACACCTCCATGTACTTCTAAAGTGGTGATAAAACTTTTACAGATCTACCAGGGGATTTCTAAACTGAAATACTTCATATATTTTTAAAAAAGTAACAGGAGCGGTAAAAAATAAAAAGTGTGCTCGTACCCCCATTTACTATACTACTGATGTTCGTCTGCCACAGATGCAAAAGGTCTCGCATACTCTGCACGTACGATAGTGCGGTCGTTATGTAACAGTCTCGATGACCTTGCAGTTCCATATGCTCCCTAATATGTTCGCATCGTTCTTGCACAAAACCGGATGGTGAAACACGCATGCAGCAAACCATTTCAATCTTTCCAGTATAGTTTCGTGAAGTGGATGTGCAATATCGCGAACAGTTCTGTGAGGAAGATTGAGCAACGTGTACCGGAAGAAATGCTGGCAATTAAAAATTGAAAGAGTTTTCAACCCCAGTAATGTTGTTGTGCCCGATTTATATCCTTTTAGTTGTTTGTCGTCGGCGTTTACCGCTCGAAGATGGCATCCTGGGACTTTGTGACATACGATGTCACATAGCGCAGAAGCATAGCCTTGCCATCTGTTGTTTGAAAGTCCATTGAACATTTCAACATCAGCATTAAAGTCGAAATGTATGCGCGCAGATTTAAGGCAAACTCATGCGCGGGATGTTTCAGGTGAAGGGTCGTTTTACCTTCTGCTGACGAAAAATAAGAGTCGGATTCTTGAAGACCTAACGAGTGAAAAAAGTGAAACGAGAAAGCCAGCTCCTCGTTGGAAGTTGGTATGTCCGCTCGTATTAATTGGTGTTGTATTTTTGTCGTGTCTCGAAGCCAAACAAGTAAGTGAAGATGAACAGTTCCTCTCTGTTGGAACTCAAAACGATAAAAGTCTTGACGTTTGAGGTAGAGGCAATGCGGTTGTAACTGAAAACGTGCTTCATCCAACGGTTGCTGTTACTTCCACAAAGATATCCTTTAACTATTTGTTCGAGAACATGAGCAATGTGCCTCGTTTCAACGGCAGCGAGTTCAGTCGATCCTTTACCAGTATTTTCCCGAACTTTGTTCAGCCACTTCGGGAAAGGAAAGGACCATTCAAATGGACTTAGTGTTACAAAGACATCCTGCCAACCGAATTGGGCTACAGCATCGAGTAGGAAACGGTGTTGCCATTGCCAGTAATTGGCCGAGAACATTTTCGTGTCTAGTGCACGAGCTGGTGAACAGTTCGAAAGACGTGCACTGTTTATTAGCACCACTTACGACTTTGTACAACCACATATCGTACTGATACTGCAGTAAGTCAAAGTGGAGTGAGTAATCTACCAACTCGGACATGACCTTTGCCATGAATGCCACTTTGACACTGAGGCGAGATGTCGTGCCACATAACATGCTTTCGCACCAGTCCGTAAACGGGTAGAGGTTGGGCCAAAGTGCACACTCGATACCTTTTGTCTTTTCCAGATCGAAAGTATTTAATGCTACCTCATTTCGAACGAGCTGTTCACGAAGTTCAACGAAATGAGCATAAGCCGAAGAGTCTTTCGATTGCATTAAATAGTGGAATGCACTTTGGCACTTCTGTTGATCGGCTTCGCAGGTTAGATGAGCGATTTTGTCCTCAACTGATATTTTCGAGGGTATGATTTTTGTCATGCCTGTCTTAACCCGGTACCCATGCGCTTCACGCTGGTGCACACCACAATCAATATTAAAGGGCCGAAGCGTTAAAATGTTGTCTTTGGACAAATCCCGAAGGGGTAACGGAATGCTTTCCATGCGTGGGATTGCATACCGACCGTTGGAACATGTACATGGCACACTGCGTCTTGGTGCATTCTTGTTACTGAAAGTTGGCATCAGCTTTACAGTGAACAGTGAATTGCACTTTTCGCAGTAACACCAGGAACAGTTCTCAGCCCAAAATGTTAGGTCATCTGAAATGGAGGTCACATTATTTTGAACGTCCCACTGTTGCACGAAAGCCGCACGTTCCCCTTCTTGCCTTGTCACTTCTTGCACCTTATCTCTTCCATATCATTGTTTTTTCTGTTCCCTCCCCTCATCTCGATAGACGAAATGCACTAGTCTGTCTTCCCAATATATCCATGCATCTTCCTGACTCCAGGTAATGTTAGGCATTTTCAGGAAGTGCTACCACTACCAGGAATGTAAATATATAACAATGGAAAAGGAAAGCTTACTACTATATATAATATAATATAAGATGAGATTGAGATTGAGATTGAGATTGAGATTGAGATTGAGATGAGACTGAGATGAGATTGAGATGAGATTGAGATGAGATTGAGATGAGATTGAGATGAGATTGAGATGAGATTGAGATGAGATTGAGATGAAATTGAGATAAGATGAAGATGAGATGGAGATGAGATGAGATGGAGATGGTTGAAATGAGGTTGAAATGAGGTTGAGAATGAGGTTGAGATGAGGTTGAGATGAGGTTGAGATGAGGTTGAGATGAGGTTGAGATGAGATTGAGATGAGGTTGAGATGAGGTTGAGATAAGATTGAGATGAGATTGAGATTGAGATGAGATTGAGATGAGAGATTGAGATGAGAGACTGAGATGAGAGATTGAGATGAGAGATTGAGATGAGAGATTGAGATGAGAGATTGAGATGAGAGATGAGAGATTGAGATGAGAGATTGAGATGAGAGAGTGAGATGAGATTGAGATGAGATTGAGATGAGAGATTGAGATGAGAGATTGAGATGGGAGATTGAGATGAGAGATTGAGATGAGATAATGAGATGAGATTGAGATGTGAGATGAGATGGAGATGAGATGGAGATGAGATGAGATGGGGATGAGATGGGGATGAGATGGCGATGAGATGGGGATGGGATGCGCATGGGATGGGCATGAGATGGGGATGAGATGGGGATGAGATGGGTGTAGTGTTTGTGTAAGCAGTCACGCTGACCAGCGGTGTACACGTGAGTACACGTCCGCAGTAAATGGGGTCAGCGGGAATAGGTATACGTTCTTTGGACGTTCCTTTTGGAGCGGCCATACTGTTGATTAATAAATATCTTATCATTGTATTATGCGTGTTTTTCGAGTACATAACCGACTTTATATTGGCGACGAGGATTTATAATCGCATGTAAAGCAACACAATGGATCAACAAGATGGTATAGAGCCAGGACCATCGGGTGTAGCGGCTCAAAATATCCAAAATGAAGCTTTGACTCATGGGCCTCGAGATATTAAAATGCATGCCTTTGCTCCCGACGTCGATCCCGACGAGGCAGGTCAACGATGGAAGAAATGGGAGAAGGAATTGACAACGAGGTTCAGGTACTTTCGCATTACTAATACACAGGATCGTGTAGATGCAATTAATATTTATGGAGGTGAACGAATACGGGAACTGATCGACACATTGCCAGATGTTCCTACACCAAGTATTGCTGAACCAAACGAATATGAGAAGATTATGGCAAAGCTCAACAATCATTTTACACCGATGGTAAACAAGGACAGTGCTCGCAGTAAGCTCGACAAGATGCATCAAAACGAAGGTGAGTTGGTAGCTCAATATTATGTACGATTGAGAAAGCAAGCTCTAAAATCCCAATTCGCCGACACAGACGATGCAATACGAAGCAAACTCTTACAAACTATGAGAGATAATAAATTGCGCCGCGAAGCGATGGTAAAGAAATACACTCTTACAGATTTACTTAAGCATGCTTCGAGCAAAGAGGATGTGGACCGACAAGCATCATCGATTGAGGAATCTCTAAATGTAAAAGAGACCAATCGGGTGTATGAAAAGAAACCACAGTACCGTGTAAATAGGGGTAGGGGTTTCAACAAAAAGCCAAACGGGGACGACAGCACAGCTTCCCGTACAAAAGGCCAAGTTTGTTCGTACTGTGGCAAAACTCACAAAGGGCCCCGAACATCCTGTCCAGCATATGGGAAAGTGTGTCGCTCTTGTGAAAAGGTTGGTCATTTCGAACGCGTTTGTAGAAAGAAGGCGAAAGAGAGTCTCCATTCAAAAGCTAACCGCACCGAGAAGCAAAACGAGACACCCAGTTCCAGCGACTCAGAATTTGTATTCCAAGTAAGCTCGAAGGATAATGAGCCACCTACAGTGGAAGTCAAAATCAACGGCGTCAAAGGAAAGATGGAAGCCGACTCGTGCTCGTCAGCAAACGTCATCGATGAAAGCAGGCTTAACAAGTTGCAACACCGGTTAGTGGACAAAATAACTTTAAAACCGACAGAAACAAAGTTGTTTGCATATGCGCAGGCGAAACCCGTACCACTTATCGGTTGTTTTAATGCCAAGATCGAAAGCCTCAGCACAGGAAAAGAAACCACTGCAGTTTTCCTGGTGGTGAAAGGAGCTACCAAATCCCGACCACTCTTAAGTTGGGAAACATGCAGTAAGTTGGGTATATTGCACATCACAAATATGACCCAAACCAAACCAATCCTGCCTGAAAAGCAACCTGTAAGCAAAGCACCACGCTTAGGACAAACTAATGGAGGAGTATCCTGATGTGTTTACCGGCCTAGGAAAACACACAAAGAGAAAAGCCAAGCTGATAGTGGATGAAAGTGTAACTCCTGTAATGCACAAGCAGCGCAAAATACCATACAACTTAGAGAAGAAAGCGAAGGAAGAGGAGCAACGATTGGAAGAGCTCGAGGTGATCGAAGAGGTCCCGGACAGTCAACCTACTACCTGGTGCACAAACCCGGTGATCGCACCAAAACCCCATAACCCCGAAGCAATACGCTACTGCTCGGACATGACAATGCCAAATACCGCTATTAAACGACCAATTACTGAAGCAATGACGGTGGAAGATATCAAATTCAAGCTCGAAGGGGCTACTGTGTTTAGCGTCCTAGATATGAATGAAGGCTATCATCAGTTGGAGGTAGATGATGACAGTAGACATCTTACAACATTTTACGGCACGTCGACCAAGTTGAGATATACAAGGCTTAATTACGGAACAATATCGGCACAGGATATATTCGACAAAGCCATATCAGATACCATCGAAGGTTTGGACGGTGTACTACACATCAGGGATGACTTCACCGTGTATGGCAAAGATAACAAGTCACATGATGAGGCTTTGGGACATCTACTGCAAAGATTTAGAGAATGTGGTCTTACATTCAACCCGAGGAAATGCAAGTTTTGCAAGCGGGAGATCGAATACTTTGGTTTTGTGTTCACCAAAGACGGGATCAAACCATCTCCAAGCAAAGTTCACGCGCTGAAGGAAATGGATCCACCGAAGAATGTCACTGAAGTCAAATCCCTACTCGGGATGGCCCAGTACTCATCTCGTTTCATCCCCAATTTCTCGGAGTTAACCATGCCACTCCGTAGTCTCACCCACCATGGGGCACAAACAATGATCATTAGAGCCATCGGTTGTTCTGTTAAGCAACAATGGCGCCGAAATTATAACGGAGTTGGCGAATGAAAGAAGAAATTGAACATTTAGGCGAAGCAATACGTTCTATAGAAAACAAAAACGGCTACAAAATGGTTAGAATGGAAATTATTAATGGTAAGAGCGTTAAATTGTTTATCTGTGTTCGTTTAAAACGAAATAACTGCAAACAAAACACATTTCAAAATTACGCTTGTGTTGACAAGATTTCGTGATGTAAACTATATGCTAAATTGATATGGTGCGTTATTGGTGTCAATATTCAGTCATAGTAAATTGTTTGGCTATTTCTTATTCTTCGTGTGAAATTAACGGTCATTCGGCAACACACTTCGTCATTCGGCAACACACTTTGTCATTCGGACACACACTTTGTCTTTCGGACACACACTTTGTCATTCGGACACACACTTTGTCATTCGGACATACACTTTGTCATTCGGACACACACTTTGTCATTCGGCAACACACTTTGTCATTCGGACACACACTTTGTCATTCGGACACACACTTTGTCATTCGGCAACACACTTTGTCATTCGGACACACACTTTGTCATTCGGACACACACTTTGTCATTCGGAAACACACTTTGTCATTCGGCAACACACTTTGTCATTCGGACACACACTTTGTCATTCGGCAACACACTTTGTCATTCGGACACACACTTTGTCTTTCGGACACACACTTTGTCATTCGGACACACACTTTGTCATTCGGACACACACTTTGTCATTCGGACATACACTTTGTCATTCGGACACACACTTTGTCATTCGGCAACACACTTTGTCATTCGGACACACACTTTGTCTTTCGGACACACACTTTGTCATTCGGACACACACTTTGTCATTCGGACACACACTTTGTCATTCGGACATACACTTTGTCATTCGGACACACACTTTGTCATTCGGCAACACACTTTGTCATTCGGACACACACTTTGTCATTCGGACACACACTTTGTCTTTCGGACACACACTTTGTCATTTGGACACACACTTTGTCATGATTCGGAGTTTCGAGGAAATTGGTTACACGAGCCTTGCTGCCCAACCTCGTACCCAGGGTCTTATCTGCTTTCAAAATGGCGAGATGAGAAGACCCTGGCAAAGGCTGGTCACGTGATTCCAAAATACTCCAAGATTCTTGGAGTATTTGGTCACGTGATTACCATGACGCATGCTGATCCCGGGGGGCTTTTTTGGGCAGCTTTTACAATCTCACCTCTACAAGTCCCGGATATCGAGTATTCGAGTTCGACAACTTCGACGAAATATTAATTAATAATTTAATATAGAAAAAGTTTGGGGCTTTTGGCAGTTGGACAAAACAAAGTGAACCAGGATTTTTTAAAAGTGTTTGGTAAGAAACGTTTGTTAACGGACCGCGACTGCATAAGCTAAGTTGAAAGACGTAAAAACGGGAACGCTATTTCAAACTGGATAATTTTTTTATATTTCTCCGAGCAGACTAGCAGAGCATCCAAAGTCGACCGTTTAAAAAAAAAGAACCCTGAGCTTTGAATACCACCACCTTTCCACTTGAATCTGGTGTCAAAGAGAGTACAAGAGCTTCGCAGACGTGGAGATCGTCTATCAGATAATTTGAAGGTATGTAGTATACCACAATTATATTTAAATATATAAATTTTAATAATATATGATACATTTGTGCAGCATGTGTCAGTACAGCATGTGCCAATAAAGTTCGTCATAAAGTAAATGATTCATATAAACTCCTAAGACAGTATTAAAGACTAATAATGTGAATGTTTTTCGTGTTTATAAATATAACGCAATTATGTGGTTATAACAACTTATTACATGTACATAATAATTTACAAATATTATTTGCAAATGTTTACAAATAGTTTACCACATTTACAAAAATTTAAAAAGTAACATTATTTTTAAAAGATAACTAAAAACAATCACAATCGAATTTGGTATTTGACACTAGTCTTGACAGTCTCATAATTGTTTTTTAAATGTTTAGTAAAGATTTGAAAATATATTTGGTTTATACACCAAAATATTCAGGTTTAGACTAATTTTATCTGACCATAGAAATAAGGCATATATATTTATTACTCTACATGTTATTTATTCCCATTGCAATCTGTGACTTATGTTTTTGCAACCATGCAAAAAGGTTTTTCATATTTATATTACTTGTTACCCCAACACCCATTTCTTGAAAATGGCGATGATGTCTACCTGATGTTCTTTCAAATGGATTCAACTTTCTCAAATCTTGCAGCATTAAAAGTTCATCGTCCTTTGAATCTTTCTTGCTGTGTGCCTGAGATACTGCCTTCACCTTTGAAGCTTCATCAATGGTTTTGACAATCTGTTGAATCCCAGCAGCTGCTTTTGATGCCCTGATCATTGCCTTTGGTGTCTTGTTGGCCCCCATACCTTTCACCACATCTTTGCTTACTCGATTGCATATCTCCTGAGCCATATCACAAGCAATGTTTTTTCCTTGACCACCATGCCAATTCACAAATCGACCCCATGTGAGCCTATGTGCCATCTCTTCGGAGACTAGAGCTTCTATTTGTGCAATACTGGTGAACATCTCAATTGAATAATTTTGGAATGAACTTGAAGACTTGAAATATAAGAGAAGCCTTTTCTTATTGATGTTGTTTCTTATTCCATCACCTTCTTTGCATGTGTCGATCAACTGCATTAAGAACACAGACAGTTCAATCACATTCAAACTATAAAATCTGTTAAAATAACAAAAATAGTTTTATTATATTTGTATACGTATACGTATATATATATATATATATATATATATATATATATATATATATTTGTTGATGGATTATATGATATATATTATTTATATATATACATATACATATATACTGTACGTATGTATATATATATATATATATATAATATATATATATATATATATATATATATATATATATATATAAAATAAGGTCTAACTAAGTAATTAGAGCCTTCAAATAACTTATAATTTTCATGCAACTCTTTCAGAGTTTCAGCAGCTTCGCCCCACTTGGGGGTGCTCCACTGCCATTGAGGCACAAGAGAGAACCAACTCAGTGGAGTTGGAGCACATATGAATTCACCTATCCATGTACCAACCCCATTTGACCAGGCTTAACTTCAGGGATGAGAGGGACAGTGCGCTAACTGCAGGTCAGTAAAATAATATTAATATTTAATTTGGGTATAATTTACTGTACCTGATTCTGTCTGGTTCACTTGATGTGCTAATTGGTTGGTCTCTGCATTCTTGGTCATTATCTTGCATGGCATAGTCATGGTCAGCCTTGATACTTGCTATGGTATCCTTTTGCACATCTGATTGGCTTTCTGCAAATGCATTTTCATTTTCTGAATTTGGTGTCACAAACTCATCAACAAATTGTCCAATAACTTTGTGGAAATAGTTCATTTTTCTTTCCTTTGTCATATGAACAATTTCAGGGGGTGGTACATGCTCTGTTGGATGATTATCTAGCTTTTTCATTCCCCAAAACACCATTGCTGCCTCCAGAATGTAGGCTTTTCCAACACTCAATAAAAACTTCTCAGATCCTTCAAAGGATTTTGTCACCTTTTCTGGCGTAACATTTCGGCGGTTATATTTCTCACGGAAATACTTCAGTGTTCCAATTTCTCTTACCGATCCAGGTTTATAAAGTGTGTTGTAAATGAACTAATTAATTAAAAATACAATGTGTTAATTAAGTTGTTGTAATTAGTTGCATGATTAGGTAAATTTTGGTAATATGATATTTTTTTCGTGATACATCATACATTGCTGCAAATAGACATCTAATTTTATTGTGATTTAATTGATGTTGTAGGTTCATGGTAAATTAAAGCTGGCTCACGAACATTAGTTATTTGAGTTTAAATGTAAGTTTTATTATACATTTATTAGTAATTTTAACTTAATTTGTTATTGTACAGGTATTAAAGTTAAAATGTCTGTTAGTAGCTAGGGTAAAATATAATATTTAAAATTACCAATTATGGCACAGGAATTAATATGAACCTGAGTTTTATATTTCCTACACATCTAAAAAATGAAAGCTGTGTTGCTTGATATTCATTGCAAGATGTTATCTTTCGCTTTAACGTAACCTACTACGCTGTGAAAACTGTTAAGCGTAACAGTTTTCACAGCGTAGTAGGTTACGTTAAAGCGAAAGATAACATCTTGCAATGAATATCAAGCAACACAGCTTTCATTTTTTAACCTACGCTTAAATACGATATACATTACATTACAAGACCTTACATAAGACCTTACATAAAGTGAGATCTTACATTACACTGTGAGATCTTGCGTTAGCTGTGAGACCTTGCCGTTACTCTGTGAGACCTTGCATTACATTGTGACACCTGACCTTACCTTGTGACACCTGTCACTGACGTCACATTGTGAGACCTTTTGTTCCATTGAGACCTTTCGTTTCGTTGTAATGTTACGCTGTGAAATCTTGTGTTATGTTGTGAGACCTTACGTTAATACGTTGTGAGATGTGACATATTACTGAAACTTTCACACATTTACAAACAGCAAGTGCAGTTGGGTTAGCTAACTAGCAAGTACATGTGCCAACACGTACGCATGCGATCACACGCGTCAAACGAGAATGACTGATTTTGATTGTTTAACCCTTCATCGCCCAGTAGCCACTTCATTGATGAGTAAAATCGTCTGGTGTTAGCCAAAGTAAAATACTAAAGACATTGTTGGGTGATAAAGGGTTAAAAGTGCATATGGCAATATCCAGTTATTAGCTAGCGCATGTGCCCAGGGTGGACTCATATGCAGGGGAGGTATATGGTTTTCATAAATAATAATATTACCTGCACATAAGACATCTTAGTGTGAAATAGCTCGGACACAAATGGACTGCAGTGATCAAATCTTTTTTTTGCAGTGTGTACTCCAGCACGCAAATCCTTTGCACCAGCACATCTGACTCGAGTCATCTGGTCTCCTCCAAATGGTACTGATATGCCTTTCATGTGGTCACATTCATCCACCTTGTTGTAATGAGCTCCTGGTTGATCTGGTGCTGCTGCTGAACTTAGAATTAATCTGGCTGTTTGGAGTTGTTGTTCGTTGCTTGCTGCTGGCTTCTGGATAATGTCTGCTTTGGTATAAATGTTCTCCAGTTCCTGTTCATAGTTGTCCAGAATATCAACAACATCATCATATTTCTTTTCATCTTTGAGCTGCATGGGCAGTGGAACTATAGTGGATTTCAGAGCCATTTCTTTTTGGTACTTGTGTGGAATGTGTTCTGGAAGGATGCTTTTCAAGAATGCTAAATCTGGGATGTTGGCCACAAGGATTCTTCCAACCAATACCTTGAAATCTTCTCTAAGTTTAATGGCTTCAGAATTACTGAGAAGAAATACTGAATTTGGAAGTGTTTTGATGTCTCTCTGAGGTGCAGTAGTTGATAAGTTTTGGCACAGTACTCTTTCAACAATCAAATTAGATGCAAAATAATGCAAATCAACATTTTGGTGAGATGATTGCATATCATGAACATGAATCCTCATGTCCCAATTGTCACCAGTACCTTGTAACTTCTTTCCATCTTTAACTTCTTTAATTAAACCATCAGCAAAATGCTTGCCGATGATTTCTAAGAGATTCGTCTTGCTCTGGTGGGACAAGCAGATACCCATTTTTTGACATTGTCTGAAAACCTACAAGTATTGATAAGACAAAAAGGAAACATTAAATTAACTTTAAATACAACCTAAGTACATTAACTTATTTAATAATAACCTGCAACAAGATCCACATGTACCAACTCAAATTTATAGAAGTGACATTTAAATGATTCAATACAAGAATATTATCTATTTACCAAATTGACAAAAGTTATATGTAGCCAGTTAAATAAAAAGTATTTTTGCAGGAATTTGTTAATTAATTTTTGTTAAATATTTGATAAAGAGTTAATTGGTATACATGACTGTGTATTATTTTTAGTTTTAGCCATGAGTGTATGAGCTGGGGGGGGGGCATGGGGGGCTAATGATGATGATGATGATGATGATGATGATGATGATGATGATGATGATGATGATGATGATGATGATGATGATGATGATGATGATGATGATGATGATGATGATGATGATGACCAGTTCTGTGAAACTATGATCTACTTCTTTTGAGACCCATTTTTGTTTTGTTTTTACTTTGTTTATAATATTATATTTTATGGAAAATGTTTGTTGCACTTATAGAATGTAATAGTAAAATGATTGATAAAATAGGTTGCGTCTTACTGACGCTTTGACTGGTCAATTTAATACCATGTTTATATCAGGCTTTATCAGCCTATGCAAACACAGTTGTGACATCACAGCACATTTCTTAGCCTTATTTTATCAAACACTCAAGTGAGTTTGGGAGAATTCACATTCTCCCAACTCACTCTCATGTTTGCATCAGGCTATATAAACATGGGTGGCCATTTTCTATTTCTGAAATAGTACATGGTGATGTGAACATAAAATTATGAATTTTATCTATATCATTTGTTTCACTCACTTATAAATTATTATGATTATGATCTGTGCATGCATGATATTCATAATAATAATAATAATAATAATTATTGTTATAATAATTATCATCTAGATGATTATAATAATGATCATTAAAATGGTGATCTTGATCATAATGATGTGATCTTGATCATAATGATGGTGATAGTGATAGTAATGATGATAGTGATAATGATAGTGATACTAGTGATAGGTCATCAGACAATGTAATAGTGATAGGGATAACTACAATAACAAGTAAGATACCTTGGCATTGCAAGGAATGCGGTTGTGGAGGAAAGGAAAGATTGCATATTTAATAGACAGTAAGCACAGTATTGGTAATTAAACTTAATACTGTTTGTAAACCTTGTTCTCTCCCATACATACACCAGTTTGGAAGTACTGGCTGTTAAAACACTTAATATATTTAGGTAGATTGTCATTAACATGCCATTAACAAATATTTTAAAATTTAAGAATATTTTCTATAATACTTCTAAAAATAACATTAATTGGTAAATATCGTGAATGCTTGAACTATCACCCAGGTCGCTAAAGACAATTAAAAAAATAATTTAGTTTTTCATCGCCGCCCGCTCCCAAAAATTCGTCCGCCCCGATTTTTTTTTAGGTGCCGAATGCGCTATTGTTGTTAGAAAAGAGCGGTAAATCATGTTTTTGCTTTTGCTTTTGTACCGTCGCGCGTGAGCCAAGTACAGTAGCCTTCCGAAGAAACTGGACAAGCAGGTAAATCGTGCAAAGCTTTGAAAGTTAAAATTAGGTTTAAACGTGCAACAGCTTTGGACAGTATAATCGTTAGCTATGCAGGCAAAGCGTACGAATTAGAAAACATCTCAACTTTTAACCCGTTTTCTGTAAGAAAATACGCTACTTATAAAAATAAAAAAAGCCGTCCGCCCGCCCCAATTATTTCAAAAAAAGTGATGAAAAACAGAAATATTTTTTTAATTGGCCTAATAGGGCGCTAATTCGAGAGAAGGGCGCTTATTTAATTTCTCAGAAAATCAAGTGCTGGTCACGGTAACAAGAACTGGAACACTTCAAGCCGACCTTTTCATTTCCAGGATTCTTCCATGCTAGAATGAGTCGACAAGTTGGTACAAAGTTTGGAGACGAACTTCGGCTGGCCGCTTATTTTGAAGGGGGCGTGCTGATTAACAAAAGTGGGCTTTAGGAGGGGCGCTCATTCTAGAGATAGCGCTATTTGAAGCTGCATGGGCGCTAATTCAAGCATTTTACGATTTAAAAATATATATTTTTTACCTTCTTCTTTGCATTTCCTTCGGCCAACAGGACTGTGTTAAGTCGCTGTACCAAACTTAGCTCGTGATTTCTGGTCTGCATTAGTATAGCGTAACATAAACCAAGCCTTGGGGCAATTTCATCGATCTCTTTCTCAGAGGTGTGATACATAACTGTCAGCAGAACATTGATAACCAACGGACATCGAGTTGACATTTCTGAAATAACTTTCTGCCACTCGAATTCGGTCATACCAGTAAAGTCATTGTTTCTTAAGACTGATGGTCGTGATTTCCTACACAAGTTTGTACATTGTTGGTCTAGTTCGTGAAGAAGGATGTTCATGTATTCACGTCGTAGCGAATCAATGCCGGCAAAGGTGTTTGCAATAACAGAAGGCGACCCAGTTTCAATGGCTTTCCCAATTTGCATCAGTTCTCCATCGCTTAAAACACTCGGGTTCTATGATGCGAGGAATATATAATTAAATATATATGTATGTATATATATATATATATATATATATATATATATATATAATTCATGCATGAATTATAAAAGAATATGTAGTTCAAATTTATCCGATTTCCCGTACCTCAAGACTTGAATCCGTATTTGTCATCGTTACTTCTGTTAACGTTGCTTCTTCATCAGTTATTGTGCTTGTAAGGTCAAGTAAATGGCTTGCTACGTCGGCAGCGCAGTCGGTCGTGTAAGCTTTCTTACTCGGGCGAGACTTACTCGGGGAAACAACGAGGCATCTCTTGGCGGTGACTTGCTCACGAATGGTCTTTTGAATGGCCAAAACTGAAGTTTTGAAACTGGAAAACGCATTAAGTTTTCCCTCACAACTTCTGCATACTTTATAAATTGAGCGTCCTTCAATATCTTCGAACGTCAAACCGAGGACGTCTTGCACAATTTTAGCTAATTTTTTTCGTTGGCCAACAGAGCTGAATATATCTGTGAATTTGGCACAACCTTTGTCGTCACCACAGAGACAACAGAATTTAATTTTCCCTTTACAGTAAGTTTTCCTAGGAGTTCGTTCTAATGACGACAACATGTCTGTTAACACAGGAATGGTCTTGTCGTTGTTGTCGATGTCGATTTCCCGCGTAATGATATTTTTGTTCAATAGGCGACCTCGTTATTCATGAACAACCAATCAGCAACTTTCTTTGAGTTTTCCCTGAATCGTGAGTTTCTGGGAGAAATAAACAATGTTACAACGTAGACCAGCATGCACGAGGTGTCGAGGCCACGAAGCGTTCCATTCCTGAGCCTAACAAAGTCGCTAGTGGCTAAATATGTATTCGTTGAATAAGTTTTTTAATGCTGTTAATTACGCCCTGAATGCGTCGAATCATCAAAATTTGTTTCTTAAAGTGAAGCAATACAAAGTGTTAGAATCAATAATTGTGAAACGAGATACCATCGCAATTCTTCCAACGGGCTATGGGAAATCAATCATATTTCATTTGCTTCCCTTTGTATTCGATTATCTTAATGCCAACCATGGGATTGTGACGAGTGCTAGTATCGTTTTGGTTATTACACCATTGAATGCTTTAATTGAAAACCAGATTTCCATTCTCAAAAAACATGGAATCAAAGCTGATGTGTTAAATACTGTTTCCAATAACCAACATAACATTGTCGGTGATGAAGACGAAGACAGTAATGGCAGTGACAGCGACGGTGAAAGAAGAAAGGATGTGAGAAGTTTGTGTCTTGATGCTACGAGAGCCAGGGAAATTAAGGAAGGCAGGATTCCGTTTATTTTTGCTCATCCAGAAGCTTTTATCTCATGCAGAGAAGGTAGACGGCTTCTTTTGTCAGATGTTTTTCAACAACGGGTAATGGCATGTGTCATTGACGAAGGGCACCTTGTTGACGAATGGGGATTTGAGTTTCGACCTGATTTTGGCAAACTGTCTCAGCTCGGTTCAATTTTTCCTTCAGCGCCTTTCCTAGTCCTTACTGCAACCGCACCGAAACACGTAAGAGAAACATTAACCACTTCTCTTCTCCTTGACAACCCTCAGGTAGTTGTGGCTGATTTGGATCGCCCAAATATTTATATCCATAAAGAGAAACGTAAGCCAGCGACTGCAGGAGAAGAGAGCTTCATATCAATCCTGCTTCCTATTGCCAAAGATTTAAAGAAAAATCTAAACAAATATCCGCTCACTTTAATCTATTTACCATTAAAGTGGTGTGGTTACGCCTATAAACTATTCATGGAGGAAATCGGAAAGAAAAGCTATTTTCCCCAGTGTGCAAAAAGACCAGAAAACTGTCTCTTTGCACAATTCCATGCACCTCAGACTGAAGACATGAAACACGAAATACTGAAACAGCTTGTGGGAAAGGATGAGGCTAGAGTAATTCGTGTTGTTTTTGCAACAGTGGCTATTGGAATTGGGGTGAACATTCCAGACATCAGGCATGTGATACATATTGGGGTGCCAAGGACCATTGAGTCCTACCACCAAGAAATTGGTCGAGCAGGAAGAGATGGCAAGCCAGCAAATGCTTCATTGTTTTTTAATGGTCATGATATTGCAACCAACAAGCCAGGTATGACAACTGCCATGCGAAACTTTTGTTTACAGGAAACCAGTTGTTTAAGAAAAGAATTACTGGTTTACTTGGGATCTGCATCAAATGCAACCAAAAATAAAGCACACCTTTGCTGCAGCAATTGCTTGAAAGCATGCCAATGCTCCTCATGCCACAGATGTGCTGAGTTGCTAGTACCTACACCTTGTGAGGAACACCCAGAAGCTTGGCCTCAATCAGTTCGCATGGTTTCTGATAGCCAACGTACCAGGATCAGAAACTTGTTAAGAAAGTATAGAGTTCAACTGGGAACAAGTGGACATCACATTGGGGGTATTGACACAAATACTGGAGTAACATTAGAACTTATTGACTCTATTGTGTTGAAGTGTGATGAAATCAAGTCAGCAGAAGACCTATTTTCTATGTCTGAAATATGGGATATCACACATGCACATGTCTTTTTTCAGATTATTGGTGATATTTGTGATACAAGTCAGACATGATCATATTTTTTCAAATCTAATAAAATGTAATGAAATTTAAATTTGTTAAACAAGTGTCTTTAAAAAGGAGACCTGGTTATGTCAGGGGGGTAGGGATAACTTGGGGGCTGTAGGATCAAAGTTGACCCTGTTTCACATGATAAAATGCAACTACTGATCCTGACCCCCTGATAAAACCCTAGCTTCATGTGAATGCTTCACCCTAAGTTATCATGGGCAATAACATAATTATATAAAAGTTGACTCTACCGAGATAACTCGAGTGCAAGCATTCACATGGAGGTACTCAGACTGCATTATCCCTGAGTTATCTGAGTCTTGTGTGAATGGTTTACTTTTTTTAACATGGAAATGAACTATATAAACATGAGCATGTTCTAAGGATTTAGGGTGAAGGAAAATTCGAGTGTAGAATATATACATTTTAAGACCAAACCGGGAGCAGTTGCGAAAAATGCAACTACACAGGCCCTCCGGCAGGAATTGAACCCACGACCTTGCGATTCTAGTGCAATGCTCTGACCACTGAGCCACGGAGGCCGTTGCCGAGAGCTCGATCGCGAGTTCTGTATATATAATAAGGTGGTAATGCCAGGAGAGAATGGGTATATTATAAATGATATTGGGCATTTCACTCGATTACACAGCATGTTCTAAGGATTTAGGGTGAAGGAAAATTCGAGTGTAGAATATATACATTTTAAGACCAAACCGGGAGCAGTTGCGAAAAATGCAACTACACAGGCCCTCCGGCAGGAATTGAACCCACGACCTTGCGATTCTAGTGCAATGCTCTGACCACTGAGCCACGGAGGCCGTTGCCGAGAGCTCGATCGCGAGTTCTGTATATATAATAAGGTGGTAATGCCAGGAGAGAATGGGTATATTATAAATGATATTGGGCATTTCACTCGATTACACAGCATGTTCTAAGGATTTAGGGTGAAGGAAAATTCGAGTGTAGAATATATACATTTTAAGACCAAACCGGGAGCAGTTGCGAAAAATGCAACTACACAGGCCCTCCGGCAGGAATTGAACCCACGACCTTGCGATTCTAGTGCAATGCTCTGACCACTGAGCCACGGAGGCCGTTGCCGAGAGCTCGATCGCGAGTTCTGTATATATAATAAGGTGGTAATGCCAGGAGAGAATGGGTATATTATAAATGATATTGGGCATTTCACTCGATTACACAGCATGTTCTAAGGATTTAGGGTGAAGGAAAATTCGAGTGTAGAATATATACATTTTAAGACCAAACCGGGAGCAGTTGCGAAAAATGCAACTACACAGGCCCTCCGGCAGGAATTGAACCCACGACCTTGCGATTCTAGTGCAATGCTCTGACCACTGAGCCACGGAGGCCGTTGCCGAGAGCTCGATATAAACATGAGATATCTTGGGGGATAGGGTAACCCAGACCCTTACTGTAGACAATAATTACATGTATTTACCTTTACAAGGGTTTATAAATTGAGTATGAGTGTTTAGCATGTACATATAAAACACAAATTACCTATTTTTGCTTAGGCCTGGCATGTATCTCATATGGCTTCTTTCCACCACTGCTGAATAAATAAAAATCATCTGGCAGCAAATTAATAGATTGAAGTCATAAGTGTGGACTGGGACTTGAACCCAGAAAAACAAACTTGTCTCCCAAACCTGGGCACACTTTGTTTTTGTTTTAGCCAAGCATATTACATAACCAAACAAAAAAAGTTTAAAACCTAGTTAGAATTTAATACATACGTAAGTAAAATAAATGGTACCACCATTGATGTTATGTATCCGGAAAGTCTACACTACACGAACACGATACATAAATATGTAGAAAGTTTTAATACTGCATGTATATCAAAATCAAACAAAGAATCTTACATTACCGTTTGATATTAGTACAAAATTATGCTGTGACATTCAAAGCTATTATTAGCTTTAATACGAGTCGAGCTGCTGAAATTCTAGGAAATACTAGCTGTAGCTGTTCGAATTTCGAAATAAACAATTTAAACTTCGTAAAATTCGTTCAAATCGCAACACGCAAGTGATTGAATCATATCATTGTTGTGAATGGAATTAAGTTTGGAACTGAGGATTAATATGTTTTCAAAAGAAACAATACAACATAGTGTGCTGCGTATAGGCAGTGTTGAAATACAAATCGAAATGTTTGAGTACTGCCGAAATTTAAATTGAACGTAGTTCTCTAAACGTTTAGAGCGAATTAAGGACCTTGGCAGAGAGAAACGTTCTCTCTGACGAAGGGCCTTCGTTCGAAACGTCAGTACTCAAACCTTACTATATTTCGACATACAACATTTATAGAGTGTTTTAATACTCACTGTGCTTTAAATATAGAACAACAGCGTTCGTCTTCAAGCAAACATCCATAATATTTTAAATTGAAGTACCAACATAATAAAACTTCGTCAAACTTATTTTCAGCTTCCCCCCCGGGATAAAAACTGCACGTCCCAGAATGGCTTCAAATTATTGGTGTCACGTGACCAGCCTTTGCCAGGGTCTTGCTTTTCGCAGCGCGGGGGCGGGGGCGGGGGAGCGGAGATAAGACCCTGGGTACGAGGTTGCCTTGCTGCCTTGGTATCTCACGGTCAGCGGATATGCGTATTTTTGGCGAACTTTCCGCGGCGGTTAGCTGAAGCTGTTGTTTACAGATGGCAACGTTGATTTCAAGGTTTCATCGTGCTCTACGTGACATATTAAGACAATTGTCAAATAGTGAATTGGATGAGGATGGTGTGGACAGTATTGTGTTACGACTAGAACAGTTGTCGGTGCATGTTGTTCGACTGTGCGACGTTGCTTTGATGGATAACCGGATCGAACAGTTGATAACCAATACTGTGACGCTTCTACAACAGTACAACGAAGAAAACAACCAAGAAAGTTCTTTTCAACCTGGCAGATTTTTAAATGGTGGTCGAGGTCGTCCGAGTTTCGATATAAGCTCCGAACAATTGCAATACCTATTGAATTACGATCTTTCCGTTCCAGACATTGCTTACAGCATTGGGGGTTTCCAAGAGTACTATTTTTAGACGTCTGCGCAGATTTGGATTGTCTGTGAAAGAAAGACGGACAGCTATCTCAGAAGAACAACTTGACAGAACAATCCGAGAAATACAAGTAGATTTCCCTAATGCTGGCTACCGTCGAATATTTTCGCAGCTTCTGGTGAGAGGTATAAAGGTATCTCAATTGGCTGTCAGAAACGCCATGCACAGGATTGATCCGGAAGGTGTTGCCATGCGGTGGTTACAACTTATACCACGACGGAGTTATAATGTCTCTGCCCCTCTTTCTCTTTGGAACATCGACGGAAATTATAAATTAATTCGGTAAGACTATTCTCTGCGATTTAAAATTATTTTAATTTATGTGCCTATAAATTGTCTCTAATAGCTTCTTTTTACACTAAGCCCCTGTTTTAAATACATGGAGGTAGGGTAAACCTTCCAGAAGGGTTACCCCTTGAAACGAGTCAAAAGGTAGCCCCTGTTTACATGGAGTGAGGGTGACCCCTGTAGAAAGGCTAACTCTTCTAATAGGGTCACCTTCGTTCTGTGTGACCTTTACTATATTTTTGGTTTACCAGTACATGTTATTGTTGGCATCATTTGCTTACTATCTTCAAAAGATTTCAGGAGGCCTGGTGTATAAGAACAGGAAGTGCAGCCACATTGCTAAAATCATTAAGATATTTTGTTCGGTACACACTTTTTTCTCATTGAAACAACCCAGCTGCCAGGGTCACCCTAGCAAACGCATTAACATGGCTTATGTAAACAAAAAGATAACCCTGCTGCCAGGGTTACCCCGACAAGCAGATAGGGTAACCCTCCCTCATGTAAAACAAACCTTAAAATAAACAGGGAAATGCAATGGAGGAGAGAGGGTAACCCTTCTAGAAGGTTGCCCTACCTCCATGTAAACAGGGCCTAAAAAATCTTCTGTATAAACCTTAACAAGTGTATAAAATTCTGTGAATTCTTTTGTGTATTTAAAACAAGTACATTATAACGTAGTATGGTAAATCTGTAGTATATTTAGTGGTATAACTAGGTCTGAAAAAGACGTGGCAAAACAATTGGGTGGGTCACTGGGAAGGTATCAGTGGTTTGTTTGTAAATTAAATGGCATAGTCCAATATTGATGCCAATTCAATACAGTTTCTTGAAAAATGGAAAATACAAGTTGAGAGTCGAAACACATGATTAAACAATTTGGAAAAAGAATAAAACTAAATTTTATCCATAGTTAAACAGTCTGACAATCAAAAACTGTCACCAAATAAATACTAACAGTTGTTGCTATGGCAACAATGACGTTTCAAAATGGCTGCCAGTTACCCTTCAAACTAGTTTAATTCTAAAAACACTTTGGTGACCCCCAATTTTTTTTTTTCTTTAAAATTTTCTAAAAATTTCTAAAAATTAACAAACATGATTAAATTGGCCTATTGATTACCCATACATACTTCAAGAAAAGTTTTAATGAAAAAATAATTGGGGGTCACCAAACCTTTTTTTTCGAATTAAATTAGTTTGAGGGTAATTGGCAGCCGTTTTGAAACATCAGTTACCATAGCAACAACTGTTATTATTTATTTGGTAACAGTTTTTTGATTGTCACTCCAACTGTTTAACCATGCATAACATTTAGTTTTATCATTTTCCAAATTGTTTATGCACGTGTTTTGGACTCTCAACTTGTATTTTCCATTTTTAAAGAAACTGTGTGGAGCCACCTTAAAGGCAAATATATTATAAACTGTCTTGTAAAATGTTTTCACACTAGACCTTGTTTTGCTGGAGACTAACTAGAGACTAACAATGCTTAAAAACTTGGGTGCACAATGCAGTGTTACTGTTTTACCTGTATTTCCAAAAGTTGATTCAAGGCAAAAAACAGAAACATGTTTGGTTTTAAATAATTCTGTTCTTCCTTTGCTAAAATAATAGTCAAATTGTCTGGTGTTGCAGTGGAGCATGGGGTGGTGTGTGCTGTTACGGTTTTTCACCAGGTTCTCTGGTTTTCCTCCCGCCCTAAAATCAACACCTACTGCATAGGTCTTTGTTGCATTAATGTAAATGCTAAATGGAGGACCCCACCAGCTCTGCTGAATAACTTGTCCTCCTTAAATAAAGAATTATTATTATTGTAGTATATTAAATTTCATAAATTTCTAAAGTGCCACTTTTTGAAGTGACAAGTTTAAAACCTACTGCTGTTAGTTGAGTGAAGCTGGATTGGATTATTTTTTGAACATTGATAAAATGTTACTATTTCTGGTAGAGGTGTGCCATCATTGTTCTTGACAGGGAAATTGTGACATCTCTGTGGTCTGAGGAAACAATATTTTTAAAAACTTTTGTAACTTTCTTTTAATATATTAACAGGTGGAGGGTAGTTGTCCATGGAGGTATTGATGGGTACACCAGGATCCCAGTGTACCTCAAGTGTGCTTCAAACAACAAGGCAGCTACTGTCTTACAACATTTTGTGGAAGCTGTAGAAGTGTATGGCTTGCCTTCCAGAGTTCGTTCCGATAAGGGAGGTGAAAATGTGAGATCTGAGAGATCTGTCCTTGTGAAAGGTCTCAAATTTGTTCCCAACCCTGGGCCCCATAGACTCCTTCTCAGTGAAGGAGGACACCGAAACTTTCTTTAGAAGACTAAGACTTAAGGCACATTTTCACAATAATACCTCCATCCAACCAAAGGATGTTTTTGAGGCTGCTAATCCTAAAAAATCTTCCTGGTCTCCTCCGGAAGGCCAATTTGGCTCCCTTGATCTTTTCATTCGACAATGTCGACATGATATAGATCAGCTCCCACCTTTTAGGCCCAAAAGGCCATCTAATCTCAGCTCTAGTGAATTAAGTGCTTTAAAATCATTGCGTAGCCGGAATGATATTGTCATCAAACCTGCTGACAAAGGTGGTGCTTTGGTTGTCTGGAGAGCTGATTTGTACCGCGAAGAGGCTCAAAGGCAACTAAACGACACTGCTTTTTACAGCAGAGTTGATGGTGATTTGACATCCCAACACAACACCACCATTCGATCCACCATCAACAACCTCATCACCACTGGGGAATTGCCTGATACAGCAAGCAATCTCCTAACCACCACTCCACGCACACCTGTCATGTACTTCCTTCCCAAAATTCACAAACCCAACAACCCAGGTAGACCTATAGTGTCTGCTTGTGGTTGCCCTACCCAAGCCATTTCATCCTACCTTGACCACATCATGGCGCCCTTGGTTAAGAATTTACCTTCTTACATCAAGGACACCAAACATGCTCTGAAAATTTGTGACCACATTAGTTTTCAGGGTTCACATCATTTCATCTTCACCATGGATGTCAAATCACTCTACACTGTCATCCCGCATCATGATGGTCTTCAAGCACTTAAATATTTCTTTGATCAACGCACAACTCGGGAGCCATCGACCACTACTTTGTTACGCCTGGCCGAGTTAGTGCTCACCCTCAACAATTTTTCATTTGATGGTGAGCATTACCAACAAGTTAGTGGTGTAGCCATGGGTACCAAAATGGGCCCTAACTATGCCAACTTATTTGTTGGTTATGTGGAAAAACAAATCTTTGAACAATACACTGGTTTCCTACCTGACTACTATGGTCGGTTCATTGATGATTGCTTAGGCACTGCATCATGTTCGCGCGCTGACCTGGTTTGCTTCATTAACTATGTTAATGACTTCCACCCAGCACTCCAGTTCACATGGGAGATCAGTGAGACTAGTGTGTCGTTCTTAGATATTCTCGTCTCCATTAATGGTAATAAGCTGAGCACTTCTGTCTTTTACAAGACCACTGACTCTCATAGCTACCTCCTCTTCTCCTCTCATCATCCTAAACACACCAAAACTTCCATTCCTTTCTCTCAATTTCTTCGTCTTCGCCGCCTCTGCAGTGAAGATGATGATTTCAATGCCAAATGTTTGGAAATGAGAAACTTTTTTGTTAATCGCGGTTATCCTTCCCACCTCTTAGACACTGCCTTACACAAGGTCTCCAACATTTCCCGTTCAGACACCTTAAGCGAACCTTTGGCTACCATTTCTAATGAAAAAGTACCTCTAGTTCTCACTTTTCATCCCTTCAATTTCAAAGTAAGGGACATCATTAGCCGCAATTTCGACCTCATTAAAAATGACCCAGAAACATCTTCCATTTTCTCTGAGAAACCCCTAGTATCTTTTCGGCATAGCAAAAACATCCGGGAAAACGTTGTTCACAGCTCACTGCAGCAAGCCTTGGTATCACATGTTGGCACCAGCTCTTGCTGTCGTGGTAGGTGCAACACCTGTAAATACTTAGACTCCTCAATTTCAATTTCGGCTCCAAAATGTAGGTTCAACATAACCCACAGTTTCACTTGCACTTCCTCCAACCTCATTTACTGTATCTCTTGCAGTAAATGTCCCATGCTTTACATCGGAGAAACTGGAAGACGTTTAGGTGACAGGTTTGTTGAACACCTTCGTGATGTCAAAAAGAATGTGCCAAACAAACCTGTTGCCAGGCACTTCAACAGTGCCAACCACTCCTTTTCCAACATGAAAATCTGTGCCATTCAGCCCATTACAGGTTGTAACGATACTCGTCGTAAACAGGAAATGCGTCTCATTTACAAACTTGGTACCATTCACCCTCACGGCCTCAATGAGCGATTCTCTTTCATTTAGCTCACTCCACCACCATATTCCACACCTTTTCCTTAACCTTTTTCTGATGATTTAAATAGTAATTTATAACCTGTTTCTTTGCCTATTTACAGGTAGCTGACCCACAAATTGGGTCAGCACCTGCACACAGGCTAAAATTACATATTAATTTATTTGTTTACTTTGTTTTTATTGGCTTACATGTGTTCACGTGATTCCCATTGTAGCTCTGCTATAAATACGCGTGACCACATGTGAGTTGTTTACTAATTTCTCCTGACGAAGGGCCTTCGCTCGAAACGTCGAGAAGATTTTTCTCTGTTTTTCAGGCCAACGTGACTTAACCCTGGTAATATTTGGATTTCAACCGTGGCCGACGCTGTCCTAGAAAAAAGCTTTTTAACTGAAAATGTGAAAGTCGCATTATACATGCTTGAGCATCTGCGGCGTGGACCTGGGCGAGGTAGCATGATTACGGGACGTAGTGTCCACAATCAGCGGATAGAGAGGCTGTGGCGTGATGTGTTTGAAAGCGTTCTGTATATTTATTACCATTTGTTTTATCACTTGGAAAGCTGTGGCAAACTTAACCCATCAGATCCTGTACACTTATTCTGTCTGCACTATGCCTACATACCAAGAATTAACAGGCACTTAAGTATGTGGAAGCAAGGTTATATTCGACATGGTATCCGCACAGCCACAAGCAGAAGCCCTATGCAGCTATTTATAATACGTCTTCTTGCCCAGAGACACTCACATCATCATGCTGTCCAAGACATCTATGAGCCAGTTGATGAGGTAACAACAATAACTTCAAATTTTAAGACAAGTAATTATTAAGGTTTCTCTTGCATTATGTGATGGTACTGTATTACTAGATTTGAGAATTGGTAGTTATTTATTAAATTCTCTCCTATCCATTTTTAGATTGAAATCCAGCAATATGGAATTGACTGGGATGGTCCAGTTCCAGAAGCTGATGCCAGTGCATGGACAGAAATTCCCATCACACCAACACCTTTGACTGAAGAGCATTACCAATATTTGGTAAGGACTATCAACCCTCTAAGAGACAGTGAGTGCTATGGAATAGACATTTTTGTTGAAACTGTTGAGTATGTTTCTGCTCATGTTTTATAGCAGTTACTCTTGAGTGTCCTGTGAAATGTTCTAGGGGTACAAGCAGTGGTTTGATCACCCCTTTACTACAGTATAAAGAAAAAAACCCAATGTGAACTGTATTATTATAAACCTTGCATGTATACTGTAAAGCAACATAAGGCTATTTTGCAAACTTCAATGTGACACTTATTGATTAAAAAAACACCCAGATCAATGGAAAGAGTATGTTACTGAAAGTTTTATAATGTAAAGTTTGAACTACAATAGTTGTTTAAAAATATAAAAACTTAAAATAAAACTCTAATAGTTTAGATGTAGGATTATTGCTAATTGACTTTTGAACCAGCCCTTAACACCAGCACAGTAACTGTAAACAAAACTGTAGAACTGCAACCTCAACTAAGTCTTAATGTGAACATGAGTCCTATTAATGTTACTACGTGTATGCATTACCATGCAATTGTTCATGTACCATACAAGTTTTTATCATGTCACAACACAACTTCAAGTTGTTAACAATTTCACACAGGCATTGTCTTCCAGGCTTACAGTAAATTAGTACACATTTTTGCTTAATGTGTACTTACATGTACATGTATATCTAAAACCTGATGTGTTGTGAAAAAACCTTCATGTAAATGAGTATCCTTTTGAGCCATGCTTAAGCACTAAATCCATACCTTTTGCAAAATCAGCAAAAGTGGAATATGTTGGCATGATTAGAGTCCGGAAACAGGTTTCAGCCATCGGTAGGGGCATTGGTTCCTCTTCAATTCTTACTCTGAGACACTCATTTCGTGGTGGAAGATTTGTGTCACCAGTCCAATACAGACAAAGGTCTCTCAGTTGTATCTCACCTAAAATATTATGCAAGAAAATATGCCCAATCACATTGCTGCAAGAAAACAATACCATTTTACCAACTGTATACTGTAAAAACCCACATGTAAGAACCATCATTTTATCAAGTCAGCCTAAAAAAGTCACATAGACCTTATAAGACCCTTGGACACATTTTGGTTTAGACTTGCTGTTTTGCTTCAAGTCTGCCTCTTGCTAGTTTCAAGGCAGGAAGGCGGAAAAGCCAGTGAGAGGAAAGACAGGACCTGACCCACCCAACTTTCTACCTGAAACTAGCAAGAGGTATCTTTGGACCAAGTCTAATTTCAGTTGTCAGTTCAACCACACAATGATATGTTCTTTATTTAATTATTGCAAATAAGAACCCATTCATTTTTAGGCTAAACATGTTTTACTACTGTAATGTGGGGGTCTAAATACCAAATTTCAGCCTGCAGTTTCTTAATACTGACTGCACTGTACAAACATGTACTAGGTGTTATAGACTTTACTCATTAGCATTTTGACATTCTACGGAAACATGTGCAAGGTCACATGATCAGACTGAAAACCTGTTGTAACCTGTTTTTGTATAGCAAGTGTGTGAATAAAGTGTCTGTGTAAAAATGTCTTACATTTTGGACGGTGATAAAAGCGAGAAATTCATTATAAGCGAGACAGTGAGAAGTTTATGACACTAGATTTTACACATGGAGTTTTACTGTACCACACTGCCACTGTACCTTTTGTTTCAGCAATTTGGTCTATGTATTTGAATAAGAAGTCTTTCACAGAAGTAACAGCAACATCATCTGCCTTCTCATCAACTTGGATCTTTCGTTTAATTTGCATGGGATCAATTTCATATTCTTCCTGAGTTGGGAAAACACACCTGATAAGTGAATTGTTTGCCGTCAGAAATGAATGAAGTGAGATTTCATCCATACCTACAAAATGCAAAAGCTATTTTTCAAACAGAGTCCCAGAAAAAGGATTTCAATAATTTACATGTTACTACCTCTTGCAATATCTTTTAACTCATATTGTCGTTTTTCCAATATGTTGTACATGAGTAGACCTTGCACAGCCAATGTTCTGTCTGAAGTTAACAATGCCACATCAATAACGGCATCCAATGTGTATGGGATCAGTTGTTCTTTGAGGTTGTCACTCAATGAGCATGACCTGTCAAGACATGCTACCTATACAATTATATGAAATTAAAACACAAAATCAATTTTTCAATTTAGTTTTTGCCAAATACAAAACACATGTACAGTACATTTATGGGAGGGGTATTATTAATTTATTATTAACCAAGAGCATGATCATTCCAGGAAAATATCAGATGAAGGTATTGGCAGGGTATGTCCATGTATAAAAGACTCTGGTCTGATATTTTCCATAATGATATCAAGCAGACAAGGTTACTGTAATAAGAAGTTTATTATACAGAATCTTGTACTTTTACCTCTTATTAGCTCGTAGTCTGCAATATCCTCATACTCAAGTACAGGTGGACACTTATGAACATCTTCAGTAATCCAGTAATGAACAACAGCTGGAGAAATGCCATGGAGACCAGGTCCTCCATGCAAAACAGAATGAGCAAGCATTCTACCAATACATTTGTAAATTCCTGTTTGGCGCCAGGGTGGATTATGTACAGGGATTTTATGATTTTTTTCACCAGTGAAGAAAAGCACAACTTTGCCATTTGAAATTATCCCTTCTTCCACTAAATCAAGGCACATCACAAAAAACTCACGCACAGGACCACTTCCAACTGCATCTTCATTTGAAAAAGACACTCTTGGCTTTGCACGAAGGTTGACATCAGGAGATATGTACAGGCTTAGAATTTCTCTTTTTATATCACTATCATCTTGAATTCTATTCACACAAAAAGACTGTTGTTTGGTTTCATCCCTATTCTTCACTCTGTACTCTTCTAGAAGATCAGTTGGTGTAAGATCTTTAGCTTCTGGAGTAGTGGCCGACAAATAAACAAAGGTCATTATCTGAATCTATATAAAATAACCATAATTATTAATATTAAATAATAGTAAAATGCAATAGGGTTTTCTAATACATACTGCACACAAAGTCAATCCATGAGCATGTGATGAGGGGGATCAGCCTGGCCAATAAACAGGGATCCATGGCCAAAGAGGGATCCATGGCCAAAGAGGGACCCATTGACTGAAGATGATATACAGTAAGAGAAGACATTAAAACATTTTTGTAACTGTGGAGTGATCAACTTGGTTCTGTAACAACAGATGAAGCTTTAGCATTTAATGTTTGCATCTGATCGTATTGCACCATAATGGCTTTAACATTGACATGGGGGTCCTTCTTTGCTTTTGACTTTATCACTGGCATTCACTCACCGCCATAATTCACAGCTTTGACAGGAATCATTGATTCATAGTTGAATGATCAGTTTCAATTTTTAAATCAATTGGTCAAATTCACGTAACTCATTTTTCCTTGCACCATAAAATTTTGTTCAATTTTAACATACAGTATCAAAGAGGCATAATGCATATGCAAGGTATCAACAAAAAATTTGGGAAATCTATGACTTATGCAAGCAGCTTAAAATACAATAATAATGCCCTCAAATTGAAATTGCATCAAATGCCTTTTAAACATTTTACTACTGTGAGGGGCCTTTTAGTATTTTACTCTGGCTAACACTAGATGATTTTATTCGTTGAAGGAAGAAGTCTATGTAGTAGTGAAGAGGTTAAGAGATTCAAAAATGATAAAAGTTGTGCCCTCAGACTCCAAGTGGGTGCAGGTGACTTTGTCATGTTTGTTTGCTCATTATTTGCCCATGTTTGCCAATCTTGGTTCTGGTGTCACAAATTTATTCTCTAGCTATGCTTCCTATAGACTGAGTCCAGGGGGGGGGCAGGGCCCACAAATGAAAACATTTTTGACCAGGAGCCGCAAATTTTTCTCAGCACCCCTGACCATAATTAATATCATCTTCAAGAAGCATCATCACAGCAGTATCCTCAGACCCACACCCTCTTTCTACAGCTTCTTTAATCTCTTCATCATTCTTGCTTGGAAACATTTCTTTTAAAGAAGAATACATATCACTGGATGTACCATCCTGGAAAAAAGAGGAAAATTTTTTTACACATTACTACATGCATTGTTTTATTAATTGCACTACAGTGCAATTAATGATTTTATCAAAACAGAATGATGGAAATTTTTTTCCAAGCATACTGTATACATATAAACAAATAATCATGATTTTACCTATATGCAATTAAAGATTTACCTCAAGCAGGTGATACAACCATATTTCATTTTGAAATTTGTGCCAAATTGCACTCACTTACAAATCATTATACATTTTTTGGTATAATTTTTAAATATCACTCAGTACAAAAGTATACATCTTAATTGCACTCTCTACCATACTTCTATGATTACCTAGTTTAAAATTAATACAGTCATTATATATAAATGTGGATACCCATCTCTTATAAGCTTTTTAATTTGGCAAATGCCATACAGTTTTACTCAGCACTAGCAGAATACTTGTAGCTCTTGTATAGTACATGCCCCTTGTAATGGGATAAACAAAGATATTTAATGCCAACATAAGGAAACAACAAAAAATATCTGTCAATCTGAAAAAGTGCTTCCCCAATCATTTTTCTAATGGTCCACCTCAAGTACTGTATATACAAACATACTAAAATACTCACAGACTGATTATCATTTAAGCTTAAATATGGTCTGATGTCTTTTATATCATGTGCAGTTGAACTAAAATACCAAAGATAATTTTTTTTTAATCACTTTATTTAAACCTTTCACCTGCAAACAGTGCCGGATTAACCTTCCCAGGGCCGGGGGCAAAAATATTTTAGGGCCGGTCACAAACTGAGAGCCATCCCCGGAGTACGGTGAACTGAAAGCGTAGGTTGATCAGATCATCGTAGGTTCGTACTTAGGCTGCCTCAGGTGCCACTCCCCTCCCGCTTTCAAACAGAAGGACCATGGCTGAGATAGCGTGTGATTTTCTCAGGCTAGTTCGGACTTTCAAAGAGAAACTGCATCATTTTTGTATTCACTCATTTTTATGGGCCAGTCAGAAGCAGTGGGGCCAGGGGCAAATGCCCCCTTTGCCCCATAGGTAATCCGCCACTGCCTGCAAAGTAATCTGAAAACGGGCAAATTCCTATCAGTGCAACACTAATGTTGAATGACTTACCAGGATTTTGATGATCCTCCCTGACAAATGCCCATGTGCATTCGCATTTCTGATAGTGGAATTGACATTCCACAATTAACACATTCACATTTAATTTTCTGGCTATCACTCTTATCCTAAAAAAATAATAACTATATAGACCTTATTCAAAAATGGCTGCCGAACTAGAATTCTTTTATGTGCATATAAATTAGCCCTTATGACTTCGTTTTAAAGTAAAAATTATTTTGAATTTCACACATGAAAACGAGTTTGTAAGGGCTAATTTATATGTATATAAAAGAATTTTAATTCGGTGGCCATTTTTGAATAAGGTCTATAAGATAACATTATCTAATAATAAAATAATTTAAAATTAATAATTTGTTCTGGCTAACACAAGAAACCCTCAATTGCCAAAGAGAAAACTCTTGGCTCTCTTTTTGGTATCCAAATGTAAACCTCCGAAGTAAAAAGAAAATCAAAAAAACTTTTGATTCCACAAACCACACAATTGACAGACTGGAACAAAAGGTAAGAGAACATTTAAAACAAAAAATAATACTAAAAAATAAAAATTATTACAAAATTATAATACATAATATATATATATATATATATATATATATATATATATATATATATATAAAATATTCTATTACCTGACAAGCATCAATTTCCACAGAAAGTGACAGGTTTTTCTGTATAGGTCGAACGTAGGCTTTCGCCTGATTCAGAACGCTTTTAAGGTAATTCACTGTGTAACCCCCAGGTGGGCACGTTATTATGATAAGTTGTTTCCTTCCATCTTCGGTCCTCAGTATTTCGTATCCACCACCGTCTTTCAGTTTTGGAAACTCCTCGAATAACTTTTCATGAATGTGCGCTGCATTGCCATTTTTTTGGTAAATGATTTTTTTTTCGCCAAGGCCAGCCATTGCCAGTGTAAGTTTCTCTTTACAACTTGGGGTCTGATTGTCATTAGTTTTGCTGAGACATACAAAGTTGTGCGTCCACGTTTCTTTAATTGTAATAGCTATAGCCTTCCCTGAGCTTGACGTGACAATGCGCTTCTTGTTTCCCGTCGACTTATTTGTTGGTTTCTTCTCTACGCGCGGAGTTGGCGGTTTGTACCCAAATAGAAGACGATGCTCCTCTTGAACAGTTGGTGTAGTGAATCTTCTGGCTGATTGATGCTCCTGCTGTTGAACAGCTGAAGTTGTGGGCCTACTCTCTGATGAATCCGAAACCAGAAAGTCATCTTTGTTACCATGATCGAGACGTGCAACGGCGTTCAAAATATTTTGAGCGCACCGTTTTAAAATAGTTTTCGTATCGGGTTTATCGTTCTGACCGTTGTCCTCCATTTTTCCCCCCACGTGTGGCCCTATCCGAATGGCTCCGAACTGCACCCCGATCGGGCTCCGACAAAGTGTGTCCGAATGACGAAGTGTGTGTCCGAATGACAAAGTGTGTTGCCGAATGAAAGTGTGTTGCCGAATGCCAAAGTGTGTGTCTGAAAGACAAAGTGTATGTCCGAATGACAAAGTGTGTTTCCAAATGACAAAGTGTGTTGCCGAATGAAAAAGTGTGTCCGAAAGACAAAGTGTATGTCCGAATGACAAAGTGTGTTGCCGAATGACAATGACAAAGTGTATGTCCGAATGACAAAGTGTGTTGCCGAATGACGAAGTGTGTGTCCGAATGACCCGAATGACCATTAATTTCACACGAAGAATAAGAAATAGCCAAACAATTTACTATGACTGAATATTGACACCAATAACGCACCATAAATTGAATGTTCCTTTCAACATTTTGTCACTTTTACAAATCAAATGAGTGGGTATATATTGTTTCAATATTGTACGTGAAAATCCATGCTAAATTATACAAGAAAACTTTACTTTTCCATCAGTTATTGTATGAGCCAAGGAGATGTCCGAAATGACTGTTGAACGTTTGTTGTTGGCAGTTAAAAAATGTATTAAACGAGCCTCAAAGAATATGTTATGGTCGAGAATTTATTTAACTTTTGCTGGTAAATTTATACTAAAACAATTAGACAACTCACCCTCGTTTTCTATGAGTGATAGTCAACTCGGCTTCGCCTCGTTGACTATTCGCTCATAGAAAACTCGGGCTCGTTGTCGAGAATTAATATATTTGCAAACTTCGCAACATATTTCAACAGTACTAATAAAAAAAAGTTCGTAAGATATTTGCATCTGTATATAATTTTTGTTACTAATAAAATAAAATGTTCGCAAAATACGAAACTTTCGCATTTTGCGACTTTTTCCATCCGTATATAATTCCTTACTACTAATAAAAAAAAGTTCGCAAAATACGAAACTTTCGCATATTGCGACTTTTTCCATCCGTATATAATTCCTTACTACTAATAAAAAAAAGTTCGCAAAATACGAAACTTTCGCATTTTGCGACTTTTTCCATCCGTATACAATATCTTACTACTAATAAAAAAAAAGTTCGCAAAATACGAAACTTTCGTATCTTGCGACTTTTTCCATCCGTATATAATTCCTTACTACTAATAAAAAAAAGTTGGCAAAATACGAAACTTTCGCATCTTGGGACTTTTTCCATCCGTATAATAATTTCTTATTACTAATAAAAAAAAGTTTGCAAAATACGAAACTTTCGCATTTTGCGACTTTTTGCATCCGTATATAATTTCTTACTACTAATAAAAAAAAGTTCGCAAAATACGAAACTTTCGCATTTTGCGACTTTTTCCATCCGTATATAATATCTTACTACTAATAAAAAAAAGTTCGCAAAATACGAAACTTACGTATCTTGCGACTTTTTCCATCCGTATATAATTTGTTACTACTAATAAGAAAAAGTTCGCAAAATACGAAACTTTCGCATTTTGCGACTTTTTCCATCCGTATATAATTTCTTACTACTAATAAAAAAAAGTTCGCAAAATACGAAACTTTCGCATTTTGCGACTTTTTGCATCCCCCCTTGTGAGGTGCTTTGAATTAGCCGTGTCGCGTATATATGAACTGATAAACTGCCGGAAAGCGAACTTTGTTAATAAATCCGTGTGCTTCAAAGGTATTCATGGGGGGTTTTCGAGACTGAGGGTTGAAATAAGAAGAAAAATTATCGGACTTTACAGGGTTTTCGTGCTACAAAACCGATTTATCGTTAAAATTTTATGATATTTGAAACCATAATTGTATTTTGAAATCGCCGTTGAAATACCGCGCCCGCAGGGCATGCTGCATGCATACAACTTGAAATTGGGCTGCCTGTGATTATATCTTTTACGTCATGAACTTTAACTTTTTGCATCGGTATTAACGAAATTGAACTTTATTATTTTTTCTCGAAAAGTCTAAAACGTATATAGACAAATTTGATGCATGTGATTAAACAGGTGGGCAATTTGTCTGCACATACGCGAAATCAAGATCAATGCGTGGATTTCGCGTGGGTTCGTGAAACGCTCGCGAAAATTGAAAGGTAAATAAACAAAATGTCATTTTCAATGTCAAATTAATCCACTTGGCGCATTTTTTACCGAATGAATTACAGACTTAGCAGTTCAATTGCCAACGAGAGATTAATAAAATCACGGTCTGAAGGTAATGCGAACGTCTAGTTTTCGATGTATTTTTGCATTTCTCAGTTTATTTGTCATTCGAATTTCGCTACAATCAACGGCTGAACATGACGTTCCCCCAGAACTACACAATATTGAAGCTTGATTTGTAATAAAATCACATAGTTGGGAAAAGATACGTAGCAATAACAGTCAAAGCGTCTTCAAAAATTACCGTTGTCAAAACAAATATGGTTTTTTGCTCAGTATTCAAACCTACTATATTGACCTATATTCTGCTTGCGTCGACCATGGATCATCGTGAGCGATTTTTGAACGTGTGTCGCATTTTTCCCGAAGATAATTATGGTTCAACAAAACAGATGAATAAACAAACTGCCTCAAAGCTATCTGAAAGTGTTGCGAACGACTAGATTTTTTGCTATCCTTCGTCAAAGAGGAAGGTTAATTGCTGTTTTCGTTGAAAATAGAGTATTAGATTCGATAAATAATAATGATGATGATGATGATGATGATGATAATAATCAGTAATAATAATAATAATAATAATAATAATAATAATAATAATAATAATAATAATAATAATAATAATAATAATAATGGAAACTTTATTAAATGTTTTTCTTTTCTACATATACAATTATAAATCTCGCTTATTAAGGTAATTTACAATTGGCTACTTGAATCACAACTAATAATATATAATAACAACTAATGACTATATAATAAAACATGCAAATTTATATACAAATATTTCAAAAAGCTAATAATTCGGGATTTACCCATTCCTTATTTCGGCAGCAGAAAATGTAGTACGTAGTTCTGATAGCTATAGTCATAATAATAGTAATAATAATAATAATAATAATAGTAATAATAATAATAATAATAATCTTTATTTGTCGGGGGTAAATTTATACACTTTTACTTAAACAGTATTCTTCCAAGTGGCCCTTGTACAGTCTTATAAAAGATAAAAAGTCAATACGAAAAGAAGAGATACATAGAAAAAATAAAAATTATCTAAACAGGGAACATAAAAGTATGAGCTAAATATCTGAACTTATCTTGAGGTAAAAGAAAACGTTTAGTTGATCCTGTGAGGTCGAACAGAAAGGACGCGAGGAGTTGAAATCAATTTTCTTTAAGATCATCTTCATAAAAGAAAGAAAAAAGCAAGTCAGCTGACGTGATCTGACGTGTCCATGTGGGTGTCCTCTAATAGTCTTCTTGCTGGCGTAAAATACCGTACTTCCGCTGCTCCGATTACGCACCTTTGCAGCTTCAATGAAAACCCCCCATTCGAACAGCAAACCGCTGGATCGACCAGCTTGGAAGTCATATTAAAACGAAGCAAAGCTCAGAGAACTCACTATTAAAATCGTATTTTGACTTTTGCATAAAGAAAATTTAATAGTATTAAAAAAAATGGCAATAAAGAACAAATGTGTCAAATACGCCCGCGGTTTTTTTTGTTTTGTTTTTGGTCAGCGCAGACAAATTACCCACAATTGCAACTGCCAGGTTTTTTCATTTTGGGCTACCTGTGGTTAGTGCCACGTGAAGTGATCTCGATTTTCCCTGTAACTTTTTGCATATGTTTTGTCAATGTCTCAAGGCGTGTTAAGAGGTAAGAAAATTTATAAACTATTTATTGTTCAAGAATATATTTTTACTGGAATGGCAATTCAATTGTAAATTATTTGAAATTGAATTAGAATTGCTGATTATAAATATTCATTTGTGACAACGGGATAAAACTTGTGCCGAGTTTTAATACAGCCCGTTTGGACAAAATACCCTGACTTGTTACAGTTAGAAATCGTGAAAAGAGAGCATAACACTTTACTGACAATACGCACTGACATTCGTATTGCCTTAGTTTATTTTTTTTCTTACTTCATCTCAAGAAATCTGACTGTTTTGCCTCCCAAAGTATTCCCAAAGTAATAGAAAATATATTGCTGATGTATGTTGAATATGTAGAATCGGCTAGGGAATGTTACAGTGTAACAGTGGGGACTGGGAGCTGTTAACAGGGGGGACTCAAGTCCAAAATTTTCTGACAGGTACATATATACTTTTAAGGAATCAAAGCATATTTAACTGACAACCACAAAATGTCCAAGAAATTGGACAAATATCAAATTGTAGGTGGGGGGGGGGGGACTATAGCCTGCCTGCCCCTAGCTACAACAAGGTTTATTCTGTATGGGGGGGGGGGGACTGGTGGAAAAATAGGGGGCAAGTAATTTTTTCAGATTACTGTATAAAGGGGGTTCAAACTTTTTTAGCATTGCTCAGGGGGATAAATTTCAACAAAAGATCTAAGTGAAATTTTTCAATGGAGGGAGAATTACACAATAGAGGAAAAATTGTATCAAAGCACTCAAAAGTGGTTTGAAATATGGTTATATTGTTATACATTTAATTTGAGATGTTATACTACATAATGCAATATTTGGCTTTACTTTCATTTTAACCATGGCCACTGGTCATCACAATGAACTATCTTTCCAGGATAATGGTAAAATTCCATAAATTAAAATACTATTCTTTTTATCACATTATATATACTTATTCACTAGCCCAAAGAAGCTGATTTAATACTTTCTCAGCTAGAAATTAAAGTGCAGAACACAACAAATAAAATATTCTTCAAATCAACAACTGGTTTATACTTATAGTGAATATTCTATTGATATACTAGTCTAATGTAGCTGTAAAAGTTCTTTACTATAAGGAACTTTTATTTAAATATGAATATTATTTATGCCATTGATCAGTTGATGAAATATAATAAACTAGTAAAACTAATCTTTAGATGAGATGATTAATCTCTGCATCGTTCACATAAAGGATTTTGGGAAGGGGGCACCTATCAATGTTTAAAGCCTGAGGGGGGGAGGGGGCAACAATAGGGGATTTGACATGAGATGCTATCCTTTTGGTCAAGCTTTTGCTCATTGATGACAACCTGAGGTTGGAGACATTTGGCAACATTTATAGGCGTACGAGGTGGGGGGGGGGGGGGGGGAGAGGCAAGGAATAGAGCAGCCACGCTAGACGAATGGAAATGTTGCTAAGTCGGGCAAATTTTCAAGCTAAGTCAGGCAAAAATATAGGGAAGAAATAGGATGAAAATAAGGAAAAGTAATCAAACAATTTAATATCTGTGTATTGTAAGAGAAAAAGTATATTGAACAACAGGCACTTAATAGTGGTTTTTTAATATCAAAAGTCGGGCAATTTCCATTTCAGTCAGGCAAAATGTTCTCTGCACCCTTATAAATTTGTCCTTGTACGCCTATGGGCAACATGCTTTTTAACACAAGCTACATGTACCTGGGGACATTTGACCATTTGACCAAAAATATTAAATGCTCGCCAATTAATAGTGCTCCAAAGTTGGCCAAATCAGCCAAAATCACATCATTTTGAAAGTTAGACCGTTTTCTTGGGCCTGGGCTCTAATTGATAGATCTACGCCACATTTGTGTCAGTCAGAACACCAAAATTTCTTCCTCCAAGTCTGAGTCAGACGAACCATCTTGGAACATATTGATGAATATATCTAAAGTTTTCATTGCTTAAATAAAGGTTTAAGAGACGCAATACCAAAAACACACTAAATAGTCAGAAGTTGGGTTCCAACCGTGACGTCACACAGTAAACTCGCACCATGTCCCTAATGCACGGTCACAGTTATAGAGGTACCAACTTTGAAGCGCTGTTAATGCGTGGCGATTTAATATTTTTGAGAAAAATTTCGGGAAACATTTTCTTTTAACCTATTAAGTTATTTAAATATGTAAAGATCCCACAGGCCATAGAGGCACTTTCAGTTTAAGCCTAATTTAGGGTGACGTTCCTAGTCAGTGGCTTTGTGTAAACTGCCAAGAAATTTGGTAAATTTTCATAAACTAAATTTGTTTTTCAGTTAGTTAATTTTTTTTAGATCAGTTTGAGAACTGTACATAGAGAAATTAAAGTGTGCTTAAAATTATTATAATAAATAATTGTATGAATAGTTTTGTGTTATCTTTAAAAAAGATTCTCTGTGAGGCACTATTTATATTAATTAAAAACTTTTTTTTTCAAAAAGGGATATATGTATAGGTGGGACAAGCACCCTTTTTGTTGATTCGTCGTCAAGCTTCAAAATGTTAAAGAGATATAAATGCATAAAACCAGCAATTCTACTAAAAATCAATTAATACAGTACTCCAGGGGCGGATCTAGCGTTAGTCAAATAAGTTAGTCAAATAAGTCAGACGACTAAGGTAAAAAAAATAGCGATTGTAAAAAAAAGCCCGGTTAAAAACGATGTAATAGCAGCGAGAACAATCGCAGAAAATCTAATTCGTCACCAGGACCATTCGCGGGAAGGCGCGCGGACGTTTTATACCTCCTGGTGGCACTGATTAGGTTTGCCGAATTTGGCAGCCATTTTGACTTATTTACCCCGTTTTAGCCACTCTGATTGGTCAAAACAAGGTAAATTCTGAGCACTGGTTGGTTTGCCGTATCTGGCAACCATTTTGCCGTATTTGATCCGATTTAGCCATTCTCATTGGCTGAATACGGCTTGCTCCAAA
Source organism: Corallium rubrum (assembly GCA_964035015.1). Lineage (NCBI taxonomy): Eukaryota > Metazoa > Cnidaria > Anthozoa > Scleralcyonacea > Coralliidae > Corallium > Corallium rubrum. The sequence goes on along the minus strand of CAXIUP010000228.1, from coordinate 145,345 downwards.
TCTTGCCTGATTTACCTCAAATTGAGCAATCTGATTGGCTATGCAGAACCTTGATTGCCTGCCTAACTTGCCAGCCACCAAGTGTGCGATCTGTTTGCCTCGATCATGGCTTCTACTAGGCTCGGTTTCCAGCCTTATTTCGGGTAAAGTCCTGTGAGTCGAGATCAGGCTGGAAATCGAGCCTAGGCTTCTACAAGCATATGTGATCGCGCACGATCAGCTTTAGAAAGCAACAAGGTGTTATTGCGACAAATATATACATCGATTGCATCTGAAAGCGTCAAGGTTTGTCGAGTTCTCGGTAAAGAAGAATATTTTCTCAAGACTGCTTTACCTAATATAAATACCTCAACACGTGAATCAGTGAAGGGCATTCTATCGCTCAAAAAGTCCAAGGCAAGTTTAATTTAAAATGTTTTCATATATTCATTATGATAGATACGTGAAATATCTGACTACACGATTCATTATTCCCGTGTTTATGGTCGTTCAACGATATAAACGACTGCTAGAATTGTTAAATTTATTCAGGGTTTTGGTTTCAATTTCAAAATACGTCTGGCTGCGAGCATGCAAGTTGGGGTTTTCCTGTATTTGCGTAAAATCTGTGTGCTCGTTTGAAGTCGGTAAACAATCGTAATTTATAAGTTTTAGAGTAGGTAATGAGAAACTCACTGGCGTTAAAGTAGCGTGATACCAGATATAAGGGAGTAAATCGTCGACGGAGATATTTGATTTTATACTAACAAAGCGCAAAATGAATTAGCTGATTAGCCTGTGGCTATGTTGCGTATCAAATGACGCGAACCAAGGCTGTTAGACATGCAGTATAAAATTACAAAAATAATTATAAATAAGGTTTCAGAAACAAGAATGATGCATATACGTAACGTAGCAATAATGTGCATCATACTTTGGGACACAAGGCGCCATTAAAAACATGTTTTAAGACTTTTAAAATTGTGCTCAAAATTGCTGTCAAAGTGCGTGAAATTAACACAAATTTTAAAAATTTCCCAGGGGGCGGACTTCAACAAATTTGACTAAGGTATAAAAATTCCTAGATCCGCCCCTGTACTCTTTGCAAATCACTTTATATTATTGGGTCATTTGAATGTTATGTTTAAAGTCTTAATGATTATACAGGAGACAAGGGGTACCTGAACAAAAGGGAATCTCAGGGGGTATTTTGACTTGTTTTGAGAAAGATAGTATATCCCAGACTGAAAGCCAGTCGCGGATCTCATCTCGTTCTCACTCGCTGAGAGTAGTATTAAATTGCACGTGGCATCTTGTCAGTTGTGGAACAAGATGGCTAGTAATTTCAGACCTACCCATTGTTAAAATATATTGTGTACGTATGTTATCAGATGTTGAATAAGCTTTCATTCCATGTACAGTTCCAATTTCTCCGTTATGTGAAACTTGTTAAAATGTCAAAAATGTGCGAACCGTTGTTTGAAATAATATTACAAATAGACAGGAAATTGACTTCTCACAAGTGTTATATTCCCACGAGGTATATATCAAACAGAAGCTATTGAAAAATGCTATTTGGGGTAGAAATTTCTAGTTTTTAGCTAAACGGAAAATATTTTTAAAATGGGGAAACGTCTGTCATTTGATTCATTGCGTGAATGTATTGTTGAGTTCGAATTATTAGTGTAAACTTTCTGAACGCTAAAATCCACTTTTATTCTGTATTTTAGTATTTCACTCTGGCTATATTATTAACGGCAAACTATTCTAGAAGTTAGGCCACTAAGGTTAAAGAGTTACGGTTTATATACCAAAACCTACTCTGACCGCTGAGGCTTTAATATTCTTTTTTATACTCTGGCCGCCTACACCAGGCGATTTTACGCGTCCCTGCCTGGGAGGCGATGGGGTTAAATTAAAGCTATAAATTCAAACGTGAAGTTCCTTCCTGAAATTTTTCTGTTTTGGCTAGAAAGCCGCAAACGTTTCAAAAGCTTCATAATGGTAAGATCATAGTATTTTTCAATAGCTTCTGTTTTATATATATGTCGATGTTGCGCGTTAAGTATTTAAAAAAATATCTAAAATTCTGTATTAACACTTGTGAGAAGTCAATTTCCTGTCTATTTGTATAATATTATTTCGAAGAAAGGTTCGCACATTTGAACGGTTTGACATTTTAACAAGTTTCACATAACGGAGAAACTTGAATTATATATACATCGAATGAAAGCTTACTCAACATCTGATAACATACGTACACAATATATTTTAATAATGAGTAGTTCTGAAATTACTAGCCATCTTGTTCCACAACTGACAAGATGCCGCGCGAAATATGCAATGCCACTTGATCTACTCACCGCTTCTCCCCTCGGAACCATTCAAAAGTCGTCAATATGAAAGTCCATGGGCATCGGGGACCAAAATATCACAGCCCTGCATTAAATACCACTCTGCTATTCTCTCTATATACCATTCTGAAGACCCACGCACCTGGAAATCAATTTGTATTAAATGTAACTCTGTCCGTAGTCTATGTGTTTCCCCTACTTGTTGTTTTTAGACCTTCAGCTAGCTTCATATTAAACGTTTTTACTTGTTATGTTTATATCATATAATTATATTTATATCACATATTATTTAATGTAAATCGTAGACAATCAGGACCCGCAGTAATCGGCCTCAGCTGTTGCGGTGTTCCTATCCTTGTATTTATTTATTTAGTCAAGGTAAAGTTAAATAAAATAAAATAAAACAAAATAAATAGCTACCAAGTTGAGAGTATTCCTAGTATGAAAACCAGCCGCCGTATATTTGACAAGATGGAAGGAATTCAGATTGTTTATTACATTCTATAATTCTATAATTATCCCAAGGTTTCTTGGTAGTGACGTCACTGGACGGCATTATCGCCTATTCATCACAGACGCCTCTCTCAGCCAGTGAGAACGGGATGAGATCGGTGGCTGGCTTTCAGTCTAATATTTTGTCTGATTCAAATATAGTTTCTTGTGGAATTCCTCAGGGTTCAGTTCTCGATCCTCTATTGTTCTTATTATACATAAATGATTTTAATAAGTGTTCAGAGCTCTTGGATTTTCATCTCTTTGCAGATGATTCTAACTTATTTTATCAACATAAAAATATTTTGGTTCTCCAGGATATTCACGTTTTGTTGTGTGCTAACAAGCTGTCTTTAAATGTAGAGAAGTAAAACTTTGTTATATTTCATCCTCCACAAAAGAAAATAATAAATGATATAAAATTAGAAATTAATGGCAAAGGCCAAAGAATTAAAAAGACATCATTGTATTAAGTACCTTGGTGTCTTAATTGGATTCACATCTAAACTGGAAAGATGTGGAAAAGCCAAGTTGATTACATTGCGGAAAAAAATTAAGAGAACTATTAGTATCCTTTCCAAACTTCGTTTCTATTGTAAATTTAAATACTCATATCAACCTTTATTATGCTTTAATATACCCCTTTTTAATTTATGGTATACTTGCTTGGGATAATACTTATTCAACTACTCTGAGTCCATTACATAATTTACAGAAAAAACTCAAAAAGCAGCACGTATGACTTTTTCTAAATTTGATGCGCACTCAAGTCCTCTATTTAAATGTCTTAAGATAATCAAGTTTCAGGACATTGTTACCTTACATACTTACAATATTTATGCATAAATACCATAATAATACATTGCCAACTGTATTCAGACATTTTTTTACTCCTGTCAGTAAAATACATAATTATAATACTAGACTTGCATCTAAACAAACTTATTCTATTCCTAAAACTAGAACTAATTATGGAATTTTTAATATGAGATATCAAGGAGCCAAAATTTGGAACTCCCTTGATGAAAGTAAAAAAAATTTCTCCATTTCTCAATTGAAAAAGAATTTAAAAACTAGCTTAATTAATAACTATTAAATTCCTTCCAATAATATTTGCTAAATAATTTTCCTTTTCAAATATTTGATAAAAATTTATATCTCATAGTTTTTTGTTTTGTTCCTAATATTTATTTTTTTTAATATTTTTTATTTTTTATATAAACCAAAGTAAATAAAGTAAAATCTGTATTTGTGTTTTGTAAATGTGTGCATACCCGCCATCTCAGTGAAATTTCTAAAATTAACAGTGTTGTGACTATTTGACTGCCTGATATTTTTGAATAATTGCACGTCTGAAAGTTTTTAGGAAACGAGTTCGGAACTTTGCTTTGTTAATTTCTAAACATTAAATTTGGCAGTTTGACTATGTTGTCAACAAAGTTTAGTCGTTCTTAATAAAGATAATTTTTCAATTTTCGACGTTTGGACGACTTTCCTTCTAGAACAATGTAGTATTTGTACACTAAATATACATTTCCAGATCGATGAAGGTATATTTTGAAGTATATGATGCAGTATATGTTACATTTGTTCTTTTTTGGTAAAAAGAGAGTGGGAATGAACCAGTATAGCTATCAAAGTTATTTCACTAGTAATGACTATCAATATTTAAAAGCCCTCTAATGTTTACACAGTCATTTGCTGTAAAGTGCTTCACATATATTACTAAATGCTGAGATGGCTTCAATTTGCTTTATGAAGCTGTAAATATATAGAAAATTGCAGCTTGTCGCTTAATCTCATATGTCAGGTTTCATATATCCGACGGCCAACGTTTTGTTGCAGATAAAGTCGAAACTGATGATGGGTTAAGAACATTTCTTTTGTTGGCAGATTATCCAGAGATTCCTTGGGGTTCTTTGGCCTTGGAACAGATAATTGGCAGAGGTCGTAGTGCCAATGTACATTCTGCCAAATATGGAAATCAAACTGTCGCAGTCAAATGCTATCCCATATCTATCAACAAACAAAAATTTAAAAAAATTATCGAGGAGCTGAAAATGATTCGCATGCTTAATCACCCTAACGTGCTTAAGTATTTAGGAGTATCCAAAGAGCAAACGCAAGTAGCTCTTGTCTCTGAGTTGTCAAGTTTTAGCATTACAGATAGGGACGGTGATCTATTAAATGGCAACAATCTTAGAGAACTTATAAACCACCTTAGTGATGATTTACCGTGGAGGTCAAGATCATCTATTATTCGCCAATGTGTCAGTGGTATAAAATATTTGCATGATCAAAATATCATACACAGAGACATTAAATCTGCTAATATCTTGATTAATGGTCAGAATTGTGATGAATTTCAAGTAAAGGTAAGGAAGTTGACAATAATTCTAATATATAAACGTGGAAAACTAGGAAAATCCATGTATATTCCATACTCGAATCCCCAAATGCAGTTTAGTTATAATTTTTTGTTTTTAGTTTACCAAAAGTATATAAGAAATTGTGTATAGGAGATTTCAAAAAAATATCACAAAAATATTAGGAAGTTAATGTAGCAGTAATATATTTCATAAGTTTTATATACTTTTGATAATGCATGTACATATATAATTAAAAGGCTAAAAATTATATATACAAATTATTTTATATTATTTTAACGTGTTGTTAATGTGATTAGATTGCAGATTTCGGAGAATCTAGGCAGTGTCTTGAGGTGACAACACTCTCCACTGTAGGGTGCACAAATGGTCCGATAGGAACGCTTCAGTATATGCCCCCAGAAGCATTGCAAGGTTCCAAGACAAGTTACAAGCATGATGTTTATGGTTTTTCTATGATATTATTTGAACTTCTTGTACCATCTCGTGACAGCCCATGGGATACAGAAGCAGACCATGAAGAAGGCATCCGAGCGTTTGTGTTGAGTGGAAAGAGACCTTCCATTCCCAATGACATTCCTACTGATTGCCCTGAATGGCTTGTTCCCCTCATAAAGAAATGCTGGCAACAAGACCAAGATACAAGACCGGATTTCTCTGAAATTGCAAGTAAAGTGCTGCAGCAGAAGTGGAAGGATCATGATAACGTAATAAACGTCTGTCTTAAGGTTCATCAAGGCAGCGCGATTGACAAAATCGGTGCTATTTCTGCTCAAAAGATATCTCGAGGGCTAGAGGTAAATGAAGAAGAAATGGGTCACGAAATTTTACAAAGAGACGGTACCAATGGTTGTTCGTTTTTTACCATGTTGATCATAGACCACATGTTGTCGAATCCAGAACTCGTGACGGAGAGTTTTTTATTCGAAGGAGGCTTAGCGAGGAAAGTTGAAGAAATTATTACGGAAAGTCCACAAAGTTTGAACACTCTACGTAATACCAATACTCAATATTCTCCTGATTTCGCACTTGACATGTTGTGCGACTCTCGTTTGATTACAACAACCTACGAAAAGTATGAGCTTACTTTGGACACTGATACCAATGCCCTTTTAAGAGGCATCACACGTTTGCTTGATCTGCCGACAGTCGATACGTCCTGCAAGATAAACTGTGCTGCCTACGTTGTCACGCCGTACACACTGACCATTGCAGGCATCAGATTGAAAGACGGTAAACACTTGGGTTTAATTGTAGATACCCATAGCATTTCACGTGAATTAGGTGGCAATATGAATGGCCTTATTAAGTGTTTTGAAATAAGTGATGGATGTATTAACGAAGTTGGAAAGCAAATGGTTGATTGGCTGGTACACAGATGTGGAATGTCTGGCGATAGTCCCACACAACAGAGCCTACTTAAAATCGAGTTGAAGCTAGAAACGGATGAAGACGCCATGGAATGGGTGAATAACATAGACTGGCAGAGCATAGATGACATTGAAGTTATGCAAGTTGAAACGAAACCTGACGTCATTGATCACGATGATAATCACCCATACATGTCGAAATGGAAATCCAATACCGACAACCGCAATCGTGCTTCTGGTTTGAGCTCTGAAGAAAAAAGAATGCTCATTAATGGATATGCTTCACAACTAGATATAATGTCTTTGAAGGACTTTCAGTTCCAAGCCATAGAAGCTTTTGGTGACAAAAAAGATACAGTTGTCATACAATCTACGTCAAGTGGAAAAAGTGCGTGCTTTCAAGTTCCTGCTATTATGTCACCAAGTGGACAATTTGTCCTGGTTGCGAGTCCAACAATTTCACTAATGGAATCCCAAGTTCATAACATGCGTCAAAACGGAATTGATGCTATTTATTTAGGTTCTTCGTCGACAAATCACTTTGATTTTAACATGTTATCTGAAGATGGCTATTCTGATGAAAATATACCAAAACTTATCTATGTAACGCCTGAATACCTAATGGGAGATGACACGAAAGAAAGAGAAGGGGCTTATAAAAAGCTATTTCGCTGCGCTGATAGATTGGCACTGATAGTGTTGGACGAATGTCACAATATTTTTGAAAGGCCTGGAGAATTCAGGTAAACATCTGTTGTATATATTCAGTAGTATTTCAGAGTAAAAATTTACTAAATGTATTGTGTGTGCGTACTAAATTTTTTTGTTATCCATTTTACTTTTTTGGGGAGAAGGAAATGCTGTGAAGAGCTTAACATTTTGCGAGATGTATTCCAATCATGGCAGTTACAGCAACCTTACAGCCCAAGAATGTTGAGAAGCTATGTAATGACTACCTACGGTTGCCAGTTGTCATAAGATCTACCGTTAACAAGGCAAATATGTATATTGCTCTGGAAAGATATGAAACCAAAGTAGCAACGAGCAAAGAGACTAGAAATACAGGTCGGTAGGCAAAACTACTTTTCTAATACATTCCTGTGATTCATGCATGCTATTAATTATTTAATGAAGAGGAATTACATGTATATAGTATGTTTTATTTCACAGCTCAACAAGGAATTGACATGTGGACTGAAGTAGCTCAGAACGTCAAGGACCATGCAGAACAAAACTCAGCCATAATCTACATGGACTTTGTCTCTAACGTCCAGCAGCTTCAGCAGTGCTTCCAACAAAAGTTTAACATTTCTGCTAAAAGGTACACAGGGAAGGGTATGGGAGCTGAACAAAAGAGCAAGGTTGCTCAAAGCTTCAGGTAAAGAATAACGTAATTAAATTTCACTTTTATTTATTAAACAAAGATCACGAGAGACGAGCGGAAAGCACTTTTTTTATATAGGAATAGAGAATTTAACTACCTGATTGCCACTGAAGCATACGAAGTCGGTGTCTACAACGATCATGTCCAAAACGTTTTTAGGGTGGGTGCACCACGAAATCTGACAGTTTTGCTGCAAGAATTTGGCGAGCTGGTAGAAGTGGGAATATTGCTCAATGTAAGTTTGAAATCTAGATCACTATGGTGGCCTAGAGCTGCCACAGTGTATTTTGCTATTTTTTTTAATTAAAATATATTTTTATTCTTAATGACAACAAATAAATTTATTTTTTTTAAATATGAAATAAAAGTGATATAAAATTGAAAAGAAAAAGATCCAATGCACAATTAAAATGAAATACAAAGCATTTCGAACAAACGTGAAATAAAATTCAATAATCAGACTGGCCTACAGCTGCCATAGTATACCAGAAGGCCTTGCAAGGCTCCGGCCTCAGCAGAACCGCGAAAACATGGCTGCACGAAGACAAGGTGATTGGAATAAATTTAAGGAACAAATGAAGGCTAAACGCACTAAAAAAGAAACCAATGCCAAAGTTGCACCTGGTATGGCTTCCATATTAGAGAGGGGAGAGATAACAATCCAACAACTGAATGCAGCTGTAAGTGGGAAAGCACAAAAATACGACAGAGTTGGTGCACGTCAGTTTGTTCCTTTTGACTTCGAAGAAATGACAATTGACAATATCAAGAAGGCCTGCATGGAACACTTTAAGGTGCGAAAGGGACTTAAGTGTGATGTATTGTCGGGAGATCGAGGACCTTCGTGTAAGTCTATGAATCATATCCCAGACTGGCGAGTGGTCTACGTGAGATTTATTGATGACGAAACTGAAGACGAGGACAGCAGTGCCAGTGACGTTGATGATACAAGAAAGCGAAAACCATTCGATACTGATAAAAGTGCTCTTTCGTTCAGTCCAGAGAAAAGAAAGCCGAAGGAAGTCCAAAAGACGAAGTCTACACCCAATCCAGTGCAGGTTTATCCAAAAAGTATGTCAGTTGCATCTATGATCAACTTGGGAAAGCTAATTCAGCAACCTAAGTTGACAGTGGTAGATATATCATGCTTTGACATAGAAACTAGTTCCTGGTCAACTCTGCCTACAAAAGCTGAATTTGTGATTTCTGAAGATCATTTTGCCCAAGGTGGTTTTAGAAAAGCTTACAAAGCAACAAGTCAAACTCCAAGGTTCTCAAATTCAACATGGGTAATCAAGAAATACTTGCCAGGGTTCATTGAAGATATAAAAGTCACAGGGCAGGAGGTTGAAGGTCACACTAAAAAAATAGTTCAAATGCACATGCTTGCAAAAAATCTTGCAGAGCAACTAGTTTGTCAGGTGAGAAAAAGGAAGTTGCAAGGTTTCGGTGAGTGTTTTGCTTATAAGCAGATCGATTTAGGTTGGATCAGTGAAGAAAATGCATATGTTACTATAGAGCAGTTCATTCCTGGAGACTTCGTAAAATATGTCAATAACACAGGTCTCCCAATTTCTGTAAATGGTAAAGATGACACAAAAAGCCAAAAAGCTGAATGTTTAGTGCATTTTTCATACATTAAATCTAACCAGCAGTTAATGCTTGTAGATATACAAGGGAGCAATTATGATTTATATGACCCTGAGATTGCATCTGCAGAACTTATTGTAGATCATGAGATTCTATTTTGTGTAGGCAACCTGTCAAAGAATGCAATAACATCATTCTTAGACAATCATGTTTGTAATAAATACTGTAAAATGCTAGAGCTTAACATTCTTAACACCAGTGACTGTATTGAAGATACACCCACTGAGTAATTGAGTGAACCAAAAAGACAGTAAGTACTGTATGTGTAAGCAACATTATGATACATATTTAATGTTATCATCAGAACTGGTTCCTTTTAAACAAACAATTTATTTTGTGATATAATCTGTTCTGTTTAACTTGTATGTAAATGTAATAGTTCTAACAGCTTGTGAGGAAAAAAACAATCCATGGACTAATGTCCATGTTAAAGTGGTGTATTAATTGCTACTTATAATTATAGGAAGTTCCAGTAATTACCATATTTCCTCTTTGAAGCAGGGGGCTTACACTGTATTTAATTTTCAAAATCAGTGTTACCCCCTGGAATTTAAAATCAACTGTAACTGATTTTAGTTACTATAGATGAGGATACATGGTTTTTTACTTGTGTGGGGCCATGGGGGTGGGGGCCTAATAGAGGGAAATGCTTATTTTCCACTTAATGTGGAGCTCGATAGAGGAAATATAGTATATTTATTTACCAAAGCAAAATAATAAAATCTCTGGGTACAGATTTTTATTCAACAATTTTAAACAAATTGGTTTGTTAGAGAACATGCATAATTTTAAATTTTACTTGGGCAAGAAGCTAGTTTTTTCACTCGTAGTACAAATATTAACTGGCATGTTTAAAGGTTCAAGTTGACAGTTCCATTATATTTAAAACTTCAATGCAAGTTTAATAGGCAGAGGTTTATAATTAAAAATTACAGTTTTTCTCAATGTTGTTGTTGTGGTTGTTGCTGTAAATAGCTTTCCTTCAAAAATAGAAATTTATCTACAAATTCACTGGGTTCAGTATCATCAACATTGGGCAGTAATCTTTGGCAAGTCTGCCTAAACTCTGCCTCCAGGAAGTCATCTGGGACATCTAATACACCAGAAACATGTGCTGCCTCTTCCAAATGAGCCTCAGTTGAAGGAAAGCCTAAAATCAATAATTGCATTTATTCAGATATTTATAATTGATATTATTACAGAAGTCATGACAATAAGTTTATTGTGTACTGTAGATAAATACAGTATGCATTATGTCACATAATTAGATTGTTATCCATACAGTACCACAATCTATTAAGCCATATTCCTCAGGAAAGTTATAGATATGATCAGGTATCCCATCTGGCAATAAAGTTTCCTTTTGAGCCCGTATTCTATGTGTATTCCATACTGTGTCTTTGAAGACATCTGCTTCTTTTTGGATGACTGGTATCAACAAGAATGCAAGTAACATTCTAGAGAAACCAGAAAACTCATGTTTATGATATGGACAAGCTGATTTTTGATAAAAAAAAAAACTTCCTACATGTAGATAATGTGGATAACTTGGGATTAATTAAAAGTAAATACAGTATGAAACCAAACAAAAAGTAGGTTGGTGGGTAGAAAAATAATTTTTCTTATTTTTAATAATATCAAATATTCAGTCATGTCTCCATGAAATGAAGCTGCCTTCTACATTCTTGAACAATCTAGCGAGTGCCAAATGAGTGCTACAGCGATGGGAGTTCAGCGAAAATATAAAGAGCTACTGTAAAAGGAACTTTATATTTTAGTCAAATAAAGTTTGTTTTGAAACCAACATCTTAAAAAATATTACCAAGGGTTAAGTCACGTTGGCCTGAAAAAAAGAGAAAAATCTTCTCGACGTTTCCACTAATTTCTCCTGACGAAGGGCCTTCGCTCGAAACGTCGAGAAGATTTTTCTCTTTTTTTCAGGCCAACGTGACTTAACCCTTGGTAATATTTGGATTTCAACCGTGGCCGACGCTGTCCTAGAATCTTAAAAAATAGGGGGAATTTAGGTTGGTGGTCAAAATCCAGGTGGATAACTTAGGTTACCAAACTTTTTGGCCTAGCAATACTACAATAACATAATATTATCAATATTTACAGTATCCTATCACAGATTTACTTTACTTCCCGGTCTTCCTCTTCATGAGGATCATAATAGCCTTGATCCTTCAACCAGCTTAAGCGAATTTTAAAAAACTTTTCAAGTCTATGATGTAGCTCTCGCCACCACCTTTCTATCTACAATGAGAATTTTTGGTAGAGTAATAACAGAAATTAAAAAGTTCAAAAAGCAGTGCAAGTTGACATAAAATGTAAGTTGCTGCCTAAAGTACAGTAATATATGAATTGAAATATACAAAATAAAAGGCATGATAATGGTACACAGAGTAAATTCAAAGCAAAATATAATATATATTGTTTAAAATCTTAATGTACAATACCTGATTTGCAGTAGAAGGGCCGAAGATAACGGTTTCATTCGGAGGCATATCATTATGAAGCTGTCTCAAGAAAGCATGCATTGTTGTCATTATGCCAGTTTCTGTGCCCCGATCCACTCTTATCTTTGCTGCAATTGTCTTGGTTTCGTAAAGCCACTCGAAATACCATCTAGCAATCACTTTCGGGTCACAATTACGCGTCCAAACCTTTAACCATAGAAGCTTTCTGCTTGCTGTATCGATACAGCCATATACTGCTAATGGATACATGTCCTGTTGATAACCCATCAATTTTCCGTGGCCATCTAAAGAATGTACCCAATTTGGCCCTCTTGTCGTGAAATGGCCTTTCTTCTTCTTCTTGCATTCAGTTCTTCGTTCTTCGAGCCCCTCTGGATCGAGATTGGTCAGAGTGGCATAAACAACATCCCTAGGAACATTTAATTGGTGTACCTGCCTTATTTTTTTATGCAACCCGCGGTAGCCAAGGAGTTTTCCAGGTCCATCCAGTTCTTTTTGGACGACTTGTTGTATCTGATTTAACGTTACAGTCTCATCTGTGTAGAAGATGTTGAAGTAGCGCAGACGTCGGTCGAGTGTTCTCACACTCCAGGCGTACTGACCAAAGTCCCTTATCACGAAGTCTAATATCTCCTTTCTTTGCATGCCCTGTTGAACATATGCTGTTAATTTTGCCTTTAGTGATACATCTTCTTTCCAGTCTGTATTTCTGAGCGCCATATCCGTATGTACCAGTATATGACTGTAAATACAATTTAGCATTTGTATTTTCCCACCATTTTGGATTCGCTCATTCGTTCCAGGGCTTCCACTTCACTATAAACGCGCGGCATGCTGGCCTAGAAATTCTGCAAGGCCTTCTGGTATACTATGGCAGCTGTAGGCCAGTCTGATTATTGAATTTTATTTCACGTTTGTTCGAAATGCTTTGTATTTCATTTTAATTGTGCATTGGATCTTTTTCTTTTCAATTTTATATCACTTTTATTTCATATTTTTTTTAAAAAAAATTTACTTGTTGTCATTAAGAATAAAAATATATTTTAATTAAAAAAATAGCAAAATACACTGTGGCAGCTCTAGGCCACCATAGATCACTATTACTAACAATCATTTTTTAATTAATACTGTATGAAGTTGATCCTCCTTGATCTATTGAACTCGTATACCCGATATATTCATTCTCGGATACCCACAATGTCGCTTTAGATGCGACGGGTCTTGGAGGATACACTGTAATATGAATTAAAATAATCATTAATAATTCATGAAGAAAATTCAAAAGAAACGAATGTTTAATTATATATATAGTTTACTTAGCTAAAATGACTCGAATCTCCAAAATAATTGGTAAAGATGGTTATTTAGACCGCGGCCGAACTGTATTTAATTTACAATGGCTCGCTTTCAGCTCGCCTTGTAAATTCCACACAGTTCGGCCGCTCAATTGTATCTAATTTATTACTTATGTATCTTAATTGCAGGCTATCTTTACTACAACGAATTTAAAGACGATCAAAGACTTAATCCTTGGCTAATTGGTGTGAGTGATGTCGGAAAAAAAACTATTTTAGAAAACTACGAAAAAACTTGGAGGTAAAAAGTAAAAGAACCCAAAAACATCTCCAATGCTGTTCTATATCTTAAAAAATATAATGAAGGACGAAATTTATTTGTAAAACTTATAACCATATGAGTTAAAAACTGTAGAGGATAGAAAATTAAGTAAAGGTTAAAGCAAAAGAAACGACAACGTACACAAAAAACTAGAAACAGCGGATAAAAACATTAATAACATGGAAAATAGAAAACACAAGACCAGGCCCTGAAGAGGCAAGTGGAAAAGTTATTGCATGTCCTTGCACGGTGAAAGTCAATGAAGGTTGAATCGAAGCGGCTATTTAGTGACCGCGAGCATAGCCAATAGAAGGGGCCCATAAAACCATTACTTCAAAAATTTGCCTTGTGGACAATACGCAACCAGGGTACAGACTAAACAGATGTGGTGGTGTTTTTAATTTGGTTAGTACAGTAGAATCTCTACTTTAATTGGCACACCTTTATATTTAGGCGACATATTTATTAAGGTAACACAATTCTGAGTCCTGGCAAAACAAAATGTCCATGCTAACTCGATTTCTATTAAAAGGACACTTCCATTAAGGAGACACTTTTTCTTGTCCTGAGGGTGCCCCCTTAATGGAGGTTCTACGGTATGCAGAACGTTGCAAAATATAGACAGATATTTGTGGGAAAATCTTCTAAGTTACTCTAATTATCATTGCAATATTTGTTATCGGGAACGGAATAAATAATTTAATTGAGCAGTGCGGCAGAATTGTAGTGGTCCGCGGTCACATTGTCTTGTGATTTTGGAAAAATTCTACCAATTCTGTTGTTGCTAGGCTTTTAATATTTATTAACGTAATTATGTTGTTATATGCTTTATTACAATTTACTACTTTTGTATTATTTTATATCGTTGTTCCACAGGTTTATCTACTCGCCACTCGCTGGAAAATGCATAAGAGAAACTCTGATGGACTACTTTGGAGATAATAAAGATGCTGTAGAGATATCTGACAGTGGCCAGTGTTGCGTCAGCTGTAAAAGGAAGAGAGAACATCCTTCCTACAACGCCAAGGAAGACATAATACTTATGCTTAATGCAATACAAGAAGTATACCTGCAGATAGAATTGAACGAAAGGGGGGGAACGGCTAAACAGAGAGTTAATATCGGAGAGTTAATATCGGAGAGTTAAGATTTCGGAGAGTTAACAATGAGCCACGCCCACGTCACGCCCACTTTTCTTAACTCTCCCCACACGTTCTTTGGACTAACGTAAGAGAGTTAGTTTTGATTTAACTCTCTTCCTTCAAAAAGTAAAATAGGATGCGAGAGTTAACTTTGTCGTTAAACTGACAAGCGAGAGTTAAGTCGGTTTTTATATATTTTGAAAGGAAACACTGCGTCAAAACCACTGGCGAATTTTGTCGCGCGAAGCGACGTTTTTCTTTTGTCTTTTGAGCTATCGAGTGGAACTAATTAGAAATCTATTCCAATCTATTTAATTTTAACAATAGAAATGTCGCCTCGCACGATAAAATTCGCCAGTGAAAAATCGGCTTAAGACAAGAAAGACTTCAAACTTTAGAGTATTGGCTGTGTTACCTGAGTCCAAGTAACTTGATGGCAAGACTATCTCACGCATGCAATCAGATTCAAGTTAGTCTTATTTATTACTCTCTGGGACTCAGCTGAGATTTTAGTATAATAGCTCGAAAAAATTTTCAATCAAAACGAAAGCTGCTCGGTGTTTATTATTTAAAATTATTAAAATTAATTATGATTATATCTTTATTCAAAGAACTCTTACATAGATAGCTAGGCATTAATCAAAGCATCAATGAGACTTGTCAGACTATAACAAACAACTGGCAAACTATAACAAACAACTGGCAAAGAAGCAATAAAATAAATGTAACAATTATTTAACTGTTCTCATGCAATGTTGTGTAACAGCGCATATGCAAGTTCGGGAAGATCAATCTGAACTTAAGATGAGATGTTTTTGGTGATTCTACATTATTAAGAACAAAAGTTAGAAAGCATGCAAGTATATCTGGTATACAGCTAAGCCATGGGCAAACCCCTTTCCACGAGAATTTCATATTCTTGTGGACTTAGTTTAATTCCTTCACCAACGAAGACTTCAGATGGAGGACATTGTAGATTCGATGCCAACGGCTTTTTTGATATGCAGTTTAAATTTGCGCAGAAGTAAAAATTTCGACTAACACAGAAGTTGCAGTTGAGAGGTACATATAAAGCGGCAACATGGATGTACATTCTGCCAGGAATTATTTTGCTGTTTCTGCATCCTGCGCACAATGCTTGTTTACCCTTGTCCTCTTTTCTCACTGTCCAAACTTGTGCGGAGTTGTTATTGGATGAAGCAGCAAACAAACCATTCATCTCCTCATCGGTCATTTTTGGCATTTTGTTGGTTGAAGTGTTAGGTGTGGAAGTAGACGGCATGCCACTTGAAGACGAAGATTTTCTAAAGAGTTTTAGAGGAACTATAGCTGGAGTATTAGAAAACAGCTCAAGTAATTCAGATTCCAGCAGCGCTACTTGGTTGATGAGCCGACTTTCTTCGGGGACCCCAAGTACAAACAAATAGACCCACAATATATGCTTGCATACTTGCTGAGTGTTGTTCTGCTTGACGGCAAAGAACGGGCATTCACACTGTGGCGTATTTGTTATTGAAACAAGATAAGTGTTCCTAGAATTAACGGAATACACTCTAAATTCTCTTTCCGCTAGACTTGCCGAATCTAACTGAAATGGCTCGTCTTTGGCTTTTTTGAAGCTTTGTTGAAAAGCCTTGCTTCTTTGCTGGCGCCATTTCCCTCCCCTTTGTTGCGTGCTGGCGCCTTTTTGCTTCTTAAAGGAACCAGATCCTCCATGAGAACTTCTTCTCTTGTCAGGCCGATGCGAACTGTTTGTTGCATAAAAACCATCAGAAGCGTTCTGTCGAGAACCCTGTCCTTGCGTGACGTTTTCTCTTCCCTTGGCCAGTTCTTCTGCATATTCCCTGGCTCGCCGCATCTGTTCAAAACGCTGCTTTTGTTCTCTTGAATTAATGTCTGGCCCGTCTCCTCCTTTAAACGTCCCTTCCTTGAAGCATTCCAGTTCTGATTCTAACATCAACGCTTCTACAGTGTCATAGTACGCAGCATCGACAAGCGACAAGTTGTTGGTATCGCTGTTAGACCAGATGGAGTTAAACGATTCCGCCAAATTGGTACTCGGGACACCATGGAGGGGACGAAAAGCCTGAAACACGTGAGATCGTCTGCTGTACCACCAGGTTATCCAGTTAGAGAGAACGTGCTCACGGTGAGGTTTTGACTTAATAAAGTTTAAAGCTTTTTCGTAGGCATCCATAAATGCTGATGGTGTAACAGCTTTAAAAAGCGCGTTGGATAATTCCGTGAACAAGTCACGTTCTTCTTCAGTCGGCAATTTACGACGATGGTCATTTCTGCTTTGTTGGTAGTGGAATTGACAACTCACCATCCTCTTCTGAACGTCTTCTCCATAAGCTTCTTTCAGGCCTTTCCAATTTGACCCTGCTTCATCTACCATCCATCCACATGGGTTAAATTTGTAGGAAATACAACCAGAAATTGTTTGTAAAACTTTGTTGAACAATTCCCACATTATTCTAACGGATATGGTATCTTCTTCTTTGCATTCCATGGTGGCTAACTTTATTATCTTTCTCAACAGTGGGTGGAACGTTGTGATGCTGAAAGTTTTGAATCCTCTGCATCGTTTATGAGCTGCATCAAAGAAAACCCACTCTTTTGACATATAGTGGCTTCCAGACCTATCCATTTGCAAAGCAATCTTAGCCAAACAAGTACTCGACTTGAAGACGTATGAAGGATTCTCGTTCATACCTTCGCCATTTAATTCAAAAATAAGGCATGGATCCTGTGTATCTAACTGTCTCTTTAGATGAACTACTGCGTCGAAACTGTGTCCATGTGGATGTGTAACGCTTGCTCGCTTTTGTTTTTCGTTTCTAAGTTTTTTCTTGTCAAGGAGACGGCTCGCTAACTCCTTTACGGTATTCAAATCACCCGAGTCTCGAAGGGCATTTACCAAGATATCTTGCTGCAATTTAGAGGGCTTGGTTTTGGGGTTCTTGCTGAAAGTTTCGCCGACTTCTTCAGGAATGGACGTTGGAACTCTGGCTTTGCATGTATGCAATCCCACATGTTTAACAATGACATAATCTTGATGAAATTCCCAAATCTTTCTTGCGTCGCAAGCTATGCGTTGCATTGAAATATTACAACATTTACAAAGGCGTGTTCCAGAAGCAGTTTTCTTCCAATGTACATTGTTTGCTTCTCCATATTGTACATAAAACATACATGAATAATTTATGCATTTGTAACTGCCACCACAGCTTGCCGCTTTTCTGAGACCATTTGGAAATTCTTTCGTGCTGCTTGTGTATGATTTTTTCCAAGGTCTTCCATCCACACTAGACTTGAGTCTGTCTAAAGGATCGTACGTCATTTTAAATACGCATGTTCCATTAATGTCGTAAGGAAGTTTTTCTACTTCTCTAGTTGCAGTTTCCTTCCACCAAATGTTATCCACCTTCTTTGATCGTGCTTTTCTTTTGCCAGCAACTCTTTTGTTTGTAATATCTTTTGACACCAATTTTCTCAATACTGGATCATTGATAAGACGTGCAACAAGATTTCCCTTTTCTACTACGTTAATTATACAGATTTTGTGCTGTGAAGCCAAGAGCTTCAGTTCTTTTACTGACTTGGATTGCAGGAACAACTTTACTTCCTCATCGTCGACGTCGAATGAAACAGATTCGTCATCACAATTGTCCGAGGTATCGCTAAAAACCTCTTCAGCCATATCCACAGCTTCTCTGTTTTGATCCAAACTTTCTGATTCATCACTCCCATCGTCATCCATGGAAAGGTCAATGAAGACCTTCTGTGCTTTCTTTTCACTCATAGCTTGGTATTCATCCACTGTTAGGGCAACATCGTAATGTTGTCTAGTTGGTGAATAAATTAGTGTGATTTCTGGTGTATCGAGATTTGGAAATGCGTCAGGATCGAATGTGTCGTACGATGGGCGTATGTGAAAAGTGCGAAGTTCACCATTTTTATCTAACTGGAGTATCACACAACACACACCAGTGATGTTTGCGAGTGCATAAGGCAATAAATCGATGGAATTGCCAGCATAATCATTACAGCTCAAGAAACGCTCGAAGTCATCTTCGTAGTTACCAATGAGTTGATAGTGGTGAGGGTTTTTTCGCATATCTTCTACTGCATCAAATTTGAGTGCTGCATTTCCACCACCGTAGATTCTTTGCAGATGTGCTTTCATTGCAATTACCCAGCTAGCAATTAAGCACAATCCATCACTAGGCACTGACCATTTGCAAAGACCATTCAAGCACAACAACTCTTCTAATACGATATTCTCTCTATTGCACTCGTCAAATGCAAAGAAACTGGATTCCTTAGCACAAGGAAAACATTCAACTAATTTGACCACATGGAATCCATACGAGTGTCTGAAGCAAAAATATAATACAAAATAAAAAATGAGAAAAACGTCATCCCAAGACCCAAGGGCAACTGGGCAAATTCGAAAAACTGGGATTCTAACTAATGCGTTCGTAAAACAGATGTGGATAATGTAACCTAATAACTCTATTTTAGAGTTTTACTGGCAGCTTGGGTCATTTTAAAATCAATCCACTTATGCTGTTTTGCTCCCTATGTTAATTAATTCCTAATTCCTTTATTTATCTTATTCTTGTTAGAAGACTTTAGGACTTTGAAAACTCTGTATGTTAGGTAAATAAAATATTCCTACCTTGCCTAAAATTGCAGAAGAGGTAATACAGGGGCCGTTGACACTACAGTTTACAGTCTATTGTGCATATAATAAAGCAACGTAGCTTCAAGCGATGACAATAAGATTTCCTTCAACCAAGGCCGTCGAGAGATTTTGAAATTTTTGTCCCCCTGGCCAAAAATACTTGTGGCCTTCTACATGGGCCACAAAAAAGCCCGGTCTCCATGACGTTAAAAAGGCATGCAAGTTTCAACCTCAGAAAGTGATCATGAATATTTTGGAAAAGAATGAAATTGACGTTATGCATATGTGACGAATGTAAATTAACAATTAGTTAGCAGAATTAGCGCGTAAAAGCATGCTATAGCAAATTGCGGTAAACGCTCCCTTTCCTGTAACGTTACTGTTAAAATAAAAGAGGTTCTGTCTGACTGAAAGTCGTGAAGTCGATTGATTGGGTTGCTCGGTACGTTACACATAGAATAACATTCAGGGCATCAAATACTGTTAACAGATAATGTGTTTCAGCCGTTGCTATGACAACAGTGACGTTTCAAAATGGCCGTAAATTTACATTTAAGCCAATTTATTTCAAACGAGTTCTGGACCCCAATTTTTTTTGCTTTAAAACATTTCTTTAAGTTTAAGTAATCAATAATAAGATTTAAAAAAAAATATGTAGATCCAATTTCTTTGAAATACAGTAAACTATAATTTTTCTTCGATAAAAAAATTAGATCTACCGATTTTTTTTTAAAATCTGCCTATACCGAACTCGTTTTTGAAATATATTGAATTAAATGTAAATTTATGGCCATTTTGAAACGTCACTGTTGTCATAGCAACGGCCGAAACACATCTGTTAACAGTATTTGATGCCCTGAACGTTATTCTATGCATAACGTCAATTTCATTCTTTTACAAAATATTCATGAACACTTTCTGAGGTTGAAACTTCCATTTTTTCCACTTTTCAAGAAACAGTAGGGAACCATCTTATGCCAAACAAGACCCCAATGGAGTGGAAAATTTAGTTGTGCTACAAGCAACGACAGCTTGTACAATAAGAACAATGAGAATGTGTTAGTAATAAGCAGCGCAGTTAAACCAGGGCCTGCGCCCTGATAAAATTTTGCTGATTAATTTTGTCTTAACAAAATGTGCCTAATAGCACAGACACCAGATAGCTGGAATAGGGACTGTGTCACATTGATTATTGCGTCAAGTTAGAGTTAGGAGGCGGATAGGAGTTTATTACATAAAACCAAACTGAAGTTTTCATATTAAAGGCAACACACGATGCATAAGTTGATGAAAGCTTCAATTATTGTTGTCATTAGACGACCACTAACCCATTTGACAATTTCGTAGTTCATAATTGCCAAAAGCCAAAAGTGAAAGGATGTGTCGTTTCTAAACAAGTCATACGAATCACGAATCTGTTCTGGCTCTTATCTATATGAAATGTCATAGAGTGACAAAAAACATACAGAAGGTTTTTTGACTGAACTCATGTTTGTTTAGTTAAAAACGTATATGTACATGCGGACGGGCTGCGAAAAATTTAAAGTATGGCATTTCATGAAAAACAAAAAGTAGTTTTGCATATTTTTGCAAGTCTTTTTAAACATTTAAAAATCACACGCATATACTTTCAGTTGTCTTTGTCGGTCGTCATCTAAACCAGCCCTACGGCTGCAGAATTATTAGTGCCACAACGCTTAATTGTACTCATTTTACTTTCAATAATATTTAGTAGCCTAAACAGTTTTAAAGGCGCTCTAACCCACGTGAGTTTGTGCTGTCTCGTTTAGCATTATGTATGACATTTCTTGTCGCAACGACTCTCTGAGTCTCTCTCGTTATGTATGTACGACTCTTCTATTATGTAGGCTAGTCGACACAATGGCGCGATCAAATGATAGCGATCTTGAATACTTAGTTTGTTATCACCGCTACATGCTTTGTTACGTTTACTATGGCCTAGAGACAAATCTTTCGTCGGCCAGAGCGCGAAATACAACCGAACGGCGATAGTCCTGTCGCGCGATACCCAATTTACATTATACACAGCCAGAGTTCAACAAAAATTTAAAACTGCATGTTTGCGCTACTAAATGCTATTGAATTTGGTAGTAAATAAGTCGATACAAGTGTCACGAGACACACGCTGTTTATACGAGGATAAAATTACAAGTCAGAGATAAAAATTCTGCGGGCTTTGGTCATTGTCAGTTAGTCTAATAACAATGTAGAGTTTCCACCCAAAAAATTGAGATGAAAAATGACAAAAAAGAGACGCAAAAAATGATCAAAAAATAGTCCAAAGAATGGTCCAAAAATAGTCCAATCCATGTTTTACCCTATGCATGCCGGCATAGGGTAAAACATGGACTGGACTATTCTTTGGACTATTTTTTGGACCATTTTTTTGACTATTTTTTGGACCATTTTTTGGACCATTTTTTTGGGTCAATTTCTACATTGTTATTAGGCTGTAGCAGTTTTCACTTGTAACTTTATCCGCGTATATCTAAGTCTATAAACAGCGTGTGTCTCGCGATACTTGTATCGACTTATTTTACTACCAAATTCAATAGACAATAGAATTTAGTAGCGCAAACAGTTTTAAATTTCTGTTGAACTCTGACTCTGCAATGTACATTGGATGCCGCGCGACAATCGCGTTCGGTTGTATTTAGCCCTGGCATACAAAAGAGAAGATGACTCCAGCCCAGAGGCTAACTAATCTTGTTAGTAAACCAAACAAAGCATGTAGCTGGTAAGAAGATATATCTCTTATTAGAGATATCTCGAAATGCATGCCCTGCGAGCGGCTCACCTATAGGAAATGCATGTATGTATTCAAGATCACTATGATTTGATCGCGCCATTGTGTCGGCTAGCCTAATAGCTAGGAACGACGAGAAATGTCATACGTTATATGTAAATATGCTACACAATACAGCACAATGCCACAAACTCACGGGAGTTAGAACGCCTGTATGCAACTCATACACAATAAACTCTATTTTCATCACCATCCTTACCGTTTTATGTCGAACCCTGTGTAGTGGCTAAATATATGTACCCCTTCGGCGACGTCAGTTGGATAAAATGCCATAATTTAACGAAACAATGATATTTTTATTTACATTGTATATGTATATATAGGATTACAAATATTTTATATATGGTTCCCAGTTCAGTTTCGTGTGAACTGCCTGTGAACTGAAAGGAGGCGAGGACGTAACTGTGCAGAACCCTGGTTCATGGTTGTAAAAATCTTATACCTTTTCACTCTCGCATAAAAAGTTTGGGTGAATTGAAGAAAATAAATACACATGTTAAAATGCTGAACAACCGTGCCAAAATCAGTAATCGACGAGTCGCGCTAAAATAGCTTGATCTTTTGTGTAGACCTCGTTCGCATTTGTAGCAAATTTTGCTATTAAACATTTCATCTAATTATACAATTCTTGTCGTTCTTTGGCGCCAAGTGACACTCCACTGAACCTGCAGTCTGGGTGGAGACCATCAAAGTTTAAGAGGCCCTATAGCGTTTCGTTGACTTGTCAACTTGCCGATCATGCACTTTTTCGTTATTCGGCCATGCAGAAAGAATATGGCTTATGTTATAATTATAGTTATATATGTATTCGACATACGCATACTATAGTTTTTAATATACGTAGTTTTCAGTGTCTGAATGGCATGCAGTAAGTGGGTTTTTTTTTTATCTATATCTCGACTTGACCTGCGGATATATGTCGACATGTCATTAGCAGTCTTGTTGTATAAGAGAACGAAATCCGCCACGAATGCGAACGAGGTCTACACAAAAGATCAAGCTATTTTAGCGCGACTCGTCGATTACTGATTTTGGCACGGTTGTTCAGCATTTTAACATGTGTATTTATTTTCTTCAATTCACCCAAACTTTTTATGCGAGAGTGAAAAGGTATAAGACTTTTACAACCATGAACCAGGGTTCCTGCACAGTTACGTCCTCGCCTTCTTTCAGTTCACAGGCAGTTCACACGAAACTGAACTGGGAACCATATATAAAATATTTGTAATCCTATATATATATATATACAATGTAAATAAAAATATCATTGTTTCGTTAAATTATGGCATTTTATCCAACTGACGTCGCCGAAGGAGTATATATATATAGCCACTACACAGGGTTCGACATAAAACGGTAAGGATGGCGATGAAAATAGAGTTTATTGCGTATGAGTTGCATACAGGCGTTCTAACTCCCGTGAGTTTGTGGCATTGTGCTGTATTGTGTAGCATATATACATATAACGTATGACATTTCTCGTCGTTCCTAGCTATTAGGCTAGCCGACACAATGCCACGATCAAATCATAGCGATCTTGAATACATACATGCATTTCCTATAGGTGAGCCGCTCGCAGGGCATGCATTTCGAGATATCTCTAATAAGAGATATATCTTCTTACTAGCTACATGCTTTGTTTGGTTTACTAACAAGATTAGTTAGCCTCTGGGCTGGAGTCATCTTCTCTTTTGTAGGCCAGGGCTAAATACAACCGAACGCGATTGTCGCGCGGCTACATTGCAGAGTCAGAGTTCAACAGAAATTTAAAACTGTTTGCGCTACTAAATTCTATTGGCTATTGAATTTGGTAGTAAAATAAGTCGATACAAGTATCGCGAGACACACGCTGTTTATAGACTTAGATATACGCGGATAAAGTTACAAGTGAAAACTGCTGCAGCTTTGGTTATTGTTATTAGGCTATACTACAGCCTAATAACAATGTAGAAATTGACCCAAAAAAATGGTCCAAAAAATGGTCCAAAAAATGGTCCAAAAAATAGTCAAAAAAATGGTGCAAAAAATAGTCCAGTCCATCTTTTACCCTATGCCCTGCATCTGTCACGTTTACAAGATCAATCAGCTAGATTATTTTGTTGCAACTATGTAAATTACTGCATGTAAAAGGTGGGGACGTTCGACTTTTTGATTAGATTTTTACATAAATACCTAAGTATTATATAATATTTCTAGCATATATACCTTAATATATATTTCCTATTATGTATATGGAAAATATATAGGAGATTAAACACGCAAGGTGTATTTCATCCGACACGCAAACACTGAGGAGTGGGTTAAAAAAACGAGGCGAAACCATGTTTTTTAACAAACTTCGAGGTATTTGGATATGGGATTGCTTGGTATACGTTTAAAAAAAAAATTATGGTAGTTGCTTATTTTCTAAGTTTGTTTTCATTTAGACCTATGAACGTTTCAGCTATCATTTTCAATTCACAATTCCTCCGACTGCTATATAGTTACGTTTGTTTTAGACCTTACATTGCTCACTACATATAGTAAATTCTAATTAGACTAGTATTATTATTTCGCGCTTGGAGCCAGATTCTTATTTGGGTGTCGACACATTATTCTTTTATATTTAAATATTATAAGAAACTTACCTTTGGCAAGTTTTCTCTTTCAAATCCATCTGCTTTTTTTGAAATAATAAATACAACTCCAGCAATTCCAATAGCTGCTCAAATGCATTAATTACATTGGAAGAGATTTTGCATTTAGATCCTTGGCTATTTGCAGGAGACATGGGCATTATCTCGATCCAATCTTGCTCTGGCATATAACACAACACCCTGTAGTCTCCGACTAACGTGCAAGTACTTTTCTCGTCGTTCCATTTTACTCTTGACACTATCAGTGGGATATTTTTCTCTGCTCGTTTTTTCAACATTGGTAGTAAATTATCAATTTTGGGATTCACCAAAGCTTTCCACACCCCGAAATCACTAACACTACCGTCTGATGGAAATTCTTTGCAATACTTTTCTTTGTCTATGATTTCACTTATATTTACAACTTCGACGTCGAATTTACGGTTGTATTCGGCGACAGCTCTTACTACCCGAGCTACGTGACTTTCATAAGCCACAGCAGCATTGCAGTCAAGTTGCTGAGCCTCTATTTGGGTGACAAGGGAGTGACTGTCCAGTTCGTGAAGCTTGGCAAATAACTCACATAATGCAGAGTTCTAAACATAAGCAATTGAGGTATAGTTAAAATAAGACAAAAGTTAAACACATTATAATATACGTAACAAGAGTGAATCTAATTATTTAGTATTAAATACTCAAGCAGTTTCGTCTTACATCACTTGCTTTGAGCAAAATATCTCCGTATTCTTTTGTGAAGTCTATGTCTAAACCAGCTTCAGTCTTAACCTTGTCTGGGTGATGTTTTGCTAGCCACAATCTAAAATAACGAAGGTGTACAAATACCGTGTATGTAGAAGGAAATAAATGTGCGTGTCAACTCAAAGCAGTTATTAATTGATTACTCTTTGACGCTTCGCATACATGTACAACCTCGTACCCAGGGTTGGTACATGTATAGGACAAAACGATTTAGAACTACACAATATACTTTTGCATAAAACTTTATATCTTTAGACTTTACTTACTTGTACAATTTTGATGGTGAACTATTCTTGACATCAAAATTATCAGAGTGACCGTTGTTTATCGTATATATTGGGTCAAGTAAGTGAACGATCGTTTGAACATGTTTCAACTGCTGGCAATATCTTCTTTTAGCCACAGAAATTTCTTCTAGGAAGTTGTCCATTTCGCGTGTGAAAACAAACGAGTGACTAAACTGATGACTGCTATACCAAGCCAACTAAATACAAGTGTGTCAAAGAAAGAGGGCAACCTACGCATATTCTGTGGTCACACCTACATGCCACCATCTACACGTTATCTACATGCTACCATCTGGTATGAAACTTTTGTCTGGTAAGAATAACATCCGACATGTAAAGGAAGATGCATGTGTGTGATAAATAGATAAAAAGATACATATAAGATAAAGTGAACCTTTTATTATTATTTTTTATATATCAGATAACAAAAGCTTGACCCAAACATCGAACTTTTCATGAGTAGAAGTTGCACCAACGTTGTTTTCTCGTTTTGTTTCTGGTTGCTTGTTTTAGGTCTTTAATATTCCAATCAAGAATTACCGCATCAAGAAAGTCTCTGTTTTGAGTCTTTTGACACTAAAATTTCTGAGTTTCGATACTAATAGTGAGATAGTCGTACCATCAAGCTACTTGGACTCAGGTAACACAGCCAAGATTCTAAAGTTTGAGACGCAAAGTTTTCCGGGGCGAAATATCAGCGTCGTTAACTATTTAATTATATAAGAACTGACGTAACTCTTGTGAGAAGCAAAGAGAGTTAACGACAAAGTTAACTCTCGCATCCTATTTTACTTTTTCAAGGAAGAGAGTTAAATCAGAACTAACTCTCTTACGTTAGTCCAAAGAACGTGTCGGGAGAGTTAAGAAAAGTGGGCGTGACGTGGGCGTGGCTCATCGATAACTCTCCGAAATCTTAACTCTCCGATTTAACTCTCCGATATTAACTCTCTGTTTAGTCAAACCCGAAAGGGGTAGGTGATCATGAAAAAGGATGTTGGACACGTGACAAATCTTCAAGTATATTATATATGTTATGGAAAACCCCTTTTAGAATGAATGTAGTTTTTGAGTTTTACACTAAGAAATTTAATTCATTAGATTGTCTCATAGCTAAGAGGGACGAGAGAGAAGTGGGTGAAAACAGAGGAGTACAACAACAAGATCAAAGTGTCGAGAACGTATTCCAAGGCAAGCAACAACTCCAGGGAAGTTTTAGAGACTCTTCTCAAACAACTGATCGCGCTTGGATTTCTTGATATTAAGTTTATGCAATTCAAGTTCGAGGGCGTGGGCAGAATGTGCCGTAGATTCTTTGTATCAGCTGATGGGAATCATTTCATTTCTGCAGCATGCGAAATGTTACTTCCAGATAACAAAAAATCAGTTGCCGGTGTCCAAGGTTGGGAAATCAGTAGGTGCCAGAAGTAAAGGTGGTGGCCGTCAATATCTTCCTTTGGTCCGAGAATTACTGGCATCTTCTCAAAGCTGGAAAGCTATAACCAAATCCGAGGAATACATGTTTCCTGGTTTTGAAGAAACTGGTAGCAGTAACCAAAATGGAGCTAACATTCTGGTATGCCACAATTGGAGGGACTGTCAATCTGGATGTGATGACTTCTTGATGAGAGACTGTCAACTGGCCATTGGAAGTACCACCATCCAAACCAAGATGATTGCTATTATTGATGGCAAAGAAACAGAAGTATCAATTCGATGCGGTGTTTGTCAAGGAGTAAAAAGATGTCAAACTAGTAATTGTAATTATGTAGTCTCTAGAGCGCAGCATGCTATAACCGCTGTAGCAAGCATGGTCCCAAAGTGCAGTTAGTTGAGACAGGGCCCTGTCCCGTTAACTTGGTGTATGTCACACCAACAGAAACGGAAGACCGTAGGAGATGGCTCATAACGATTTCTAACGAAGTTGACAGACCCACTTATCACAGTCACGAGAAACCGAGCCCACATCGTATTCCAACCAAATTACAAAATGATCTAACCGAGGCTGTCCGCACAGAACCTTCCCGAACAGCCAGTCAGCTTCAGAAAGGTAATTTGAATAGTATAAACAAGTTTATCGTATTCAGTTTATTTAACATTTTCATAAACCCCGAATAATATGGAGTGTAACCAAAAGTCGAGTGTCGAGAGTCGAGACTAAAAGTCGAGAGTCGAGACAAAAAGTCGAGTCGAGACAAAAAGTCGAGAGTCGAGACAAAAAAGTCGAGAGTCGAGACAAAAAAGTCGAGAGTCGAGACAAAAAAGTCGAGACTCGACAGAAATAAATGTCGAAAAAACACATAATAGGGGAAAATCTCAGATAATGGTTTTTTATGCGTTCGTTATATACGAAACGAAATGCAGCATTGTGTGTAATAAATTCCGATTTGGCATGGTTTTTATCGATGAGAGCTAAAGCGCCAAGCTGGCGGCGAGGCGAAAAAACGCAAAACATCAAAACAAATAGCTCAATCAAACAATCACACCTCGGCTTCCCCACTGGCCATAGTATTAACTACTTAAACTGTGAAAACAAATCCGCGTGTTTGGCGAACGAGAACTGAAGATGGAGCGACTTTGCTATCATTTTTGGTGTTATATAATAAGCGCTACGTTGAAACGTTTTTGTTTGACCTATATATTTCCTATATATCCTATATACTTTGATTGCCTCGCTTCGGTATCCTATATGTTTTTAATGGCATATTTTAACCACGTTGTTTTAACCTGTAGTTGTCAAAACCGACTCGTTTAAGTGTAGAAGACGAAGATGAGAACACGATTAATTTTTTGTTTTGTATTGCGCTTTACACCGCAATCATTGCGTGGAGATACCGAAGTCGCGCTATTCTTTCTGACAGCTGAAGATCATTGTCTTTCGAAGCCTACGTTGCTACGCATCACGCTTTCACTGTTTCGAATAATCATTTCATTCGATTTCGATACCGGTGTAAGCCCCCCCTGATTTTTTGATCGCTGTATCGCTATATCGTTGTATCGTGTGTCGTTGCATGTATCGTGTATCGCTTTTTAGTGTAAGCCTTAGCGCAAATAGCTTGGTAAAATAATCACACCTCGCTTTCAGATATTTCCATTTAATAGTAAAAATCAGAAAACGTATAACAGTTGAATTTATTGAGGCGATTATACTTATCGTATTATTGTATTGAATGGCAACTTATTTAAAACTCTTTGTTGACCTTCCTCCAACGTCGTATAGAGTTGGAGACACATAGACAAGCCCAGTAAATAGTGGATTTTTCCGCTGAATGTGCGATGGTATTGGATGGTAGTATGTGTTCGCATAATCAGCGCTATATAAAATATTGCCTGTGCGTTCATCCCTGCCAACGACTCTTTTATCTACATGTTTTATAACAATGTTATCTGGTGGAGTTCTGTATTTTGTGACAAAGTTTTGGCCACAACCATAACACTTCTTAACATTTGAGGGCATGATTATAAATTCGTATGCATGAGGCAACATGCCGGAATGCCAAGCAGACTGCTGCTGCACGGGTGCCGCTGATATTAGCGGTGGTCTATTTATGGGTGGCATTGGAAATGTTTGTTGTGGGCGCGGAGGCAGCGTAGCCGTAGGCATTATAGGACAATTAGTCACGTCTCCGACAACTGCATAATTCCAAAATGTCCTGTTGTACTTGTATCCGCGAAATAAATGTTAGAAAGTGTTTTTGTTGAGTCTGTTCCGATGACGTGGACGATGTCAGGGTACTATTGTTTGTCGCCGAATGATGGATATATGTAGCTTGTGAGCGAAGTGGTTCAGATGCAGAGGGAGTTGCAACTACTTGATCCTCCGAGATTGTACATTTCTTTTTTGTGTTTCTTTTCTTTTTTGGATTTTTTTTTTTGCAGGAGGAGGACGATGAGACGATTTAGGGTCGATTTTACGACCATCGAACATTTCACGTCCCAGTCTTCTAGCCCGATCTATCTCTCGTTGATGCCGCTCACGTTGGTTGTCAATGAACGAGGGGCCCCTTCCTTTAGTTGTAGAGCTGGTCTGCAATCCTTGCATTTCAGTTTCTACCAACAGATTGTCTCGTGCATCTGTTTGGCACACGTCTAACAGCGACATATTTGGTCGATCTTTATGTGCCCACCCAGCGTGAATAACTTCTGCCTGATTCATCCTGGGTGCATTCGTTTGGGCAAAGGCGTGAAAAATAAAACCTCTTCGTTCCTTCCACCAAGCCACTCACGTACGTCTTCAGAAATTCTCGATTAGGTTCGGCGTCAATAAAGCTGTCCAGTCTCTTCTTTACCGATTCGTAGTTGGCTTCTGTCGTCGATTTGAGTAGCATGTTGCAAAGGTTTTTGAACTCTTCTGCACTGTCATTATCGAGTCGCTTTGCTCTTTTGTTTCGCTGGTCCTTAAAATGAAACTCACAAGACTTGATTCTGCTCTTGGAATTTTCGCCAAACGTTTTGCAAATTCCAGCAATTATCGCGCCAGACATGTCAGTGCACCAACCCACTGGATTGAAGGAACTTGAACCATTGGAATATTTGCAAATTGCCTCATTGAAGAGTTTCCAAAACAATTCAACGCTTTCTGTTGTTTCGCTTTCAGCTTCCATAATAGCTAGAGGAATTTGCTTCCGAAGTAGCGGGTGATAAACACTTGCTGTCAATGTGATGAAACCCCGACAACGCTTGTGTTTGCCATCAAAAAAGCAGAACTCTTCGCTTAAAAAGCCGTCCGTTGTACTGTCCATCGCGATGGCAATTTTTAATTTCTTCATACTCGTTTTAAAGACGAAGGATGGTTGATCTGGGTTTCCTTGTTTGTCGTTGACTTTGTACACGTAGAATTTATCCTTCTTGTCACAATATTCTTTAAACTATAGCCTCGAACTTATGCCCATATGGCTCTACTTGGTTTTTGGTTTTTTCTTTAATGTAACCAATCCGTCTCTTGTTTAGCACGCTACGTGCCTCTTTTTCTACGGTTTGCCAGTCCAACTGTTCGCGGAACGCCGAAACAAGGATCGATGATTGAACCTCGGTGGGTTTGATTGTTGGATTATTTTTTTACTATTTGTTTTATCTTATCTAAATTTCCAGATGTCTTTAGCGATGCCTGGCAAGTATGAATTCCGCTGTGATAAACTTTCACGCTGTTTTTTTCGTAACTAATATAACGTCGTGCAGTACATGGAACGAATTTACCGATATGACCACAAACTTTACATTTGGTCAGCCCACGGCGTTCAAACTGAGTTGTGTTAGTAACTTCGTATTGAACCCTGTAAGGACAGCCAGCATTTGTGTATGCGTTACAGCCTTTAAAATCCGCATATCGAACTCGTGTATGCCCCTTCCACCGTGAAGGACAACTTTTTTTCCATTTCCTTCCGTCTTTCAGGGTCTCAAGCAGATTGTCCTTCCCAATTAATTAAAAAACGCCCAAACCATCAATAGCATCAGGTAGTTCGTCTACGACATTTACAGGCACATCGGTCCACATGTCCGCACAGTATTTACCATGATGTACCTTGTTAGTCGAATAATCGTCCTCGCTGCTCGAACGACTGTCGTGCTCGGATTCGGGACGCGAATTCACCCAGTTTTGTTTTTTTACTTTCTTCTTGCCTTTCACATCTGACCTAAATGCAAGAGTTATACATTTGGTACATGATGCTAATCAAATTGCTCCTATGAACCTCAACAAAATCCTTGATCATGACTTCTCACCTGTACTTGATAGGTACAACTCTTTTGTTATTAATGCCAAATTCCTCTTCAACAAGTGCTTATACTTAGACATGCATGGCTTAATCTTTGAGACAAGCATATGTTACTGGCAGGATCAACCAGTTAGCTGCGACGCGACGACACCACTCCGTGCGGAGACGACGGGGCGCTGCCAACCCACCCGGGGACCGGGGTCGGGCGGCAAGGCTTCCCGTCCTCGTCCTCCTAGATCACTTTTCGTTTGCGGTGCGGCGTCGACAACGACAACAACCCTCGTTTTTATATTTGCCACGTCTTTGGATTTTCTTGGCGAAAAATTCCTCCGGCGAACGAACGGGGATCCCGATCGTCGGCGTTGGAAACCTTTCCCATACGTTCAAGCAAAATTATAGCTTGGTTCCCCACAAGACACTTCACGTTTGAACGGTGTCCAACGAACAGCCCCCGCACAACACTCGCACGCATTTTTCTTCTTGGAAGACCCAAAAGCCCCAAGAAATGCACATGACATGAGATGGTAAGTTACCAGTTCGAACCGGCTAGAAGCGGGCACAGGTGGTAGTGCAGACAACATATATATGCCCTAAGCACCCCTCCTCTTCTATAGCGCGGTTGAACTGGAGCTGTTTGAAAACGCCGTGGGGGGTATCAAACCAACGTTGCAGAGCTCTCTTTCCACCGACAGTTCGTCGTACTCAATAGCGTCCTGGCTTAACAGGCGCGTTTCACTTACCGGAAGTCCCGGCGACGGCGTCAACGCCAAAAGCCCCTTCTTGCCAGATAGCGAGTCGCGGTCAACCTGGACATGAGCCCCTGTCCGGGAGAAAGTTGAAAAACGCTCTACCCCTCTTAAACCCCACAGTAGACCTGCCCATTTTGGTGGCGAAATTGCGAATTTTTTGCAAATCTTAGGTCTGCTGTGCCACTCACGAAACAGACAACAAAAAAAAGAAGAAAAAAAAAATTTAAGTGAAATACACGGGAAAAAACTAGACGGGGCGATGCCACCTTAAGTGGCTACGCTCGTTACGTTTCTCTCGGACGAAACGAAGGAAGCTTCGCTCACGTTCGCTGCAATTTCGTCGCTTGTTCTCTTCCAGGAAAAAGGAAACGAAATTGGCTCTCGTGGATTCGCCCTTGGGTGGGCAAGTGGGAGAGAAGGTCAACGACTGCAGTACTTTTGGGGCCTTTGGCAAAATATTTAATGTACGACCAACAAGACAGGAGGATGTAGTGATGCAATGAAGAAAAAAAAAAAAAGGTAACACAAATCTTAGAACAAGGGCTTAATCTCAGCAGATCGTAGCAACAAGGCTACTCTACTGCTTACAATACCCCGTTCTTTATTTAAGTCGTCTGCAAAGGATTTAGCTCTGGAAAATTTAGATTTTGCTCAGGGTAGTACATCGGAGCGTAGTCTGCTCGTCGGCACGTTGTGACGCAGGAGGCCCGGGGGCCTCTATTCTCGTTCGCCTAAGATCATCCAGAGGAATGAATCGTTGCTTTCTAGCACGGATTCTGACTTAGAGGCGTTCAGTCATAATCCAACAGATGGTAGCTTCGCACCATTGGCTTTTCAGCCAAGTGCAAATGCCAATTGTCTGAATCTGCGGTTCCTCTCGTACTGAGCAGAATTACTATTGCAACAACACTTCAACAGTAGGGTAAAACTAACCTGTCTCACGACGGTCTAAACCCAGCTCACGTTCCCTATTGGCGGGTGAACAATCCGACGCTTGGCGAATTCTGCTTCGCAATGATAGGAAGAGCCGACATCGAAGGATCAAAAAGCAACGTCGCTATGAACGCTTGGCTGCCACAAGCCAGTTATTAAAACTTCACCGTGCGAAGAATGACCTTTAGTTGGTTTAAAATGCATGGCCTAAAGTAATGAAAATTGACTTCAAATTAAGCACTTTCGCAATTTTGACCCCATGAAGCTTCATAGCTTCATATTATTGTAACTTTTATGGTGTTTCTTAACCCCATGTTTTTATTTGCTTAAATTGAAGTATTACTTCATACAAGAAGACTGTGCAAATTTAAGAAAATTGCAATCGACAGATTTTTTTTTATAGCCGTTTGAAGTTTGACATTTACTATAGTTATATATGTGGGTGGCCATCTTTAAATTTTGCGTTTTCTAACATTTTAATTTTGGGTCAATATGACAATTTTACCTTTTCAGATGTACTCTCTAGTTACTATAAACATGTTCAAAAAATTTGAAATAATTTCATTCGACAGTTTTTTTTTATGGCGGTTTTAAATTTGAAATATACTATATTATATATATAGGGTGGCCATCTTTAAATTAAGGAGGATGTTCGTTACAAATCGGGTCGTAACTCCCCCGGATTGCATTACAATTTTGTAAAATTTTGTCCACTTAAGTTTCACATCATTACGCTTGTTTTTAAAAAATTTGAAATTATTTAATTGGACAGTTTTTCTTTAATGGCGGTTTGAAATTTGAAATATACTATATTATATATGTAGGGCGGCCATCTTTAAATTAAGGAGGATGTTCGTTACAAATCGGGTCGCAATTCCCCCGGATTGCATTACAATTTTGTAAAATTTTGTCCAGTTAAGTTTCACATCATTACGCTTGTTTTTACGTTTAGGGAAAGTAGCAGTTGAAAATGAACGGAAAAGTTATAAGTATCTATGTATGGTGACAAGGATCAGAGTTACTATGAATCCAGCATCACAAACCACCCTGTACAAATATTAGAAAAATTCAATTGTTTTCAATCCATTTACTTTTACAGACGTAGACTTTGATAGATTCTCACTCGTTTTCTGAGACATGCTTTGTTCTGATTCTGACATGCTAATTTTTAGCTGAGTCCGACAAGCTCCCTTTTCGCGATTCTTACACTGGAAGCGAGTGACATGATTGTTGTGGGCAAAATAAATTTCTATTCCCATTTCAGTATGTCCCAGAAAGAATATCTAAGAAAAATACAGTAATACCATTTCAGTATGTCTCAGAAAAATACTATGAAAAAATAAAATGACACAGGTAACCCAAGTCATCTATGTAATTAGTTGTACATAAGGACGTTTCTATGCTTATATTATTGACGCATGAAAAGTGAGAAAACGTTATAACACGTTTATGAGCTATATTCGACTGAGACAAGGCTCGAAGACAAAGTTTACGCCTAGAAATAAGGACGACCGCTACCGTGAACATGTTATCACGCGCGCGCGCGTTGTAACAACGCTTAAAGCCTGTTTTCCATCGATTTACTTTACAGATGTAGAGTTTGAAAGCTTCTCACTCGTTTTCGCTGGGTCGTGCTTTGCTCTGATTCTGACATGCTAATTTTTAGCAACTCCGACAAGCTCGCTTTTTGCGATTCTTACACTGGAAGCTGCACACTTCTGGAGCTTCAAGGCCAATATTGTCTTTTAAAAGGGTGAATTCTCACCCTTCTTACGTCCGATGCTCTGTGTGGTACTGTACGTTGCAAAGTTGGAAGCAATTCCGCTGCATATGCGCACAGCATATTGCCAGACAGCGCAGAGTAAAGAAGGCCAAGAGAAAACCCAAGCCAACAACCAGTGCAGGAACTTGACAGAGTGACAGCAACGAGAACGAAACGCCCGCTCCTCACCTCCGCCAACGCTAAAGAATGGTGCACCAATCCTTTCCAGACGAAAGAAGCGGAAGCAGGCCCAACCAGCAAGCCAGTGCACGGAACTGGGTAAATGACAAAGACGACGAAGAAGTGGCCGGAGCGCAGCAAGTCAAGATACACACACACTGACTGGCCAACAAATAAAATTGACGGCCGACCGACCGACTGCCTTCACCGTCTTTGTAAAATGCTCAGTCCAGTTTTGAATTGTCCCCCCCCCCCCCCCCCTTCCCTTTGTGGTGGAAGTAACAGGGTAAAAATCGTTTTAAGACCGGGAAGCGAAGCACGTTTTTTTCAGTTACAAGTCGCATAAAAATATAATAAATAGCCCCTTATAATAATATACACCTAAAAAGTTAACTTTTCTTTTTTTTATCGTTTTGAGTTCTAGCAGAGAACTCCTGTGTCCATCTTCTTCTTTTCTTCACTTCCACTGACTTTGTTCTTGTTATGGCTTTCAAGACCCATGTGACACCCACCTTTTTAACGAGAGGAGCCTAGCCTAGCTTTTTCCTGGTATGCTTTTTTTTTAAATATTTACTTTGTTAAATGAACTACCTCCTCCTGTCTTTCTTTCATATTAGAGGGAATCACGACCGTCCCAATTACGACAATTCATGGGATGGCCGTTGAGTTCCTTTTCTTCACATTGTATTGACTACCTTCTTCGCTTTCTCGACCATGAAACGGTTCTCCTGAGCTTTGACATGATGCACAAACTTCAAGTGCAAGCATGCGAAACCAGCAGCAGTGCAGCAACTTGACAGTGACAGCGACGACGAACAAGCGGTCCCCATCAAGTCCAGATGCAATTGGACCGCAGATAAAAGCACAGGACCGTGCGTACGCGTTTACCTCAGGAGTTAGACATCGAAGCAAGAGCAAGATTTGAAATCTTTGACATTTAGACAAGTTTCATACTCAGTCAATTTGCGTGTAAATGTCTTCTTACAACTCACGATATAAATTGTTAAAAAGAGGCGGATGTGTTGCAACCGGTTAAATTTGACTAAAGGCCTAAGCGGCAGTTCCTGAACTGGGTAGTGAAAAAGACGCAGGAACAAGCGTCCCCATCAAGTCCAGCTGCAATTGGCCCGCAGATAAAAGTAAAAAAGCACAGGACGGCCGTTCGCCTTTACCACAGGAGTTAGACATCGAAGCAAGAGCAAGATTTGAACTCTTTGACATTCAGACAAGCTTCATACTCAGTCAATTTACGTGTAAATGTCTCCTTACAACTCACGATATAAATTGTTAAAAAGAGGATGTGTTGCAACCGATAACTTTGACTAAAAGAAGTTTGGCCAGCAATTTCAATAAAGGCAGCGGAAACAGGCCGAACAAGCGGCAGTACCTGAACTGTGTAGTGACAAAGACGGACGAAGAAGCGTCCCCATCAAGTGAAGATGCAACTGACACCCAGAAAAACGTAAAATAGCACAGGACGGCCCGTTCGCCTTTACTTCAGGAGTTAGACATCGAAGCAAGAGCAAGATTTGAAATCTTTGACATTTAGACAAAATTCATACTCAGTCAATTTGCGTGTAAATGTCTCCTTACAACTCACGATATAAATTGTTAAAAAGAGGAGGATGTGTTGCAACCGATAACTTTGACTAAAAGAAGTTTGGCCAGAAATTTCAATAAAGGCAACGGAAACAGGCCTAACAAGCGGCAGTTCCTGAACTGGGTAGTGACAAAGACGGACGAAGAAGCGTCCCCATCAAGTGAAGATACAACTGACACACAGAAAAAAGTAAAATAGCACAGGACGGCCAGTTCGCCTTTACATCAGGAGTTAGATATCGAAGAAAGAGTAAGATTTGAAATCTTTGACATTTAGACAAAATTCATACTCAGTCAATTTGCGTGTAAATGACTTCTTACAACTCACGATATAAATTGTTAAAAAGAGGAGGATGTGTTGCAACCGTTAACTTTGACTAAAGCATGTTTGGCCAGCTTTTTCCATAAAGGCAGGGTTGGGTGGGTGGGGGAAGCCCATGAACATCAAGTTTTATAACAAGTTGTGTGTTATCCCTGTGGTAACTTTTCTGACACCCCTAGCTTAAAACTCGTAAAGACTAAGGGATCGATAGGCCATGCTTTCACAGTTTGTATTCATACTGAAAATCAAAATCAAGTGAGCTTTTACCCTCAAGTGAGATTTCCGTTCTCATTGAGCTCACCTTAGGACACCTGCGTTATCATTTGACAGTCGTGCCGCCCCAGCCAAACTCCCAACCTGACAGTGTCTTCGGCTCGGATCGACCGGCAGAAGAGCGATCTTAAGACTAAAATGTGGACGCGAGGTCCAGCTCCGCTTCACCGAATTAGTAAAAAAACGATAAGAGTAGTGGTATTTCACTTGCGGATTGCTCCTCCCACTTATTCTACACCTCTCATGTTTTTTCACAGAGTCAGACTAGAGTCAAGCTCAACAGGGTCTTCTTTCCCCGCTGTTGCTGCCAAGCCCGTTCCCTTGGCTGTGGTTTCGCTAGATAGTAGATAGGGACAGTGGGAATCTCGTTAATCCATTCATGCGCGTCACTAATTAGATGACGAGGCATTTGGCTAGATAATACTTTATTGATCAACAATTGAGTACATTCGAGCTAAGATGGTGTAGCCCTCACACCTTTGAATATAAATAATTAAATTAAAACTAATACATCAATAAATATGGGTGCGTTAGCCTATACCATCACGTTCATGCGGTGGCCAATGCTCACCGATACCCTCCCTATAAGTCCCTCGCTTAAACGTAAGCCAAATATGAAAACTCCTCTCTAACACTATAACAGATAGGAGTGTAATGTTTCGTTTTGTTATTTTTAGGTCGCTATTTAAAAGTTCGTATGATGGAGGGGCTAACGCCCCTCTCCAATTAAATGCTACGGAGGAATAAACAATGCTAGACCTACCACTGACATGAGACACCCATGAAGTAACATGTGGTTTATTGTAGTAAGCGACTTTTAACTCATGCGCAACATACATGTCCGCATTATCTGCCACA
Organism: Corallium rubrum; assembly: GCA_964035015.1. Lineage (NCBI taxonomy): Eukaryota > Metazoa > Cnidaria > Anthozoa > Scleralcyonacea > Coralliidae > Corallium > Corallium rubrum. The sequence continues at coordinate 106,925 of CAXIUP010000228.1, read as the reverse complement.
ATGGTGACGTCAATTACATACGCTTTATCAGCGTTCCATACAATAATATCTGGTCGTCTTATACCCTCCGGCGTGGGTATAGCTGGTTCGACTAAGACCGACCAACTGGATTTTAACAGCATTTTCACCACCCGCGAGAGGATAGTGTTATGCCGATCAATTCGTGCACCATGTGTCCTAGGACAGACCTGCAATATATGGCCCAGAGTTTCATTACGTCTACAGGCGTCACAGGATCGTGACTTCTCCGGTTGACCTCTGGCCGTCCGTGAAGCCGTAGGCATTAAATTACCCCGGATCATTAGCGCTCCGATGTAATTAGCGCCGGACATTAGGCGACTTGGTTCAGTCACCCAACGATGTATGTCCGGGATCAGGCTGCAACTGGACAGTCCGAAGCCATCCACAGAAGTATGTAGTTGGTTGGTAAAAGCCCTCTTTAAAGAGGGTTTATCACTGATCACCGTGTCGCCCATAGTAAGTGGTAAAGACAGCTTGCTTAACATGTTACACATGTATGGTAAAGCAGACACAGCTTTAATGGCAGGATCGCTAGACCGCAGGGCTTTTTCCAAGCGAGATTTCTTTAAGATGGGGATAGTATATTGTAAATTTACTATACCCAGTCCACCTTCCTGAACGGGAGCATACAAAAAATTATTATTTGTATCCTTTGGCATTTTTAGCCAAGACTTTACTGCTCCCCGTATTTTCGCATCTAGATATCGCAAGGATTTGCCTGTTGATCTAGCGAGTACCAACTGGTGGTACAATGATGGTATAATATGCCATTTTAAGATGTACATTCGCTGTTGTGGCTTTAGTGGTGCTCTTGAAGTATTGTCAAGGTAAGTCTGCAATGCCTCCTTAACTTTGGGAATTGCGCCTTCGGTGGAAAAGGGCAAACCCAAGTACTTATACGCCTGCTTGATGGATTTAGCAGGAATGACCTCTCCATCCACGTGCAAGTGCTCATAGGGATTCACTACCCACTTTTTCTTTTTCCCATCAACGTCTATTCTTATAGATGCCGATTTACCCGTTCTGCCCACACTAATTGAAAGACCACTCTTTTTCAATTCGTTGTTTAACCGGTCAATTTGACTCTGTGCCGCAACAGAAGTACGTGTTAATAGGCCAATATCGTCAGCAAACGCAAGATGGTTAATTGCTACACCACCGTCAATCGTTATTCCCAACATTGGATCCAATGCTGTCAAAGCCCAGTCGATTACAGCATTAAACAGGTGAACAGACATTGGGTCACCCTGCTTAACCCCTTGACGGACTATAATGGGGGCGCTGTAATCGCTGCCGACTCTTATACGAGTTTGACTTCTTGCATAAAATTCTCGCAAGTAACTCAAGAACGGTGGTGGAACACCCATTCTTTGTGCCGCTAAGATAATTGTCTGGTGCGACACAGAGTCAAACGCCTTCACTATGTCAATAAAGACGACATTCAAAGGAATACGATTTTTCTTATGGTGGTCGATAATAGCACTCAATAACAGCACATTCTCAGCCAAACCATCACCAGACCTAAAGGCCTTTTGCCTATCGGAGAACGGAAGTAGACAACCAAGTCGTTTAGCCATGAGCTTATGATAACACCTTATGACAATATCTGCCCTAGTTATCGGTCTATGCTTAGGAGGACTCATGTCGTTCTGATCCTTATGGATGAGCACGGTCTCTCCCATACAACATTTCGTTGGGGAGTAGCCGGCTAAAAGCCACAGGCATGAGCACGCCGCTTATGGGCATTAAGCCCACGGTCACTTTTAAAACATTTTCGGCAAATTTCGCAAGCATGAACAAATTCAAAATCTACCGCACCCTCTTGAGGCGTGCCGGTAGGCGGCGCGGCGGCACCGCCGTCACTGTTTAAATAATTTTCCATTCCGACACAAATAAGAGATATA